>NQII01004297.1:43437-125218 GCA_002778355.1 Clitarchus hookeri | reverse complement strand
TTCCATTTCTCATTCGGTAGCTTTCTAAAAACCCGCCTCCATTCAAGCCCGGCGCTCACACTTCGTCCGAAACTAACTCGACGAAAATACATTCCCAATTACCGCGCCCACCTACCACGTCATTATAACAGCTGGCGCTCTCAGTTTTCGTCCTCCACAAGAGAAAAATACTTCTCCTTATCAGCGAAGGACATTTTCGTGGTGAGGAGAAAAATTATTTTTCCTTCGAGAGAAAAAAAAAGCTCTGAGGAGTCTGTGACAAGAATTTTATTTCCCCACCGTCCCGTTTGTTGTACTTAAAAGAACTTAAATAAAAACGTGTTTCTCATGATTTATCAGTTTTATGCCTCTTCCGAGGAAAGAAGATTGAAAATCCCTTTGTACTGACTTCGTTTATCAGATATTTTCCGGAAAAATCATTCCGTGAATAGAAACGACACAATGGAGCTGCCAGACATCTTTATTGGGAATGGAGCATCTGGAAATTTATGAACGGTAAGAATTTCATCCGCGCCTAATTTCTGGGCATGAAACACCGAATTCAGGTTGAAAGAAATGCTATAGCTTCCTGAACTTAAAACCGCAACTAAAAATCGTCATTTTCTGAATGATACAATAGCAGTTCCGTCCTTCCCCAAATATTTTCGGCATACAAAAAAAACATGGTGAGAAAATAGCTAAACGTGTAAAAAAAATTCCCGCAGAAGAAAACTACTAACAATAAACTTTTTTTTGTACAACGTGACCACTTAATTTTTCCCCTTTAGTCATTAAGAGCACACAGAAATATTCTCCTTTCATAAGTACACAAAAATTACATTTCGGATTTTTTCTTTCGATTTTTTAAAAACGTTTTATGAAATTTATAATTTAATATTATTTTAAATTATTTGGTATGGACCCCCAAACAGTGTCCAAGCTTTATGGAGAAGTTGTTAAGGGTTTGGTTATTTCAACCATTTTAATAGGTCCGAAGAAGTGACGGGCCAAATGCTGTGGACTCTTACTACTAAAAAAAAAAAATTGAGAAAATTTTCTTAAAACCAATTTTGTTTCAAGATTTATGCTGTTACCCAATACAATTTCTAAATATTACGCAATTTCACGGCTTTTTTAAGCGACTGTATTAATATTCCCGGTGTTTTGTCATGATCGTACTATGCATATTTTTCACTCCAAATATAAAACTGTACATATAAATAGAAATATTCACCGCAATAAGTTGGTATTACTGGTATTTTCGCAAAGTGAACAGCTACGACGAGTTTGCTTGATAAAACTGTTTGGTAATCATAACCATATAAATATGCAAATTAATGTTCTTTATAAATTATGTTGGCTATACATTTTTGTTTCTTCTGCAATATTCTGGGGCACGGAGAAACCAAATATAAATGTTTTTGAAGTTAAATTTCGCTTATAGTTTCAGTTCGAGACCCTTGCCTCAATTACAGACATTGATGACAAGCTAGAGGCGTGTGTGTGTAAAGAGCGATTTGGGCGGCTCTTAACATCGAGGCCTTGAGAGCTGGTGGGGGTGAAGTGAGATGGGCTTGGAGTAGCACCGGAATGCAAGGGCGGAGGAAACGGGAGATCCCCGAGAAAACCTGCTCGGCATCGTCCGGCACGATTCCCACATGCGAAAATCCGGGAGTAACTCCACCAGGATTTGAACCCGGTCTGCCTTGGTGGGAGGCTAGCAGTTTGATCACCACGCCACCGCGGCCCCACAAGCTAGAGGTGAAACATCTGTGTGTCATTCCCGAAACGGTTTTTCCGTCGCGTCGATCGATAGGTATGTTGTCGTCACTCGCGCTACTATTCCTCATTGACGACAACATACCTACATGAGTAAAATGGGTGGATCCGATCCCCCCAGAGGATGTGAAGGCTCTAAAAGGAAGAACTTTAGATGCTTGGCAAGAACGGTGGGAGAGCTCGGAGAAAGGCAGGGTAACTTATGACATCTTTCCCGATGTTAGGTTGAGGCTGCACATGAGGTGGCTTCGCATAGGTCAGTATAGTGCGTAGTTCATGACTGGGCACGGGATTTTCAAGGCAAAGCTGTCATCGATGGCTTTAGTACAAGAACCTAACTGCGTTGTGTGCGGGGTACCTGATACCTCCGTACACCTCCTAACGGATTGCCCTAAAATTGAAGACCTTCGGGCCTCTTTTGAGGGTGATCATGGACAACTAGACTTCCGGTAAATGCTCTCTAGTAGGGTTCTTGCACCAATGGTGTTAGAATACCTTACAGAGGCTGGGAAAAGGAATGAGGACTTTGACGTTTGGTGGTTAAGTCAGAGCTTAAACCAGACAATAGGTGTGAGCAGGGACGATCTGGAGAGCGACAATTCTGAAAATGACTAAACATCTGTTTCCAACTGTAATCTTGGAAGACAGTGAGAGAGAATCTGATCGTCCCCCCTCACCAACGCCGATAGTAGAAACACCAGAAGTGACTGTGCCCATTGTGCTGCAGGCACAGGTACCACAGTGGACTGGGTCTATCCTGAAATTGGTAGATCCAGATGAAATCAACTAGATAACACGAACCCACCAGATGAAACAAATCCAGAGAGGCCAAATGATGGATGGGCATGTGCATAAAAATCCAGTCTTGTACATAAGGGAGGGCTTGGCTCATCTTGCTCGCAATATTAACTAACTCCTAAGAGACCAGAAAAGAAGAGCGGCTTGCGCTCTTGGGAAGGTATGGGAAACTGAGGTAAGAGACAGTAAGATAGAGATGGATGATAGAACCGAAAGGTAAGTCTCTCTGCTCAGAGTACAGGTGAGAAGAAACGAAAAGGTACCTTTCTCCAAGAGAATCGTTACAATTAAGTGACCAGCCCACTGGAACACCATAATTGCCGTGGTGCAGGCCAGGCCCTTGGGAGCCCACCTGAAAGAACCCTGGGAACTCTATGACGAAGTCATTCGAGGCACCCAGATCTCATGACTGGAGGAACCAAACATCCTGATGGCAGCAGTAGCTTTGCTGGTAAGATCTATGGACGGGAGAGAGAAGATCCTTTTCCCCCACATGGAGTGTGTGGACAGGTTGACCGTCGACCAGGTTGGCCTGCCCACAAACAAGGAAGCACTTCTGAGCTTGCTCAAGGTGTTCTTCTGGAGAAGGAGGGGGGGAAATATTCGACCCGTCCCAGATCTTTAAGGATGCCGTCCGCACGTAAGGGAGGCGTACTTTTGATCATAGTAAGCCCTTTACGGTGTATACTGTGGTCAGGTATTAGTCCTTCACTTCGGTCGGCTCCTTGCAAAAACCCGGACACGACAAACCCAGATGAGACACCATTTCCTGGATAAGACTTGTTCTTTTTCCAGGAGTACCAGATGATAACGACCCCAGCGATGGCCCCGGAATGCGATTTGGATGATGAAGGAGCGCAGCTTCTAAGAAAGGACTGACCGGATGGTCTGTGAATGGGTAGATGAATGGTGTGTGTGAATGAGACGAGCGATGAAAGTCTGCAGTGTGGTTAGAACGATGCCCCTTGCGCCCGGAGGGCGAGGAGGCGAGGAACAATTCTGGCTTACAGGTTGCTCCCCAAATCTAAGTCCTAACACAGCCCGGGCACACTGGGCAGAGAATGTGGTAAGGGTATGCCGTCATGCTTAAATCCCCCCGTGAAAGAAGGACAAGCACGAGCGCCAACAGGAATGTGTGTGTGTAAATATTTATATGTGTGTTTTAAATTAATTTCGACCAGCATGACGGATTTCAAAATTCAAAGTTCCTGGTGGTGCCATGCAAACAAAAAGAGCCGATTTTGATCTTAGCTCGCGGGAGTTTAACGTAAAAGTAGAAAGAAGCGCTCCAGGTATCGCCAACCTGGAGGGAAGGTTTGGTGAGGCCAGCGCCGGTTCCACAGGGAACTTTGCTATTTCTCAGTATAATATATTGCCTAGTTCATTTACGCTACTCAAGGTATTCAGTTTGCTGCTTGCCCAGAGTCTTAACCCCACACCACAGAATAATTATGTCGAAGTGGAATGGCGTGATAGATCATTTGATGTTGGCGTGCCCATTCCCTGATTGCCTGCGCAAGGCTCTGTAACAGCCTTATCTGATTGCCTACTGCGGACTGGGAAAGATTCCCCATTGGCTTTGTGGGGAGCCGCGGTGAAGAAGTGGTTAGACTGCTCGCTTCCCACGAAGGCGAACCGGGTTCGATTCCTGGCAGCGTCGTTCCCGAATTTTCGCATGTGCGAATCGTGCCAGACAATGCCGCTGGTCGGTGGGTTTTCTCGGGGAACTCCCATTACTCCCACCCTTGCATTCCGGTGCCGTTCCGTACTCACCTCACTCTAATCTCATCGGCTCACAAGGCCTCGATGTTAAGAGCCACCCAAATCTCTCCACTGCCTATAGGTTGGGCTGCCGGCTGGCAAGCAAGTTACCGGGCGCAGATTGTCGAACGGTGATCCAACATGGTTTTTGGCCGGTGGCGCCATGTTGCTGGTATAGGCGGATGGTGTTCACGGTAAAAGCGCTCGTTTCATTTCTGTATTATTATGTATAGTATATTCGCAGTTTCTTGACACTTTTTGAATCAAGCCTTTAAAAAAATCACTCCACGTATGTCGTGTTTGGTTGTTTCGTAAGTATATCCCATATCACAAGCGTTTTATAATTGTGTTAACTTAAAAATAACTTATTTCTGGTTATATCGAATTTTTACGTAAATTTTATATACAAATGATAATATCTAATGTGTTATTAATATAAGTAAAACAGGGAGAAATAAAGGTATGTTGTTAATGCCTAGTAAGAAATAGATCTTATGCAAAATATTGTCACACTGAACGCTCACGAATGCGGTACGATCGCCTTTTGATGTAAGTCTCTGGTTAAGCTTTGTAATAAGGTGGAGGAATATCCTAGAAGTAAAAGTTTAGCAGGGCTTCAGGAAAGTTGGACGTAACCGTGAGTGAACCATACTAAGTATTGGACGCCTCGCCGTGAGCAGCGACGTCAACAGCAAGATTACTGTCAGTGGTTGTTGCTAAAACACATCCAGTATGCAGCGGAGACTGCTTCGCAAGAAACTCAGTAATCCGCTTATATACAGATAATAATTGGGTCTGGTAGACAGGGTACGATCGTTTGCAAGTTATCAACATCTCGCGGCCACAACCCCGCCCAGGACACGATTGAGGGCCAATAAGAAACACGCCGAGGGGGCGGAGATGAGAAGTGCAGTCAGTACCCAGGACGAGAAAACAGGGAGCAGTCGACGAAGAGACACGAGAGGCTGTCGCCTGATACGGCGATTTGGAGCCGAGTGTCACCCCTCACCCGGGCTCATTTTCTTCTACCCCTGCCTACGATCCCTCCCTTAGAAGTGTCCTATATATCAAGCCCGATCACCTCCCGCCCCTCTATCATCTAGTATTTATCTACCCACTAATAAGGAGCATGGTTCCTACCTATCTGTCTCCTCCTGTAGCATTTTATATTAATGCATGTAATAATTTTCGAATGATTTCCAGTCGGAAGGGTTTTCACGGTGTCTATGCCGGTTTTTTCCTTTCTCTTCTCAGTTATAGTAGTTTAGCTATAAGTACACTCAGGAAGGTTGTCATTATCAAAATGAGGCCATGGCAGCCCGATCCCTTGCCGCCGCGGTGTATGTCTCGTTGCATGTCCCTTGTAGGCGTGTGGGGTCTCGCCCTGAGACGCACTTAGCTCCCGTTCCTACCGCGGGCTCACACATAGCATTTAGTTTTAGAGTAGGTTAGGAATAAAAAGCACAATCATTGAAGTATCTCTGTGATAACAACTCTAGGAATTAATTACTGTATGGAAGTATAAAGGCTAAGTGACTAACGAAATCCAGCTCCATCAAGTCGGGGGACAGACCTCTTGTCCTTCGAGAAAGAGAGAGAAAGAGAGGGAAAGAGAGAGAAAAAGAGGGAAAGAGGGAAAGAGGGAAAGAGAGAAAGAGAGAAAGAGGGAAAGAGGGAAAGAGGGAAAGAGGGAAAGAGGGAAAGAGGGAAAGAGGGAAAGAGATAAAGAGGGAAAGAGAGAAAGGGATAAAGAGAAAAAAAGAAAAAGAGAAAAAGAGAAAAAAATAGAAGAGAGAGAAAGATAAAGAGAGAGAGAGAGAGAGAGAGAGAGAGAGAGAGAGAGAGAGAAAGAGAGAGAGAAAGAGAGAGAGGCATAAACCACACCACATAGGCGACCCTTTCCGAGCCTGGGTGCCTGGCAAAGAACTGATCCGACGAACACTGATTCACACCCATGCCTTACCTAGGGTTCCAACCCAGGACCCTTCACACCGCAGACCGGCGCGCGAACCGAGTACGACATAGAGATCGACTGTGTGGTTTGGTGGTATCGTAGCCTGCCCGCCTCTCATTCTGAAGTTCGTGGGTTCAGTACACGCTGGCTGCTGTAGTGATTTCTTCAAAGTAGAGAGAGATAAATTTTAAATTGTACAATTGCATTGAATATATGATGCGGATTTTTGTAGTATTTTCAATTTCGTTCACTCTCTCTATATGCGTCTCACAATATTGTTTTCGTGGCGGATTTTTATCGTAAAATTTAATTTGTGTAATAGAATCACTCACTTCGCTATAAAAAGTAATAAATTACAGCGGCAGTGTTATAAGTGTAGTGTTTAATTTATTCAGTTAANTTCACTCACTTCGCTATAAAAAGTAATAAATTACAGCGGCAGTGTTATAAGTGTAGTGTTTAATTTATTCAGTTAAGTTTCAAACATTTAATAAATATAATGAGTTTAAGTCAACGAACTTCCCAGATTATTCTGTGGAACAAGAAATGCGCACTTCTGGTATGATGATAGGGATTGTGACCTCGCAGGTCTCTTGATTCACGAAAGCAAAACTAGTGTAGCCTACTGAGCTCATTACGTGCGATAAAAATGTGCCGAGCGAAAATAATCTTCCGTAAATTTCTAGCCGCAAATATGGCTTAGCGTGAACTATTTCAGCACACGTGAACACGTTAAACGGGCTAGCGTCATATTCAGTCTCTAGTGTGGTCACCGGGCCAGCCGTGGGCTTGCAGGGTCATCTTTGGGTTCACCACTCGGAATCGTGCCGTTAAAATCCTAAACGGAATCTAAACCGTAGCTTTAAAATCCTTGTGAATTTCTCGAACGATCAAGAAACTTTCCTAACAGGAAAAATGCCCAGACTGCATACATCTTCGCAACCACAGAGAACTGTACGCAGCGATGTATTAAGTGATCAGGATTATGACCGGCCACCCCTAACGATAAGTCGCCGCTAGTGCCAAATCGCCTCAACGTTTTTGTAGATATCCCTAACGCGGAAGTTCACACCGTAAGACATATTTCAGTAAAGTTCGTAAACAGTAACGGATATTTTTAACTCATACACAGGTTATTGAAAATCTACCATAAACCGCGCTGTAAATATACTAGCCTATAATCCATTCATGGTTAATTATAACTTTCCCGAAGCCTGCCTAGTGCAAACAAAGTTTGAATAAGTCTAGAAAATTACACCAAATGGACAAAGCACCACATTTGTACGTACTTCGTTAAATAATAATTTGCATGAGAACTATTTCTTACAGTGTATTACCAACACACCTATTTTCTCTCTGTTTCTATTCGCATTAGTAATAAATGAAACATTATAATTTATACATAAAATATAAGTAAATCTTTAGTTCAACCAATTAAAAAAATAGAATTATTTTATCTTTAAAGGTACATGATATTTTTATGAAACAACCGAACGCGCCATACATAGGATAGTTTTTCAAAAGTTTGATTCGAAAAGTGTAAAGAAACCGCGAACAGGCTATGCATATACATAATTGGGAATTTCCACCATTATTTGACTCTTTCTTTAACAAATGCAGGAAAGATACCATGCGTGTATGGAAAACAACTCTGTGGTTAATTGACGATTTTTTTTCTTGGAGTGAGCGCAGATCTTTGGCAATGAGGTGAGTGCAGGTTGACGTCAGCGTGCCTTTGTATGACAGTAGTTTTGCCAGCCTAATGCCTTCCAAATACTCATCCAGAGCCTTGGTATAAATATTCCCCTAGTCTGGGTCCATTAAATTTAGCATTTCCATGAGCCATTTTCCGAAGCTCTGTTTAAGCTCTACTTTCAAATCATTCCTCCGTCTGATGCAAAAAAATAGCTTAATTAAGTTTAGAAAATAACACCAAACGGAAAATGCTCCTCATTCGGGCGCACTTATTCTGATAATATTTGGCTTAAGAACTATTTATTACTAGGCATTACCAACACACCTTTAGTCTCACTATTTTTATTCATGCTAATCATTAATGAAGTATTATAATTTACTGATAAAATATGAGTAAATGTTCAATTTAACAGCAATTAAGATACTTTTATGTTAACGGAAGCATAAAACGCGTGTGTTACGCGGTATTTTTTTTAGGAAGCAACGAAACACGTTATACGTGGGCTAATTTTTCATAGGTTTAATTCAAAAAGTGTAAAGAAGTCGCGAATAGACTATAAGTAACTTCCTAAACTGTAGTGAAAAGTTTTAACCTCCTACAGTGTATGCAAATAGTGCCATGTATCAGCCTGAAAATAGAGTATGTTTGGCGTCGCTACCATTCAAAGTTAGAAACTTAACTATGCACGACTCATTCCTGAGCAAACGTAGGAACGCTTCCATGGATTTGNCAAATTTACCTCTCTCTCGTTCACACTATACGTATACACTGACGAAGTAAACTTGCAAATAATTCCTTAGGGTGTAATTAGACTCGTTGTATTAAGGTAAACTAAAGTGAGATAGTCTGCTTGTTATTTCTGTTTATTTATGTAGACTAATTGACCTAGTTGGTAATTTGTGCTGGTTTGTTAAAGCTCTTAGTGCATTCTGATGTTTTATTTACAATATTTCTGAAGGTAGTCATACAGAAAAATTATGGCATAAGGGTCTTTGCCGAGGAAGGATATAAACGGACCAGCTTAGTGAAAAAGAGTACAGCTGGCGAGGAAAACTGGATAGTTCTATTAGCGAAGCGAGAATACTCGAGAACGGTGCAAGAAATCGGAAGACTGAGGCAGCAGTGGAGATTTCAGGGTGGCTGTTGTAAGGAATGGCTGGACCGTTGCCGAGTGCAAAGTCGAAACGTGCGAGAAGTCGGTATGGCTGTGGTTAACTTAATTACGTTCCTCGTCGTGGAATTATTATGCAGCTGTTGGGCATCCGGCACTGCCGAATGAGCTTGGCGAAAAAATATCTGGAGCGAATCCACCGAGAGAAAAACAAAATGTTGAGCTAATTAAGGATTTATCTGCCAGGCACATTAGCAGCAGTCTTGGAATCGTTCCAAATTATTTAGTGCTGCAATTCTTCAGAAAAAACACAGGTTTATTATAGTAATGTCTTTTGCGTTAAGAATTCAATTCACAAGTTAGTAAGTTGCTCTAATTACCATGTTAGGGGGTTTTTTTTTAGCTGAGCTTAACAGGGGGGTTGACTGTGTGATACTTTTTTGGACGTTTATCTTTCTGAAGTGAAGGTTGAGCACACAGACAGAATGGTTAATGTAACGAACATGTACTGCAAAACAGGCATTTCGATTGCCTGTTTTGAGACTGCGTGATACCGCTTGAAGTATTATATCACGTCAGGTGTGTGCTGCGGACTAGTGGTAATAAACACAACCTGTAGTTGTGGACTGCAACTCAATAACGACGTTATTTGATAGTTATCTGAACCAGTTATACTTCATATCAAAGTTCAGTAAATAAGCACTCTTATTTATGCTATCGTCTTCGTCATTATTTTCTTCGAATTATGTACCTTCATTTGATTAATATCGACCTCTTCCTTTTATGATAAAACCGCGAAGTGTGATATTGAGAAAATGGAAATGATATGCCTTGCAGCATAAACCAATTATTTTTCTGTAAACAATGTTATATAAAACAGTGGTCCTTACAATTAAGTAGTTTGGTGTTTTCAGATCTAGATGAGTAAAGAGGTGTGCGTGTGGGTGTGTGTGCGCGCGTGTGTGTGTGCGTGTGGGTATATATATATATATATATATATATACACACACACACACACACACACACTGAGGTGAAAAAAGTCATGGGATACCTCCTAATATCGTGTCGGACCTCCTTTTGCCCGGCGAAGTGCAACAACTCAACGTGGCATGAACTCAAAAAGTCGTTGGAAGTCCCCGACAGAAATATTGAGCCATGCTGCGTCTATAGACGTCCATAATTGTGAAAGTGTTGCCGGTGCAGGAGTTTGTGCACGAACTGACTTCTCTTTGTGGCCAAATAATTTTCTGGAATTGTCCAGAATATTTTTCAAACCAATCGCGAACAGTTGTAGCCCAGTGACATGATGCATTGTCATCCATAAAAATTCCATCGTTGTTTGGGTACATGAAGTTCATGAATGGCTACAAGTGGTCTCCAAGTAGCTGAACATAACCCTTTCCAGTCAATGATTGGTTCAGTTGGACCAGAGGACCCAGTCCATTCCACTTCCAAGTTAAAACAGCCCACACCATTATGGAGCCACCACCAGCTTGCACATTTCCTTGTTGACAACTTGGGTTCATGGATTCGTGGGGTCTGCGCCACACTCGAACCCTACCATCAGCTCTTACCAACTGACATCGAGACTCTTCTGACCAAGCCGTGGTTTACCAGTAGTCTAGGATCCAACCGATATGGTCACGAGCCCAGGAGAGGCGCTGCAGGCGATGTCATGCTGTTAGTAAAGGCACTCGAGTCGGTCTTCTGCTGGCATAGCCCAGTACAGCCAAAGTTCGTCGTACGTCCTACATTGATTCCTGCGGTTATATCACGCAGTGTTGTTTGTTTGTTAACACTGACCATTCTGCGCACACGTCGTTGGTCTCTGTCATTAAGTGCAGGCGGTCGACCACTGCGTTGTCCATGGTGGGAGGTTATGCCTGAAATTAGGTATTCTCGGCACACTATTGACACTGTGGATCTCTGAATGTTGAATTCCCTAACCATTTCCGAAATGGAATGTCCCATGCGTCTAGCTCCAACTACCATTCCACGTTCAAAGTCTGTTAATTCCCGTCGTGCGGCCATAATAACGTCAGAAATCTTTTCACGCGAATCACTTGACTACAAATGAAAGCTCAACCAATACACTGCCCATTTATACTTTTTGTACGCGATACTACTGCCATCTGTATATTTGCATATTGCTATCCCATGACTTTTGTCACCTCAGTGTTCACTAATCAAGAATGAAAGTTAGAGGTTCGAAGGCGATCAGATACCGCCCTAGTTCTAACCATAAACGATGCCACCTAGCGATCCACCGAAGTTCCTACGATGACTCGGTGGGCAGCTTCCGGGAAACCAAAGCTTTTGGGTTCCGGGGAAGTATGGTTGCAAAGCTGAAACTTAAAGGAATTCACGGAAGTGCACCAGCAGGAGTGGAGCCTGCGGCTTAATTCGACTCAACACGGGAAACCTCACCAGGCCCGGACACCGGAATGATTGACAGATTGAGAGCTCTTTCTTGATTCGGTAGGGTGGTGGTGCATTGCCCTTTTTAATTTGTCGAGCTATTTATCTGGTTAATTCCTATAACGAACGAGACTCTGGCCTACTAACAAGTCTCTTCCGGTATCCCTTCGTGCTACCGGTGACAAATGATCTTCTTAGACGGACAGGCGGCTTCTAGCCGCACGAGATTGAGCAATAACAGGTATGTGATGCCCTTAGATGTTCTGGGCCGCACGCGCGCTACACTGAAGGAATCAGCGTGTCCTCCTAGCCCGAAAGAGCTCGGTAACCCGTAGAACCTCCTTGGTGCTAGGGATTGGGGCTTGCAATTGTTCCCCATAAACGATGAATTCCCAGTAAGCGCGAGTCATAAGCTCGCGTTGATTACGTCCCTGCTCTTTGTACACACCACCCGTCGTTTATCTCCCCCTCCCCCACATTTGTGCCTATCTCCAACCGGTGGCATGCATAACTCGTGTCTCCTCAAAAAACCTAGCCCGTCCTTGGATAACGTAGTGCATGCTGCGTGGGAGGGGGAGGGGGTGGAAGAGTGAGTTGAGTGAAGAGTTTTAGGCGGCTGGTAGCACCGAAGTTTTGAGAGCCGAGGAGGTGGAAGAGGTGTGACGTGCCTGAGAGTAGCATCTCATACCTGGCGGTGAACAACACCATCCAGAAAGTCTAGGATTACCTCACTCGGCCAAAAAACCTCTGGACACTGAGGCATCTGGGGCATCGCAAGCATGCGTTAGTGCAGAATTATCCTGGTAAGGGGAAGCGCTGGTATGAATGCAATTCTCGCCCTCTGATGCAGTTGTTGCACGTGCTTCGATGGTGACGCCTGGGAATGTTATGGCGGGTTTGGCGAGCAGCAGTGGTGAGCTGTGAGTCGTAGTGACTGCGTGCAGATATCGGCCTTCTCGTGGACACGTACGGCGGTGCTTGTGGTCGACCGGGCGTCAGAACGGAGGTGCGACATCATGACAGACTGGCACTCCGGTGCAATTCCGCATTCCGCATTCTGAAGAGAATTAGTATGTTATGAATACTTATATAAAGTGAAGATTTATTGAAGTATAAACTGTTCAGATAATTGAAAAACATTCATATGTGAATGAAGAAGCAGTCCAAGGGAAAGAAAAGTGCATATGACAGCTAAAAATGAAATAGGATATATTTTGAAAATTTTAACAAAGATTCAATTTGAGTTTTTGGCTAAAGTCCCTTGTTATGTTTATGTTTTACGACAAATTGTTTCAGTATATTTTAAATAAAACCTGAGAAAAGTTACATAGTGATCATGATCGGAATAATTTTTGTCAATATTTCTTCTGGTTAATGTAGTTTTTCTTGCTGTCCAACTGGAAACGAAATGTGTTATTGTGTGACCGGCATATTAACAACTGTTTTAAATGCATCAAACATTGCCACTTTCAAATTTTTTCAATAATAAACACATTTAAAGAAAGCAATTAGTTCTCAGACATGGTTTGCGGCCAGTACTATTTCTAATTATAGAACTATAATAATTAAAGGAAGCGGTAGTTAAATATATAAGTATTTTCAAATAGGTGCGATATTACGCACAGCTATTGTGTCTGCTTTAATCTTTATGTGTTTTTTTTTTCTGAATAACGTTACAGGTATTTTTACTTGTTACTGAAACTGACAGGACGTAATGTTATTTGAAAGGCAAGTATATGCGTATAAAATAGTAAAATATACATTTGGAAGCCACGATTCATCCGAAAAAGTACATGTAAAATTTTTGTAGTAGTTTTAAGGATTGGATTCATACCCTAAAATAGTTATAAAACCAACTTTAAAAAAAGTGACATGTGCGATTATTAGCCAGATACAAAGACCTTCGTATAATGTTAGCGACTTTACAGCGGTGCGAAAGGACGTGACCAGAGTCGAACAGCGTGCGTACATCAAGATAGCCGTACGCCGCGGTGCACGCGAATGTCGTGCAGAGCTACGGGAAGCATTGAGCAACCGTGATACACCCTATCGTACAGCGGCAAGGTGGGTAGAGGCCTTCAAACAGACGACCTTCCTCGCAGTGGACGTGCTGTGTCAGCTTACCACGACGTACGAGAGGCTGTGGTCGATCAGTGCCTAATGGACGACACTCACCGGACTGTTATGGAATTATCCCAGCATACAGGAAGTCCTGCGTCGTCAGTGCGCCAATTCTACGGCAGGACTTAAAAGTACAGAAGATTTGTGCCAAGTGGGTGCCACATCACTTAACTGAGGTAGAGAAGTGGGCCCGATATGAGGCATGTATCAATCTGGAACGCTTTCGGCATGCTGAATCGCATCATTGTAATTGATTAAACATGGGCACGAGCATACGAACCGGAATTAAAGCGATAGTCCGATGAATGCGTCATCCTGGATCACCACGGAGACACGAGGTACGACAAAATCCGTCACCCACAAAGCTGATGATCATTTTTGCATTTGACAGTCGAGATGTCTTAGTGTGTCATCCAGTTCGTGAGCGCTGTACTGTAAACGCACAGTACTGCCTTTTACTTCTACAGGACCTTCTTCGTCGTGCAGTTCGAGAGAAACGTCCTGAACTGTTGGGCAACGCTACAGCCTTGCATGACAACGCTAGACCTCATACAGCAGGTAGCGTTACACGGTGTTTACGACGTTGGGGATGGGAGGTGTTTCCACACCCTCCCTATTCTCCCGATCTTAGTCCATGTGACTACGATCTTATTCCCAAAGTGAAGAGAACATTGCAACGTTTTGCCAACAAACAAGACATCGTCACAGTATTTCGACGACAGTAGCGCACATTGACGGATCCATGCAGCCGATGGCACTTCCCGTCTGTCTCATCGCTGTCAACGAACGTTGGACAACGTCGGACACGTACGATACGCAACCGTTCAAATGTGTGTTTACAGGATGTACGAGAATAAATCATTTTTACGGTGATTTCAAGCAGCCATGTTTGTCTATGTTCCTTTCTGGACATTCCTGCATCCATACCGTATGTGGTGCCACGTCAAAAACGTACTTGTCGTACACTGCCAACTATACATAGTACATTTCGAGTGTTGGATCATTTTCGGGAGATAAACAACAGTTGACATGGATTCTGAATCAGCCCTCGTATAAAAATATAAATTTTATCGGTTGGTTCCCTTTTGCATAACTACGTCCAGTTTTTTATACTTCATTTTCTTAAATGATTTAAACTTTTCTGCAATTATATTCTTTAATGTCAAGTTTTTAATTACAAATATATCTTAGTTTTTATGACGGTACGTTTTCTCCTAATATTTTAAATTGCAAAGTCTTTGATGAAAATATCAAAACTAATTTAATACACTTTAACTGGGAAAATGAACATTGTGTCTTGTGGTAGTTTATCAGTAATGAGATTATAATTTTGCCGTGTTCCATTATTAATGTCTATTGCTAATGGTAACCTGTATCATTACTATTTTACCATTATTTTTATTAAAATAACAGTATAAATGTAATGTTCCACTTTTTTGTATAACCTGTTTTAGCTGCACTAGTTGCAATTTTGCACCACACAGTCGGTAGTAAATCCGACAATATAACATTTTTGTGGTGCCTCCCTTTCCCTCAATGCCATTAGAACGTGCTTACTATGCTTAATGTTTAATCCAGCGATGGCGCTGCACTGTCTTGGGGAACGTCGAGACAAACAAGGACAGTGACGAGGCTACAACCGAGAAGCCGCGAGCATGCAGACTACGTCACCGAAAGCCCAAGAACATTATTAACACTCATCCTCCCGAGGTGGGACTCGAACGCACGACCTCTGGAAAGGCACGGAGGCTACCACTCTACCATTCCGCCCACATCGACAGCGACAGCTTGTCTACCCGGGGAGCGGGCACGCGTCCACCGCATTGTCAAGGCAAAACAAAGGAAGAAAGGATTGCGACGCTGCGGAATTCCCCGGCTGCAACCGGTAAACTCCAGCACGAGGGGGTAGGGGATGTCCGGAGGATGCTATTCCAGTCTCGTCCTTGGTTCGCCTGGCGGATGGGCGCGACTAATGTCCTGACTTTTCGTCGCTCCTCCCTCCCGGCTTCCTGGAGCCCTACGTGCCACGCGGAACGGACCGCCTTCGACTGCCAGGGCACGTGCTTCTCCCCGACCCCGAATATTTGCCGTCGACAAAGGCGAGGTCGATGGCGCCTGGGAGCCTCCACAGGTCGAGCATGGTTCTCCTAAGGTGGACGCCTGGCTGCGGTATTCTGCACGCCGGAAGCCTAGACGCATGGCGTGAGTGAGCTAGCTAAGAGATTTGGGCGGCTGTTAACAGCGAGGTCTTGAGAGCTGACAAGGGTAATTGAGGTGAGTATGGAGCAGCGTCGGAATAAAAGGGCGGAATAAAAAACGGGAGCTCCCCGAGAAAACCCGCCGGTCAACGGCATCGTCTGGCAAGATTCCCATGGGCGAAAATCGGGAGTGACCCGGTTGGGGATTGAACCCGGTTCACGAGCGAGTAGGGTAACCGCTCAGCAACCGCGGCCCCATAGAAGCATGGAAGCGCTAAGGGCGACTCACACAAGTGTACAACGCGTAAGCGTAGCCTCTAGGCGCAAATCACTGAACTGGCGCGCGGTTTTTCCGTCGATAACGCGCCTCTTTGATACTTCCAGTGGTCATCATACTATAACTTTCATTCTGTACTTGTCGATACCTTTTTCAAGATGCTGTACCGGGATCTTCATACTAAAAAATTACTGCGAAATGAATAGATTAAGACATTTTCACTTGCGAGAAAATTGGTTTTTGAGATAAATGTTGAGCCTGAATGAGTATGCACAGGTACAACGTTTCTTATAGTCTATTCGCGGTTTCAACACACCTCTTGAAAACAAATCTTTGAAAAATTACCCAATGAATGACACGTTTGACTGTTTCCTAAATTTTCCATCAAGCTGTTTATACTTGTGTTAACATAAAAGTACAGCATTTTTGGTTAATTAAACATGTTCTTACATTTTATCTGTAAATAATTTCATTTGTAATTAAATTGAATGAAAATGGGGAGAAAATAGGTATGTTGGTAATGCCTAGTAAGAAATATTTCTTATGCAAAGGAGTATTAGACTGAGCGCTCACGAATGCGGTGCGTTGTCCCTTTGGTGTAGTTTTCTAAACTCCATAATTCATTTCAGAATCGTTATGTAAAAACTAAGCATATCAAGGCACAGGGAACATCTTGACATGTAGTTATAAATACAACTTATTTTCCGCCAAATACTAGTTTTATATCTTAAACCTCGTTGGTTAGTAATGTTGTCTCTCATAGGAAAATAAGAATATATGCACGAGATTTGAGCGGCTCTTAATAGCGAGGTCNGTTGGTAATGCCTAGTAAGAAATATTTCTTATGCAAAGGAGTATTAGACTGAGCGCTCACGAATGCGGTGCGTTGTGCCTTTGGTGTAGTTTTCTAAACTCCATAATTCATTTCAGAATCGTTATGTAAAAACTAAGCATATCAAGGCACAGGGAACATCTTGACATGTAGTTATAAATACAACTTATTTTCCGCCAAATACTAGTTTTATATCTTAAACCGTTATCAAAGTTCCCCTCGCTGGTTAGTAATGTTGTCTCTCATAGGAAAATAAGAATATATGCACGAGATTTGAGCGGCTCTTAATAGCGAGGTCNTTGGTTAGTAATGTTGTCTCTCATAGGAAAATAAGAATATATGCACGAGATTTGAGCGGCTCTTAATAGCGAGGTCTTGAGAGCACTTTAAATCTAACGTATGACTTCCCGTGCGCACCTTATATCTCTGCTGGACGCTCAGGACAGGATCGCTTCTGTTGCTAACTACCTTCGCCGGGGCGTTCAAACGAAAACTTAACTGAAACCGAGTTCTTTGAGGAAATGCAAGAACATTTACCTTTCACTTACGTCGTGTTGTTCTAAACTGCATTTCGAAAAGCTGTGCGATTATTCCCTGCGAAAAAAATTAGAAAGAAAACATAATACGACTTACAGACATACTGCATTTAGCAATAGGGATACGCCACTCTTGTTGTATTTCAGCGTTAAACAACAAATTCCATACGAGTATTTTAGTTACAGAGGATCTGCACTCTAAAGTTTTGACAAGTAAGGAATGCCAACTGCCATTCAATTTCGTTTTAATAAAACTGTCTTATTATTATAACCGAATGTGTAAGTTAATTTGAAAATTTTGCGGGTACAAATACACTGTTTGACAAAAAATTAACAGAAATATACCGGAAACACCTGCCTATTCCTGGCGGGGTCGCTCCCTGGATTTTCGCAAGTGGGAATCGTGTCGGAAGATGCCACTGGTCGACGGGTTTTCTTGGGGATCTCCTGTTACCCCTGCCCTTGCATTCCTGCGCTGCTCCGTACTCACCTTGATTCGCACTCGTCGGCTCTCAAGACTCCTATCTTAAGAGCCACACAAACCTCTGCACCCCACTCCGCTACGTGCCGCAAGCAACGGTCCGCGCTCGGCTGCAAGGGAACGTATTCTTCCCTCCGAACCCGAATATCTCTGCTGGCCTGCCCCGTCGACCCTTCCCTCTGCCGGGAGTAGGGGGGCTCCAAGGCGCCTAGCAGCGCCTGGGGAGGCAGTCTGTTGGCGCGTAGGAAATGAGAAACCACTTCCCGTCGGTGTCANCCCCCACAAAGCTAAAGTAGGCAAGTCTCATTGCTAACCCATGGCAGCTGCGAAGAAAAACGATGAAAGGACTCCAGGAAAAGGACAATTTGTCGAGGAAGGCAGAAAAAAAGTGGGGGAAGGGGGGAACCCGGCACTTCGTGAAACGTTAAGACAAGGTCTCATCCGCCATGATGAATTGTCGATGTATGCAGCATAACTTTCTTTTCAATGAAATAAATCAATATTTCTTATTTTAGCACGTTACCATTTTACAGAGGACTTCAAATGTATATGTGGCCAACGGAGAAGTTTTGAAAGCATTGCTTAAGATTTACTTGTCTGCACATCGAGTATTCTTAAGCCATATGTAAAATTATTATTTGTCATGAGACTCGTCACTTTATTTATACGTCGGTCAAGTGAAATTGTGAAATTATTATAAAAATACAATTTTTTTTTAATTTGCTAGATTCGACGTTTACACATGGAATTAATGTCACTCCGTCGTTACAAACATTGCTGGGTTCATGCCAGTCACTGTGCTCGTTGATATGCAGGGAGGGGTAGTGACACTTCTCAAAAGTTGATTTCAAAAGAGCTTAATTAAATGCGAACAGCCCAACCCATAGTCCCCTAACCTTATCCATGCATAATATGGTAAATATAAAACGGCAAGAATGTAATGATAATTTAAAAAATTACTCTGCACTAATTCCTTAATAAAATTGACTAATTACGTGACGAAAGTTCATATTTTATGCTCGCCCTACAGCTCTACGTATATTGCTAAGAGAGTTATGCCTGTAGTTTGAGAATAAGTGATCCTAAACGACTGAAATAAGTTAGAAACCAGTATATCAACTTGGCGTGGGAGGCCGAGCCTTACAAAGTACTGGGAAAGTCACCCCCTCCCCTCTCCTAAGAACCCGTGACAAACCATAATGCTGGGATGACAACAGCGTGACAAACGCAATGAGACAACAAAAATTCGTGTCGCTGAGAACACAATTTTTATCGCCTCGCGACCGGTACTAAAATAATACTATATATAAATATGTCCGTGCACTATTGACTAACCTCGTAAACGAGAGTCATTAACTTTTTTTTTTTTTTGTTTATTTAAAAATTTCTTTCCGCTCCCACTGATACTCCATATGTTAAAATAAGGTCGAAATTACACGTGGGCGTAAAAGGTTGTTGCTTTGGTTATTAACACAGGAGATAGGTGTGCAGGAAAGAATTTAACCACCAAGAAAATTGAGAGTTAGACCAATTTAAAATTCTTTTGCACTGACGTCACAAAAGTCTCAATGGTAATTGGCTGGAAATTTTATCACGCCCATCGCATCACGTCTGTTACGCTATTGTGATTCTCCAGCGAAAGGTTCGCAGGATGCAAGGGGCGGGGGGAGTGAGATGGTGGCAGCCCAGCACGGAGAGGAGGAGAAGGAGATTGCGACGATGTCCTTACCGCAGCGCGCGGCATCTGAATATTTGAAGACCCAGGAGTCGACGACGCACCTGGGTACCTGCATCGACATCCTCCCGTAGCCTTTTGACCCGTATTTGAGGGGAGGGGACAGTGCGGAGAATGGAGGGCAGCTGGCAACCCAGCCTTGCACTTGGGTAGACCGGCGAGTCTGACTGAGGAAAAATTATGGTTGTAGGAACCAAATTTCTATACCTTCAACCAATCTACACCGTTAATACCTAAAGGGAAAGCAATCCGATAAGTCGTAGGAACCTCCTAAATCTTGTTAATGAAGATGGCAACTGCGGAAGAATTATTTGTTGTGTTCCTGCCTGCGATTGTATCTGCAACAATTCCTACAGTAGAGCATTATTTTCCTCCTATAGAACATAGTTCCTTCAACAGAACAATTTCAGGATTAGTTGGAATGTTCCCGCGACAAACAGAACTGTAATCAATCAACAGAGCACTCTCTTGCTAGTACAGAATTATTTTTTTAAAGCTACCCTGAAACCAGATTACAGAACTGTTCTGTTGCACTTCGCTGCTGAATTTTTCGCATCGTGTAACTCTCAAATTAGTATGTTTGTAAACGGCAACACTTGCGCGGAGGTCATAGGAAGGTAGGTCATAGTGTCTCGTCGACAGAGTGGTCATTATAGACGGTGTAAGGTTGCTAGAGAAGGAGGAATGAGGAAGGAATCGGCCATGGCCTGTAGTAAGACCCCATACCAGCATTCACCCGGAGTGATTTCGGCAAGTCAAGGAAAACCGAAATCTGGATGACTGGACCAGGAATCCCGAGCTTCTCCCTAATGCGAGTATAGTGGTTGGCCACCGCTCCATCTCGCTGAGAATCTAATCTAAAGCTGCACTGTGTTCCCCGGAATCGGCATATTGTCGACTAAGAGTCTCTGGAAATAAGAAATATATAAAATAAAATGTTTTAACCTTTAACTTTAGTCCAGCTACAGTCCTGCCGTCGAGCGTAGACGTAGTACGCGGGTTCCCATTTGAAAAAGGGCTGTTTTTTTTTCGGAAGGTCCGTTCTGAGCCGAGCGAATCCTAGACTAAAGATGAGATAAACCGATCTCGCTGGCTGCGCACAACCAATCTCTGTGTCCCAACATTCAACTGGTTTTCTGCCAAGATGTCTGGCGAAAACGCCATGGCTTGAATTTTAGGTTAGAAAACTGATTTGTAAACAAGTGCTTAGAGATGTTTATATACTTCCTCTAACCAATATGTAATGCAGTTTGATTAAATTAAAATCGTTAAAAGTATTTTATTTATATAGTAGTGCTTGTAATTTAAAATTAAGATACAAACACACACGTTCATCACTGTTGACCATGTGACTTTGACAGTTTTATTCCTTTGGGGTAGGTCAATGTTGGATATACGCGCAGAAGACGAATAAGCGGTCTACCTCGCCTTTAGTCTGTGGCGCCAATCCGAGCGGAACAAGTAGTCTCCAGGTGCTGACTGGCCAACTACGTATGTCCCTCCATTTTGGTAGCCAGTGAGACCATTTTGCTAGCGAGTGTGGCTCAAGTTCACGGTACACGCCGTCGTTCCTCTCTCGTATCCTTAAAAATTCTGTGGTCAAGCCATGCTACCAAATACGCAATAATTCGTGATTTTACTTGTCTCATCGGCTAAAAATCCACAGTCTGATCTATAGGTTACCACTAAGGGCTCCGCGTGGGGTGATGGTTTGGTGTAAGTGTTGCAAAGACAACGTGTGGTGACTAGTATCATTACACACCGGCCCTCTATACCCCACGATACTTCAACAAAATTCTAAGGGGCGTATGGATTTCTCCTAGCAAAATGTACCGGAAATATAAGTTTTTAATTACTGATTTTAACACCACTGAATTTTGCAGGTACGCTAATTTTAGGGAGCTTACTTCAATTTTCATCAAGAAATCACTTGCGGATGCAAAACCTACCCGAGATTCAAACCCATAAAGCAATATTTTACAGTATTAGAATATGAAAATATATTAAAAAAGAGATGGATAAAAAAACATTACAGAGTATAATTGCAGATTGTAATAATTGTAGATCATACTAACAATCCAAACTTATAATTATTTACCAGTAATTGCAGTCATTTTAAAACAATTTCTGAAACTCAAAGCAGAATAATTAACTCAATAATTTAAACGGTTTGCTTATGATTAACTAATTTTTATGTCAACCTTTGAAAAAGTATTGCCAATAATGTGAGTATTTTATTGTACATAAAAGGGACAAGAATACTTAGCAGTAATTTTGGCAGCGAATAAAACGCACATCTAGATCTCAACAATTGTATTAAACATGCAGTGCTTAAATTGGGAAAAAACAAACATTTCAGTTTTTTTTTTATACGTCTTATGATAGTAACAGTTATGTTTATAAAGGTTGACATGGCCGTCTAAAATTTTAACCTGAGTCCGTTTTCAGCACAGTGTTCAACCGCAACTGCGTAGGTGTTCCGCCATCTATACTTTCATTTGTATTATTACGTTTAAATATTTGTTGGATTTCGGTATTTTCATATATTATTAATTATGTATGTAAAATTCTGACGTTTCGTGTATCGCCATGTGTACAGAACAGCAAAGTTTATCTGCGGTTTTAGTGCAATCAATCAAAGCATAAGAAATCCCTACTTCTTTTCTAACAAAATTATATGCGCATGTATACATACACACACGTACACGTTCACTGCCGGACAAAGAAAATAGCGCACCTCGTAGATACCATGAGACAACCACGAAACGATGTAAGAAGCTAGAGTACGGGGCTGGTATACCTGTGATCCCATGTTGGTGCGCTTGCATTTGACGGCACACACGGCAGTGGGGCTTCAAGCACCGATCAATGAACGTAGACACTGGCGTGTAGTCGAAGCCGCACTGACGCGGGAAACACCAGACGATACCAAGCACGTGTGCGGAGCGAAGAAAAATGCTGGGAAGACGGCCCAAGATGACGCGTAACGCAATCGAAGTACTCCGAGAGAGGACTCCTCGTGATCGGGCTGAAAGCCGCAGGGTGGTCGTATCTCCGCATGGCCCACCATGTGGTGCGTTCGGATCGCACTGCCCGATGCTGTTGAGATCAGTGGATACGTGAAGGCGCCGACACACGGCGGACCGACTCAGGAAGGAAGAGGTCGACCACCAGTCGAGAGGATCGACGGATCGTGCGCCCGGCGCGGAAGGATCCTACGGCGACCCGCTCACGATACTGGCCCGTGTTGGGGCTCCGGTGTGTGTCCACTTACCATTTCCCGACATCTCGCGGAGGAGAATCCCCGATCCCAGCGCCCATTACACGTGCCGCCAGTAACTCTGCAACAACAACGACGGCTCCATTCGCTGTGGCGCCAGGCCAGAGCAACGTGGAACGCCATGGTGATGAGTGCCGCTTCGTTATGGAGTCTGACGACCATCGCCTCCTGGTGAACGCTAAAGCCGCAACCTTGCCGTCGCACGGCAGACAGTGCGGTCTGGGGCGGCACAATTTACGGTAGGTTTCATCCGTCCTCGTCGTGTTACGCGGGACATTGACGGCCCAGCGGTAACGTGAACGAGATAATACGTTCCGATCTGCTCCCATTACTGACCGGGATTCCAGGCGCGGTATTCCAGCAGGATGACGCTCGACCGCACTCGGCGCACGGATCGCCGAGGACTGCCCCCGGTCATCACCAAGCATGACCCCAATAGAACACGTGTGGGACCAGTTAACACCAGTTCCTACCGCGCCATGGTGTTCGGGATTTTGAAAACGTAGTCCAGCAATAGCGGGCCCGTCTGCCTCAGGACAACAGCCGGCGTTTGCTGGTCTCCGTGCCAGGCCGTGTTGCAGCGTGTATCGCCGTGCGAGGGCGTACGATGCACTATTCAAGACGCGTGTCTCACGTCTATCACCATCCGATGCGTTCTTTTGTTTGCGCTATTTTTATTTGCCGGCTGTGTGTGTGTATTCAAATTTTCTTCTTTTGGGCTCATCTTGGTAAAAATAATTCTTGACTATGATTTAGGATTACTACAGTTGTTATTTGTTGATGAACTCGCAAAACTTTTGTTTAGGCTCATAGGCTACTTTCAGTCTCAGTGTGTTTGAGTCCTGACAAGGAACCTGAGGTCAAGATGTCTTAGACTCAAGGACGAGAAATTAGAGTTCTGCGTGTCTTAAGACTTGCCGCTGTCACTCGACTCAGGCATGGACAACAGTATTTAGGACGATGGTAACGTTAATATTCGCATATGGATTATGGCAACGTAACTGCCAGGAAGAATAATGCAAACAAGGCTATCGAAAGCGTTCCATTAACCTAGAACTATATGCCAACTGAATTTAAAATTGTATCAAACTCGATTACTAAAATAAAGATAAGCCCGTTTGAAAACATAAGGTTTATGTACAAAAAAAATTTGAAAAATAAAATAAAATTTTGTCAGTGAAAGTAATGAAAATCTTACCAATATTTCTGAACTAACAAGAGTAAAACAACTTTCAGAGCTACAAATGACTGCAAATAATTATTTTCTGGTACATAAATTAAACGGCAACCCATAATACTTTCAGATATCAGTTGGAATGTTCGAAATAGTCGAAGGGCACCTAACAAAAAAAAAACAGGTATCTAGAACTTAGGGCGCGAAATGAGATGGGGACAGAACAGCGATGGAATGCAAGGTCATGAGTAAAGGGAATACCCCGAGAAAACCGAACGGCAACGTTTGCCACGTTTTCAACAAGCGGGGGAATATATTCTTACATGTGACATATTGCAGGCTTCGCATGTGTGTTTAGGAACTCTAAGAATGAACAAAAACACGACATATTCGGACAAAAAAATTATCTTGAGAGTCAACTCGTTCCAGAGTTGATGTTGCGTGCAGGTACCAACAAATATGTAAATCTAATTCCCTGCACAGAGCTCCGCGGCAACAAACGCTGGTAGAGTTATTTGATGAACGGCCCTCTCAAACTGCCCGGAATATTCAGCATCATAACCTCGACCTTACACAGTAGCAATAGCACCGCTCTTGCGCCATTAAACAAACACAACGCCCTACCACGCACCAAGGCGACCTCTCCAAAGTATTCAGTTACAGTTAGTGCTCTCTAGCGGTTGGAAAACTCAGCATTCATTCAAAGCAAAGAACGTTTTATCTACGTGCACGTGAATTTCGCTGAAATACGACCGATATATTTAACCGGATAGTCGCAAATTTAAATCGTTTTGGTCTTAACATTCCGGTACGAAGTATTCCCATCATGAAAATCGTCACGGTGACCAGGCATAAAATGCCGAAATTTCAAAGTATTTTAAAAACTATGTTATTTTAATTTTAGCCTGCTCTTCTTAAGCAGAAGTTTCTGAGATGAAACAAATCTAACTTACATATATATATTAAAAAGGCAAATTCTGTACTTTTCTAAAAGTTCATTATGCCTATTTTTATCAATGTTTTGCAATAATGTTTTCCAAGCGTTTACAAAATGTTTCTTTAAATTATGTGATATGTTTAACTTTGTGTGTTAACGATTGAATATCAGCTAATTACTTGTTGTATTAGTTATACGATAGTTCAAAACAAACAATAACCTAGACGGTATTTCAACCTGTTAATCATCAAATAGTAAGCATTCTCGATATTGTCCCTGATATTAAGTCGGATCAGGTTCTATTAATTTTTAAAATTCTGTTTGGATATATTTTTTCAGTAATTAAAAACATTTCCATTTTTTAAACCTTGTTGGCTAACACAAAGTAGGATTTAATTGACATTTCAAACACTTATCTCCGTGTAGAACCGTCAAAACGTGGCGTTTCATTTAAATTCCATAAAAACGAGATGTGTGTGACTGACAGCTTTAATTGAACATGAGTTTTGTTGTCAGTGAATACACATTCGTATAACACCACCCCAAACACACACACACACACACGCGTAGTGTTTCATTGATGTTATCATTAATTACTTGCGGAACGCCTCCCCATGTGTCATTAAAGCACGCCAATTAAATGCATTCCGCGGCGCTCGTTCATTTGGAAAACAACTGGCGAAGAATGTGCCGAAATTGGAATGGCGCAGCCAGAATCGGGAACAATGGTGGCGAAACCTCGATACAACACAACCAGTCGTAGCTTCTGTACCTCGCTTCTGTGTGTTGTCTGTTTTGAACCATGTATCCTTTGTCTCCTCGGAAACACATGAAAATTTTAGGAGTCAATTTACACTTCCAAAGTCATAATAATATAATTATAATATTCAGGCATTTATTATTAATTTTTGTCACGGAGCAGTAAATTAATATTGCAATGACCAAGAAACGGAAAATTCAGCTTACATGTCTAATAGCACATTATAAATTTAAAAAAATAAATAACTGAAGACTTTACAAGCAAGTTAATTTAGCATGAATGCACCATAGCTTTCTTCCAGCCTCATCGACTGACTTGACATACCTTTGATCGTCCACCCGCTTAAATACTTAATCAATTTAATTACCTAGGAAATAAAACCAATACACAGAAAAAAAAACCAGGATTCAAGTGGCAACAGAACAGTTCTGTGATCTGGTTTCATGGTAGCATCAATCAAACTCCTGTACCAGCAATATAACGTTTTGTCAGTTTACTACAGGCCTTTTTGTTGTATGGACAATCAAAATACTGCTAAAGATGTTTTGTAGGAGATACAGTGAGCTCCGCTGTAGGAACCACGTTCACAGCTGCAGATACAACCAAAGAAATAATACATGGTTTTTTTTATTATTGCTATTTACGTTAACAATATTTGAATGATGTCAACAACCAATCTGATGTCCCTATATTAACAGTCTAAATCGGTTATTTGTTTGAACGTTTGGTTGAGACAACCGCATTTTTTTCTCAGTCTACGGCGCAACAACAACAACGTCAAGTGCTTGCCCCTGTCCTCGGCTGTCGGCCATCACCGGAGTTGTGATGTACCATGATCTTTCATAAACCCTTATTCATATTTGACCAGTACACCGGCGAGCCCCCGCGCCGCAGGCCCCTATGGCGAGTGAGTGAAGAGATTTGGGTGGCTCTCAACATCGGGGTCTTGAGAGCCGATGAGAGGTGGAGTGAGATGAGTACGGAGCGGCGCAGGAATGAAGGGGGCGGCGGGGTGAACGGGAGATCCCCGCCACCGCTGACCTGCGGCATCGTCTAGCACTGTTCCCACGTGCGAAAATCCGGAACGAACCGGCCGGGGATCGAACCCGGTTCGCCATGGTAACCAGTATAACGAGATTATCTGTGAAACGGCACTCGCGAGAGAAAAACCGACGTGAAACTCTCTCCAGGCCTAAGTGTCTGAAGTTATTACAATGTCTGAGAGAGAAGCCAGACTCCGCCTGCCAATTAATAACTCTCTGGCTACTTTCCCGGAACTTATTAGGGCAAAGGATCAAGCACAACAAGAAAACATTATTTGCTGACTTCGCGAATCACCGTAAAGCACCAATTTTATCGAAGATATTAACGTTAAATATACGGTATTTCTTGATAACATAGTATTTTCTGCTCTGACAGTTGTAAGACATTTACTAACTCACTCGTAAACTTTATTTAAAGACCGTTTCCTTACAACACGTAGCCAAATCCATTTTTTTCTACTAGTATGTGGATACGTTTATCTACATCAACCACTCAGTGAATGTACAAAAATATTGATATATTAGTACATTGTATTCTTCGTGGGAATTTTATACAGACTGACTTGTCGTAAGTAACATAAAATGTATGAATCTACACCTACAGATCATTATAGTACAAGTTATGAAGTAGCTGTTACATGATCGCCATTATCGCCACTATCACCGAAGGAAATTAGAATGGTTATTTTAAACTTTGACTAAAACTTGCATAATAATTTCGTTTACTTTCCTGCCCACGAATCAGCATTATGTAATACATACGTTCATTATGTTAAACAATTACGGCACACAAAATCAGAATACGTTCACTATTTTAGTGTTTGCACGTGAGTATATTATATACATTTGTGCGTGTGCGTAAGAATACCGTGTTTGTATTATACATACACAGTTATTACGGTGGGCTACATCGCAATACGTCTCCAAGTTTTCATATCCATACTACATTTTCACTCCATTCGTTTTGATTATCTGCTACAGCAAAAGCATGACACGAGTTTGCCGGATATTGTAGTGGTTTTAAGGGTAGGCTATTTATAAATATTTGTATGTGCAGAAAAACACATACAGACCTAAAAAAAAAACTGAAATTCCCGATATTAAAGTAACATGAAAGGAAAAAAATGTGAAATATAGGAACTTTTCGAAACTTGCGTATGGTAAGCAGATTACGTCGCCAAATGTCTGCACTTTGTGCGTGGTTCGGAAAATGGCGACAGAAACTGGTGCCAATTTCGCAAAGTAGCAGCCATGTATATGACGTAAACAAAGGCGGGCAACATTTTCCTCTTTGGGATTTTTTGCGCGGTGTCATGGAAATTGTTTTTGTCTACGATGTAACATTTAGAATAAAATATATATATATATGAGTATTGCCTAATATGTATATACAGTTTAAAATATTCTAGGCTTTTTGAACCATGTTAAACATTTAGAAACTACCGTTTTTGTCACTAAATGTAACAGTGATCAGTATAATTCGTTTTTTCTCGATGAGCTTAATTGTAACGTAAAATAGAAAAATATTGTAAACGATAAATGGACCAAAACATTCAGGTAACACGAAATTTGTAAACTATACTTTATTCGAAAACACAGCAAACATGAGTTTAATCTTTGTTATAGTTTCAGTATACCTTAAAAGTAATGGTAGAAGCAGGGATAATCAATTTGCGTCCCTTCAAGATCGTTAAAGGGTTTTAAATTGTTTTCTCCATTTTCAGCATATTGTATATTTTTTCGTTGTTATATTTAATAATAACATGACAGTAATAATATAAATATTACAATAATAATATTAACAAATTTAAATATTAGCACAACTACTGCGAAAAATGGTTTTTTAGAACGAATTAAAGTTACTGTTTAAATTTATATATTTGTTTCGTACAAATCATAAAGTTTAGCTAAGTTAATACGATAGCCTATAGCTCAAAATAATTATCCGTGTGATCAGAATGTCATGAATAATATTTCCTTGCAAATTTGCAATATGGTCCAGCCTTGTTTGAACGTTTACATTTTAAAATAAAATGTTGGTTTCAATATAAATTCTTTAAGCTAAAATTAAGTCTTAAAAACTAGCAGTTAAGCCCTGACCTTAGGTTAAGCGAGGCGTCTGATTTCAAATAAATTGTAACACTCTTGAGATTTCAAGAAACACATTAGCTGAAACCACACTTCGTGATGAAATAATTTTTTTGAAATTGGCACGAATTAACGTTTTAAGTCAAAATACTCACATTTACGCTAAAAAATACATTATGAGTTATTTTTCAAATGATTTAGTATTTTATTAAGGAATTATTAATATAATGTCGCAAAAGCATAAGATAACTTCAAAATGTAGGGGAGGAAAACATGTTGGCTGTTCGGCAGCGTTCAGCTTGTCATACACATAGTCTGGTATCTCACGTCCAAGCACGAGTGTGTTCAGATGACACACGGGGATGTGGCGGTGGTACAGCACTCAGTCTCGGCACCCAGGGGACTGCCCGTGTTCGCTCAGCTGCACACACCTGCCGACTTTGTGTACCGGCGGAGACCAGAGGGATAAGACAACTGTGCGCGAGCTTGGCTGAACCAACTCGCTCAGTTGCCGGGCGAAGCCGCCATGCAATCAAACACCCACCAATCAGTCCGCTTGTTAACTCTGGTATTTGTTTGAGCGTGCCAACTTCCTTCGTCGTGCTCCAGAAAGCTGACCGTGTGGCCGAGTACGAACCAAATCGCACTTACGTGGAAAAGCGACGCGCACGTCAGCGGCGACCCGGAACACGAAATACGACTCGAGGTACAGAGAATTTCACGTAAGATCATGTCTTGGTATGGTCTATTCGTGGTTTCTTCGCATTTTGTTAATCAAATCCTTGAAAAATCACCCAATGATGTGTTTGGTTGTTTCTTAAATATGCCATGTATCGCAAGCGTTTTATGCTTCGGTTAACATAAAGATTCCTATTTTTTATAAAATTAACATTTACTTATATTTTATCTACAAATTATTTTTAATATTCATATTTAATATAAATAATAACAGGGAAAAAATAGGCGTGTTGGTAATACCTAGTAATAAATAGTTCTTATGCAAAATATTATTACGCTAAGAGCCGACGAATACGGTGCGTTGTCCCTCAAGTGTAATTTTCATGGACTATAATATGTTACTGACAAAGTTCCGTAGAACCAATATGACTTCGAAACAATTCAGTGCTACCACTTTCGCCGTTTTAAGTCGTAGTTGTGACTTGCGTGCTGTCACACACGGTCCCGTTTGTGCACAACCTTTCCCAGCAACAATGCACGTTGAGGGAAACCACAGACGCGTTTACAAAACTGAAGAGCAGTAACATATAGCGCTGAACGAATGTACAAATTTGAGCAACGAAATGCATGGAGCACCAAGAGAAGGTCCAGCACACGTCATGACATTATTTCTTAGAAATCTCAACAATCTATGAACAGACCACTGTTAGATTGCAAAACGGGAGCTAATCAGAAAAGAATTGCGATAACGCGCGCGTAGCGGGGCACGAACAGAGGACTGGGCTTCGAGGCAGGGGATTCAGCAGTCGACACGAAAGACCAGACGCTGGAGGAGTGGCCGGACTAGGTGACGACGGCAAGGAGTCCCTCCTGGACGCTACGTCCTGAGTACGCGACCGGACGAGTTCCTTTATAAGGACCCGTTAAATATTTCCGAGTTTATACGGAGATTTTCACGGAAATGTACAGTCAATGTGAATAGAAACGCAATCCGTGATGAAAAACGGAGCTGAGTTAAAATACGGAACATCTCCTTATTTCCTNAGTCAATGTGAATAGAAACGCAATCCGTGATGAAAAACGGAGCTGAGTTAAAATACGGAACATCTCCTTATTTCCTTTAGCAACATGCTTCAGAACGAACAATGCCGAAACTACGCGAAGCTTTCTTCACCACAGTAGCCGGAAAATTATCGTTTCTGTGGCAGTTAGGACAGCCATGCCACTAACGCCTATTCCTTCAAATATCAACAAGAAGTTACTGATATGACTAATGAACCTACGTTTGTCTACATTGATGCAAATAATTTTGATGTCTCGGAGCGCCCTGGAAGCTCANAGTCAATGTGAATAGAAACGCAATCCGTGATGAAAAACGGAGCTGAGTTAAAATACGGAACATCTCCTTATTTCCTATAGCAACATGCTTCAGAACGAACAATGCCGAAACTACGCGAAGCTTTCTTCACCACAGTAGCCGGAAAATTATCGTTTCTGTGGCAGTTAGGACAGCCATGCCACTAACGCCTATTCCTTCAAATATCAACAAGAAGTTACCGATATGACTAATGAACCTACGTTTGTCTACATTGATGCAAATAATTTTGATGTCTCGGAGCGCCCTGGAAGCTCAGTTGGACAGGCGAGGAGGTAGATGCGAGAAGATCATCTCTACGAGTGGCAGAGGTTGGAGTATGGGTGGGACTTATTCTCTGAATGAGTATATGAGGGACTTAGCTTCTGGAGGAGTGTACTGCGGGACTTGTTCTTGAGAAGATCTACCTACACCCTTTGGATGTACTGGTGAGGGCAACACCCTCGGCTCTGTTGGTGTGTTGGTGTGTTGGTCTGTTGGTGTGTTGGTGTGTTTTGAAATTGGCGAGTCTGTAAAAATTAATGTGGAAATTTTGCATTGTGGTCGGGAGCGTCCTTTGTTGGAAGACAAAAGGCCTCGGTGATCTGCATTATGATATATTGAGATAGTTTTTTTTTAAAAGGTATGCGTTCAATTAATATTGTATAGAGAATTAATTAATGGTTTAATAATTACGTTTTATGCTATACTAGCGTACCGGCCCGGCTTCGCCCGGGTACAATTGAGTTTTACAGTGATACACTAATAAATCAACTGGGAAAAGAAAATTAATTTATGTGAAAACAGAATTATAAAATTATACTATGTTGACCTAGGTTTTTAACTGATTACGGCAACCCAAAATGAAGGAAATATTTTTTACCGGATATCCAAGAAGTAGAGAATTGTTTTTGGAGTGTATATGTGCAAGTATCGCGTAGTTACCACATTTCCGCTTTCCAGCGTCGATGTATGAAAAACAAAACGTGAGTTTCATCAAATTGTAGCTTTAGAAATAAGAGTTCCTAGGTACTACTTTTTGCGCTTGGCTGAGGGATCTTAATCGATCACCAAAGTTGAGCAACGTTCCCAGCGGCACATATTTGGATGGGTGACCGTTTAGTGGCATAATATATGAGCGCTTCCGGGCTTCGGAGGGCACGTTGAATATTCGGTCCCGGTTGTTATCGATTGCTAGCAGTCGTTAAGCCATTTCAGAGGTCCTTGGGTGGCCTGATAAACTCTGACACCAGAGGAAAAAAATATTTCGGTCACGTTCCCAGCCATTGCAGAATTACGTTTTGTTGTTATTCCACAGGAACCGTACAATTTTCCAGGACCTAAAGTACGTACATACCAAATTTCATCAAAATCCGTTGAGCCGTTATGGTCCTGAGCAGTAACAAACACACACACGCAGATTTTCGCATTTATAAGTCATTTATAAGTAGGATTTATTCAACGAGATGAGAATGTATTGAGAAAGATTGTTGATTTTGAAACAAACGTTATTTTATGTAAATGGAAAGGCCTTATGAGTATGAAAGAGAACGTCTGGCTAAAGTTAAAAATGGGACAAACAAAAAATAAAATTTATTGTGAGTACACCCACCCATTCTGAACAGCATTGCAGTAACTATCAAGTCATTCTGTCTTTAGAAGGTTTTTCTTGATGTATGCTTCCCATCTCTTTGTCTTCCTTGATAGTGTGTGAGGTAGGAAGGCGGAGACTGGGAGGGACGTTTTGGTGGTCCTGGGGATGGTTTGGACCCGCCGCGATAGTTCGAGATATAACGCAGTGCCCTAAATTGCAAAACTACCGTCATTTTTAAATAAAGTACCCAGCGCGATCTAAAACTATAAAAGTCTGCTGTAATTGCTCAATGCTCTGTGTGGACGTAGTTTGGTGAAATTCTGTTGTCGGGTTCAAGAGTTATTAAGGGGGGCATACATTCCAGGCAGACATTCGGGTGATTGCATAAGCCTATCTTTAATTCGGAAAGTAGGCTAAAAAAACAACATCAGGTTCCTGTAACAGTAAGTAACACTTAAAATAAGAATCATTACTAGAAACGGAAAAAGTTGCNAAAAAACAACATCAGGTTCCTGTAACAGTAAGTAACACTTAAAATAAGAATCATTACTAGAAACGGAAAAAGTTGCTGATGCGATTCCAATAGAAATACCAAAGTTATACCCTGAATTGTTAGTGGGATGACGTAGGTGAATGGTTAGAGTCGTGGAAGGCTTGGACTGCTGGACTAGAGTTCTGGTTTAAATATTACTCAGTAACGAGGTATTATAACTTTTTTAAATTTATTTTTAAACACGGAAGAACACACCCACAGCAGAAATTAAAAGAAAGTTTGTTTTCTCTTCTTAATTTTTTTTTNCAGAATTATAAAATTATACTATGTTGACCTAGGTTTTTAACTGATTACGGCAACCCAAAATGAAGGAAATATTTTTACCGGATATCCAAGAAGTAGAGAATTGTTTTTGGAGTGTATATGTGCAAGTATCGCGTAGTTACCACATTTCCGCTTTCCAGCGTCGATGTATGAAAAACAAAACGTGAGTTTCATCAAATTGTAGCTTTAGAAATAAGAGTTCCTAGGTACTACTTGTTGCGCTTGGCTGAGGGATCTTAATCGATCACCAAAGTTGAGCAACGTTCCCAGCGGCACATATTTGGATGGGTGACCGTTTAGTGGCATAATATATGAGCGCTTCCGGGCTTCGGAGGGCACGTTGAATATTCGGTCCCGGTTGTTATCGATTGCTAGCAGTCGTTAAGCCATTTCAGAGGTCCTTGGGTGGCCTGATAAACTCTGACACCAGAGGAAAAAAATATTTCGGTCACGTTCCCAGCCATTGCAGAATTACGTTTTGTTGTTATTCCACAGGAACCGTACAATTTTCCAGGACCTAAAGTACGTACATACCAAATTTCATCAAAATCCGTTGAGCCGTTATGGTCCTGAGCAGTAACAAACACACACACGCAGATTTTCGCATTTATAAGTCATTTATAAGTAGGATTTATTCAACGAGATGAGAATGTATTGAGAAAGATTGTTGATTTTGAAACAAACGTTATTTTATGTAAATGGAAAGGCCTTATGAGTATGAAAGAGAACGTCTGGCTAAAGTTAAAAATGGGACAAACAAAAAATAAAATTTATTGTGAGTACACCCACCCATTCTGAACAGCATTGCAGTAACTATCAAGTCATTCTGTCTTTAGAAGGTTTTTCTTGATGTATGCTTTCCATCTCTTTGTCTTCCTTGATAGTGTGTGAGGTAGGAAGGCGGAGACTGGGAGGGACGTTTTGGTGGTCCTGGGGATGGTTTGGACCCGCCGCGATAGTTCGAGATATAACGCAGTGCCCTAAATTGCAAAACTACCGTAATTTTTAAATAAAGTACCCAGCGCGATCTAAAACTATAAAAGTCTGCTGTAATTGCTTAATGCTCTGTGTGGACGTAGTTTGGTGAAATTCTGTTGTCGGGTTCAAGAGTTATTAAGGGGGGCATACATTCCAGGCAGACATTCGGGTGATTGCATAAGCCTATCTTTAATTCGGAAAGTAGGCTAAAAAACAACATCAGGTTCCTGTAACAGTAAGTAACACTTAAAATAAGAATCATTACTAGAAACGGAAAAAGTTGCTGATGCGATTCCAATAGAAATACCAAAGTTATACCCTGAATTGTTAGTGGGATGACGTAGGTGAATGGTTAGAGTCGTGGAAGGCTTGGACTGCTGGACTAGAGTTCTGGTTTAAATATTACTCAGTAACGAGGTATTATAACTTTTTTAAATTTATTTTTAAACACGGAAGAACACACCCACAGCAGAAATTAAAAGAAAGTTTGTTTTCTCTTCTTAATTTTTTTTTATCTGGAAGTAAGGAAAATAGCAAATTTGCGGAAAGGTTCGGTGAATTTCACAAAAAGGTGTGAAATTTACGCGAAGTCAGTTTTTGAAAAGTAAGTTTCTCAGAACTTTCTGTGAAATAACAGAACCTCTGTGAATTTTCTATAAAGTTAATTGTTTGTGTAGGGGCAGTAAAATATTTTGTTGCTGAAACCAAATGATTTTGTTGTTCTTATTTGGTTGGCCCAAACAAAGATTTGGTTCATGCAACTAATTATTTGTTTGGCTCTACGTACAGCAGTTTCGGTTCATATACAAAAATATTGGAAACCTGACCGTGAATCAAACCTATATATTACCTGCGTTCAAGTGCTATGCCCTAGAAGTCTCAGCTGATGTGACTCCTGATGAAATTATAGTGTTTTAATTGCATATATTTCAAATACTGGACAATGTGCGTAAACAAATATTTCAGGTTTCACAGCTTTAGTTATTAGTTTCCTGTTGAACTTGTTTCATTAGGACGTTTATACCGGATGTGTGTGTATATATATATATACAGGATATATATATATACAGAATGTATGTATATAAACAGAATTTAAATAGTTATACACGATGTGTATATATATAGAATGTATATATACAGAATTTATCTAAATTCAACCAATTTCGGCAGTCGGTTAATCACGAAAATAGACGTCGGAAACATAAATACGACAAATGGTCTAAATCGAATCCCAAGGGCGGTACNGTATATATACAGAATTTATCTAAATTCAACCAATTTCGGCAGTCGGTTAATCACGAAAATAGACGTCGGAAACATAAATACGACAAATGGTCTAAATCGAATCCCAAGGGCGGTACACGTCTTTGAAGTTGGACCTGAAGAACAAGATTATTACAGATATTGCAGAAAATATGTAATATGTAAGTAACACTGTGTTTTTGGATAGTGTGCAAGTGTAAAATGGTCTACAAACACCACAAAAACTGCTGCGGTCATCAAATTTATTACGGGAATTAACGGTTACCACTCTTATTGCGAGTCATTCGACTTGAAGCGGTAGAATATGCAGGATCTTATTGATGGAATATGAATCCGCATGTTCCAATTGACGAAAATGGTTGCCTTGTTTAAACTCCCTAACCCCCGCCATTTTCGACTAATACGAGTTTGAAATTTCAAAAGAATTATGTTTAAATTAAAACCTGGCAGCCGAGCAACNCCCGCCATTTTCGACTAATACGAGTTTGAAATTTCAAAAGAATTATGTTTAAATTAAAACCTGGCAGCCGAGCAACGCGCTCAACACCCAGTAACGAATGGTTGCTGATATCAAAGGAACAAGATAACGGAGAGAGGACAGAAACATTCAGACAAATGAGGTAACAAATTTATGGTGACGGTTTACCGGTAGTTTATTTGTAAGTTGTAGCAATACAAGGATGCCAGGCAAACACAAATTATAATTTATTACATACTTAAGTGCAATACTGTGGTATAAACGAGAGTTAGATGAGGTGCTCGAATTGTCGGCCTCCAACCTCGACGATGCCACGATTGCCAAACATGGTCGAACACGCCGGGTGTGATTCTTACGATTTCGGCAGCAGCATGTATTATGGCCAAGAGATCCTCCAGAGACGCTATTGGAGTCCCGTACACCAAACACTTCACAGCACCCCACAAGTAAAAGTCAAGCGGTGTAAAGTCTGGGGACCTGGCAGGCCATAACCTCGGCCCACAGCGGCTTATCCATTTACCTGAAAACGTGGTACCAAGGTACTCTCTAACATGTGCACCAAATTGCTGTGGTGCACCGTCATGCTACAGCCATATCTCNGCTCGAATTGTCGGCCTCCAACCTCGACGATGCCACGATTGCCAAACATGGTCGAACACGCCGGGTGTGATTCTTATGATTTCGGCAGCAGCATGTATTATGGCCAAGAGATCCTCCAGAGACGCTATTGCAGTCCCGTACACCAAACACTTCACAGCACCCCACAAGTAAAAGTCAAGCGGTGTCAAGTCTGGGGACCTGGCAGGCCATAACCTCAGCCCACAGCGGCTTATCCATTTACCTGGAAACGTGGTACCAAGGTACTCTCTAACATGTGCACCAAATTGCTGTGGTGCACCGTCATGCTACAGCCATATCTCTTGTCTAATCCCAAGTGGAACATCTTCCAGCAACTCCGGCAAAACCTGTTCCAAAAGCATGAGTTACCGATCAGCATTTACGCGAGCGGGCAACATGTATGTCCCAATTAAACTGCCATCCACAATACCACACCATACATTAACGACAAATTGCTCCTGGTAATGGCGAATGAAGGGCGCGTGAGTGCTCTCCGCGCTCATGTGACTGTTACGAGTCGTCAACACACACTCTCTTGTGAATCGCGCTTCGTCGGTAAACCACGCGACACTTGGGAAATATGGTTCCCCTTCACATCGTTGTAAACAACCACTGCACGAACTGCAAACGTTGTGGGTAGTCTTCAGCCTTCGAGTGGTGCACTTTCTGTAGGCGACATGGATGGAGCAGCTGTTCACACACAACTCTCCACACATTCATGTGTTCAGTGCGGACCGCATGAGACCCTTGACGGGTGCTGGTAGATGGCAACGCATGGAACCTCCGCGATCACAACTCACACAAGTCGATTCTTACACAGAAGAGACCATTGGAAACTGTGGTATGAACATCGATGTTGTCATACAATGCTCGATTTCTACTGTAAACGCTACAGTATTGCACTCATTAAGGTGTTGTCCTCTGTTGTTTTATTACTCATGCTTGATATGTCACAATTCATTCCGCACTTTCGAGTCTCTCACCATGGAAATAGCACACCGACAGATGTAGTGATATATACTATTGTGTCGATTTATTGTAATTTACGGCATTTCTCAAAGCCACTGTTACGCGTCTCTCTCTCTCTCTCTCTCTCTCTCTCTCTCTCTCTGTTATCTTGTTCCTTTGATATTCACAACCATTCGGTATTGTATATTGTGCGTATTGCTCGCCTACCAGGTTTTGAACACAATTTTTTTTTAAATTTCAAACTCGAATTAGTTGAAAACGGAGGGGGTTGGGGTGTTTACACAAGGCTTCCTTTTTCGTCAATTGGAACATGCGGATTCATATTACATCAATGAGATCCTACATATGCTACCGCTTCATGTCGAATGACTCGCAATAAGAAAGGTAACCGTTATTATTTCCATGAATAAATTTGATGACAGCGACAGTTTTGGTGGTGTTTCTAAACCATTATACACTTACATATTTTCCCCGATATCTGTAATAATTTGGTGCTTTAGGTCTAACTTCAAAAACGTGTGCTGTCCTTGGGATTCGATTTATACCATAGGTCATATATATATATATAATATATATATATGTGTGTGTGTATGTGTGTGTGTGTGTGTGTGTGCGCGCGCGCGCTTTCGAAGCCTATTTTTATGGTTAACCTGCAGCCGAAGTTTGTCAGTTGAATTTAAATACATCCCGTATATACAGGTTGTATATGAAAGTATGTTACAAATTTTGTGAGGTAATTCCTTGTCGAAGATGAGGTGCAGTTATATAATGCGACTGATAGCCTGGCGCAAATCGTAAGAGAGAAATTCGCCATTGAAAATAGAAATTAAATATCGTATGTTGGCAAAATATCGTAAACTACTTAGAAATAAAATACGATTCTCTGGATACTGTTTTATGCTATCAAGATCTGCAATCTGTGAGGAAATTATTTCAAATACTTTCCGGCTTCATTAAAGTAATGGGGGTAGCCACCCCCTTTTTGGCTTAATTTTATTTGCCATTAGATGTTTTTTATAATGTATGCCATAACTTGTATCAAGCGAGTCCAATGAACAAAAAAGGTTAAAAGGCTGTCTTGTCGCAACACCCTTAGGGAAACAATTTTTTTAATAAAATTGAGTAGAAAATGTGTTGCCTCAGGGGTAGGCACCCACAATACACAGGATGTGGGACTGAGCGATACGCCAGTTAGCAACAAACGAATAGTGTCCACTGTAATGTAAACGTACAAAGCGTCATGTGTTACTTGTGAGTCTGTGTGAGTGATTAACAGGTAACGAGCTATGCCTGGCGTATTCGAACGAATGTGTCGGTAAATGTCGAGGCAACGTTTGAAGATTCTACCATGAGGTTGCACTTCACTTTCTGTCAAGAACATGAACCACATCAAAAAATGTGAAAAATACCATGCCTTTATGAAAAGAGTATTAAAATTTACGTGACATTAAACAACAAACGTTCGGATCCTTTTGTTGAACAACGATATTAGTATGTCATCAATGAGGTTTGTCAATACAGTGTCGTTGTGAACAACGTAAGGTGTTGGAGTATGCACCCACAAAAGCGGCACTGTAATAACGTGTAGGTAAAGGGAAAAGTTAACACTCGTTTTGACATTTCTATGACATCGGCACACGGAAACGACAAAATGTCATGGTGGGTCGCACTTACCTTCCTTTAGGGAGAAGACTGCACTGTTAGTTGACAGGGTCGGTGTTCGCTTCCTTGGTGGTAGGCAACCAGTGTCTCTTGTGTGATGAAAGTGTTGCTGTCCGAACTCCCTGCGACACGGCGCCTCGGCTGGAACTGTGTGCGTGCGTCATTCGAGACCTCACACCAGCAGCATTAGGTAAATGGGCCGCAATCAGACCCGAGTGTCACTGACCATGATAGCATGGACATACACACACCTGCAGAGCGTACCGACATGCTCTTGATTTATGGCGAAGCTAAGTGCAACGGCAGGTTAGCTGCACGACTGTATCACGAACGATATCCAAACAGACGGCACCCAGCGCACGCAATTTGTGCAATAATCGTCCAGCGCCTGAGAGATGCCGGAAGACTACTGCCAAACTTTCAGGTATGTGGTGTTCAAGCGATAAAGCGTACACCACGCTTTGTAGAAGACGTCCTTACACGAGTCGAGGATCAACCATCGACGAGTACCCGTGTCATAGCACATGCTTTGGGTACATCGCACATGGCGGCGTGGAATGTCTTTCGTGAGCAGCAGCTTCGCCCTTGTCATGCATGTCGACAGCAAGCATTAGAGCCACGTTACTTTCCACCCAGACATGCGTTCGGTGCATGGCTTCTGCAGAAGACAGCCCGTGATCCGGAGTTTCCGAGGTATGTTCTGTTTACAGACGAAGCCTGTTTCAAACACAATGGTTTATACGATAGTCACAACAGCCATGTGTGGGCTAATGAAAATCCACATACCACGGTCGTGAAATTCAACCAAGGGAGGTTTTCGGAGAACGTGTGGGCTGGCGTAGTCAGCGATAACTTAGTAGGATGGTACATGTTACCAGTACGTCTTGAAGGCCATGGCTTCTTACAATACACACTGCCCGCGTTGCTGGAGTAAGTACCAATGTGGCCGCGTGTGGATGCAGCACGATGGGGCGCCACCACACAATGCTCGTGCTGCACGTGATTACCCCTACCACGTGTTTCCAAGTAGATGGATAGGCAGGGGAGGCCCCGTCTCTTGACATGCTCGCTCCCCAGATGTCACCGCTATACTTCTGCCTCCGGGGTCACATGAAGAGCCTTGTCTACGAGACACCAGTGGACACGGCGGACGAACTCGTGGCACGCATCGTAGCAGCTGGCGAAATGGTCTGAAGGAATGCCAACATGTTCCAAGGTGTGCGACAGTCTTAACTGCGGCGTTGCAATGCCTGCATCAATGAAGGTGGCCGGCCCTTCGAGCACCTGTCATGATGTTATTGTAGACATGTATAAGTTGGAATTGCTGCTTTGTAAAATTACAGTACAGTGTTCGCTATTCGTTTGTCACATACGTATCATTCAGTTACATCTCCGTGGAGTGTTTGTTGCCTACCTCACAGGCTACCACATTTCTATTCAAATTTCTCGAAAACTGTTCGCTTCAGGGTGTTGCAACAAGATGACTTTTTTTGTTCATTAGGCCCTCTTGATACTAATTATGGCATTAAATTCCCAAAGAATCTTATGGAAAAAGTATTAGATCGGAAAAGGCGTGGCCGCCCCCATTAGTTTAATAGAGGCGGGAAGTATTCGAAACGATTTCTTCACAGATTGCAGATCTAGAGTATTACAGTATCCAGAGAATCGTAATTTATGGCTTAGTAGTTTACGATATTTTATTAAAATACTATATTTAATTTCTGTTTCAAGGGCGAATTTCTCCCTTACGATTTGCGCCAGGCTATAAGTCGCATTATATAACATTACCTCACAAATTTTGTAACATACTTTCATCTACATTCTGTATATATGGCATATATAAGTATATATATACACTAACTAACACTGTCACAACAAATGCAAACAAACTCTCGAGCTGTATTTTCGAACGAATGCTATCAAATGAGTAGTCAAAAATATCACTGGATCATTGCGACAAACTTCTAGGCGTGACAGGTAATGAAATGATGAATCACATTAGTCAGAGAACGAATGTCCGGAGACTACCCGTTTAGATTCTAGGCGTATTTGTACAAGTTATAACGCCTGGCAGGCTGGCAGTTAGCGTTGCATTCAACGAGCACCAGCTGCCTACCTCTCAGGAAACAGTGGTATTTGTTGTAGTACTGTATGGGTGGTGGTAATAATAAAAAAGGTAGACGTTTGCAGGTTGCAGTACTTTATTGACTGCTTGTCACCCATCTCCATAAGTTAACCTAAAGCAAAAGCTCAAATGAAGGCTCTCCGCTCGATTGCAGACGTTGTAACGCCAATGCATTGCCTGGCGGACCCTCTCGAAGATTTCAGGGGTGGGTTAAACCGCGTTTCTTGCCACCTGTTGTCGTTCTACGAGAATATCGCTGCTCTCCACAGGCGTAGAGTACGCACAGTTCTTTATGTCGAACCGCAGGAATAAATCGACTGGCGTGAGATCGGGTGACCGTTGTGGCCATGGCACAGGTTTCACCTCTCCCAATCCACTGAACACCAAACGTGTCGGTGAGGTGTTGGCGAACCCGAAGGTTGAAATGCGGCAGGGCGCCATCATGTTGAAACCACGTGTTGACTCGTGCGTTCAGGTGCACATCTTCTAGCAGCTTGGTTAGCTCGTTTGCCAGAAAGTTGTGATACCCCTCGCCGTCTAAACGGGCTGAAGGTATAAAGGGTCTGATATTTTGTCAGTGGACGATGCCAGCCCACATGTTCGCCGAAAACTGTTCCTGGTGATATATAGCCAATACTGCAAGTGGATTTTCTTCGGCCCACACGTGGCTGTTGTGGGTACTGAAATAGACATATCTCCTAAATAACGCTTCGTCTGTAAACAACACACACGATGCTAACTCTGGCTCGGCAACGCACTGCTGTTTTATAAACCAATTTTCGAACCGCATACGGGGCTCGACGTCAGCTGGTCCACAAGTGCCTGTGCATTTTGCACGTGGAACGGATGTAGTCTGTGTTGACATGGCACTCTCTACATGGAGATGTGGCAGGTGTTGCTGACGTCCACACCGCGAGCGATCGCACGTGTGCTTTAGGACGGGTTCACCTCAACTCTGCCCAGGACTTTCTGTTCAAAATGCGGCGTACGTGAAACTGTTGCCCTGACGTCCTCATGCGGAGGACGGAAGGTCCCGTGTTCGCGCGGTCGCCGATGTAGTCTCTGGAACGGTGAGTTGTGGCTGTCGTCTGTTGGGGAAAGAGATCCCGACAAAGACGTGCTGCTACGAGTCACAGTCTCTAGCTTCACCGTCCACGTATGCATATCCGCCAGTTCTGAAGATGAATAAGCGTCCATGACTAGTCTGATGTACGAAGCGCGGTCACGGTGAACACACAATAACTGTCTCGACTCAGGCAGCGACAGCGACGCAGGTCTGTGTAGTGGAACGTGGCGAGGGAAGGACGGAACGAACTGCGCACATCACATGCGGTCCAGTGTGGCTCTCAGTGCTCATTATACTGCCTACCTCTTCGGGACAGAGGCGAGGCTCTGTAACCGGCCCTCACGTTCACTAGCTACAGATGACTGCATGTTGACAGCAGGCATGTGATACGCGCGCCGTGGAATGTCTATCTCCCAGGCGCGTGGTACTATTTTACAATGTTGCTGGGCGGCTCAACAGAGCGTTTCGGGACTCCATTCTCTGACAAACGTTGTTCCTCATTACATTAACTACCACCCCTTAGACGTTTCTCGCTATGATTCTGCGACTACCTGTATAGTTTATTCGACAAAATATTTTGACAGACTAATTTATTTTGGCCCAACCCCGGGGTTTTGTTTATTCAAACAGATATTTGGTTATATGAACCAAATTAATTTTGTTGCTTTTAAAGTTTTGTCTGCTCAACACAATATTTTGTTGGCGCAAATAAATATATTTTTGGCCCTATACAAATAAATATTTTGTTTGCTGTTCTCTCAGTGTAAAGACCGAAAGAAATTACAATCTTATACGTCATAAATAACTATCTTCACAACTACAGATGTTTTAAATTCACATTTATCAATATGCACAGAAAGACTTTGATTACTTCAAACCACAGGTCCACTGATAATTAGAAAATTTTAATTCACTTAATTTAATTTTTTCATTCTTATGTGTCTATTTCTCTCTTCTCTTCTCCCCCTACTACACTATCGTGCGCTCACTCCAATAGTCTCAGAATACCATTAATTCAATACAGCCGACCATTAAGGCTTTCAGCAGACGATTCCCGACTCAGTAACAATAATTAATAATTAATTCATTTCCCACGAATTCAAAAGTCTCATTTTTAATACGACTTGAAAATTTTGAATTATTTTTCGTACATCACTGCCAACCGTATTTGGGAGCGTGTAAGTATAGGCGGTTATTAACAGGGATTTTTTTTTTCGAATGTTGATTTCAAAAATTGCCAGTTACCGGCAAACCGGCTATAGGCGAGTGTGCAAAATGTTGTAATCGTCTCATGCACTTGGCAATAATTAGCTCTGTAACTTGTTATGCCACAATATGCGAATCTAAACATGCATTAAAAAAAGACAAAACACCCGAGATTCGAACACTTAACCTCTTGTGATAGGTAGACGCCATAGCAGGCTCTGCCTCGGAGGTCGACTCGACGGGGTAGTCGACGTTGACATCCAATCCGGACCAGTTCTCACAGCGAACCTCCTCCCCACCACGTGCTGTATCGAAGCTCCAGCTCGATATGAAAACATCACGGGCGGTTTAACCCCCTGTTCCCATCCCTCCCTGCCAACCCACCCCGACTCCAGCCCACACTACACGACCCGCNTCACCAGGCGACGCACAACACGCGTTCCCTTTTCCCCTCGAATCCTCCGTCAGACACTTCCCCTTCCTTCACCCTCCGTCTTCCGCAACCAAAACCCTTTCCCTCCCTTACGCAGCTACCCTTCTCCAGCGTCTTCCCCACACTCTTTATTTCATAAACAAACCTCCGGAATTATTCAAAATCTTCTCAAAACAACCCTCCGCCGAGCTTACATCATCTTCCCTCTCTGCGCCAACCCACCCCGCGTCGACAAGAGGACCATTTTCCACCCATCTCTTCCTCTTCCTCGAACGAGCCGCGACCTCCCACTCCATTTCACAGCTCACTTCGCCGTCGAAGTCGTTCCCCTTCGTCTCCCGCGCGTAAACAAGCGGGCTGCGTCGCGCGAGGTGAGTTGTGCACTTTGAGATCACATTCCGAACCAACCCGACGTGAAAATCCGCTAGATCATAAAGTTGTTCGTTTTACACAGGGAAGGAAAACAAATTGGCTTGTGCATTTTATCAGGCCATGAAAAATACACTTTTAGATCCGCGGTTCTGCCCGGCGCTGTGGGTTAACAGAATTCCCTCTCTACCCCATCAATTTATCTCACGAACAAAACATGGTTTGAACGAATTTCTTTTTTTTTTTTCCTGGAGCCACACGTTATTTTATAAATAATTATGATTAATGTGTCTTTCTGTCTCTATTATCTGTTGGTTGTGTTCACACATCATCATTTACATTCCACATATAGTTTATGCTAATAAATTTGGTAAGCATACAAAGTTTAGTTGAATTTTGTTAGATTTCGTTAAATTGTTTAATATATAACATACTAATCTAAATTATGTTTGTTGCCATCATTTAAAAAATACACCTAGCCCACTTCAGACATGAGACCATTTTAAAACATGTAAGTTTACATGCCCTACTGTGGTACTACCTCTGTGCAAAATGTGGGAGGAATCAGTCGATTGTTTCCCGAGATATGGCATCAAACCGTTATGTTTTAATGTAGCACTATCTTACAAAATGTCCGACAAAATAGGCTTTGGATTAGTTTATCTGGTGCTTATATTGGTACTTCCACAACACCCCGTTTGGTCTAAATTGGTTGAACGATATGGTAGATATAACAAATTAACCTAACATATTTATACGCCTGCCATTTTGAAAATAAATGCCATATAAATTTAAATCACATAAGTTTAGATGGACTAACATATTATTGCTTACTTTCCAAATTTGGTGGGAATCGGTTGAACAGTTTTAGAGATAAAACTTAAAAGCTTAATTTTTTCGTCTAGTGCTAGCTTTCAAAATGGCCGAACAATAACAATATCCCTCTCTTAAGTCAGTGCTTACATGATGCACTGTCAACACTCCAAACTGACTTTAAATCGGTTTAATGGTTGCTGAGATATGACATAACGTCCACAATTTTAACATAATTAGCGTAATGAAAATAAGTACCCGGCGTGATCGGATACTATAAAAGTCCGGTGTCCTTACAAAGTACTATACGTGGACCGATTTTGGTGAAATTCGGTAAATGGGTTCAAAGGTTTTTAGGAGCACTCACAGACAGTAAAGTGATCTCATAAGCCTATTTTTCCTTCGAAAAGTAGGCTAAAAATTATTTTGATGTGATCAGAAAAATCTTGTTGGTGGGCACAACGTTATTTTTTCAAACTCAAAAACATCTCAGCAGATTTTTAACATCACTATTCTTTTCGTAATTTTCGTTTTTATGACGACCACAACAGGACTTTTGTGGTCACTTATTAATTCAGTGTTTTGTTAGGCAACAATGTGCTCGCTGAGTCGCAGAAAAAAATGTTTCTATGCTTCCAACAAAACTGGTCAGAGGGACTCATCATATTGTTTTGCGGGTTGAGGGCTGAGTAGCTAACGTACGAAAGCTGCCTTGCACATGGAGAAAAACATATTCACAATTCACGCTTTCTCAATACTTGTATACATTATTATTATGAATTTACTTTAAATTTATGTAGATTGAATGTTAGCAATAAACATGACCTACAATAAAGTATTCTGTAACCTGAAATATTTCGCGGATATAAATAGAACATTAATATGACAAGTAGCTTAAGGAAGGATTTTTTTTTTTTTTTTTTTTTTCCCATAATTAAAGCTAAATGTCTGATTTCTAGGATGGGACATGCGTCACTGGCAGGCCTCAAAGTTTATGCAAATCTCTTCGTACACTGCTGGTAACTAGATAATGTCAAGCCAAAATTGAGTTTTTTTTTTTTCCACATACCTGAAGTGTGGACCTTCCGTCGTCAGAAGGCCTTGAGAACGTCGTCTCTGTCTCCAGCTTCTGTGCTACCCAGCGGCGCGCGAACTCAAAGTGCGTGCTTATCTCCACGCCATAAAACCTTCCCTCCTTCCCAACCCCTTCTCCTCGATTCAGTAATTCACACCTTGAATGCCAACCGTGAGGTAAGGGTGCGCACGCGAACCTTGCCTATCCCCACTTACGCGCCCAGCCCACGATAACCCCTGCGGGCAACTTCGGCTCTGCAGCAGCGGACGAGGTGGCACGGTAAGCGATACTCGTCCCCCACCCCGCAAATCCCGCCCCCTAAACACGAAAGTTACGTGATCGCGGGGTTAGCGACACGGGCGGGGGAGACTTGCGTAAATCTCGGGCCGCATTTGCATACCCGTTGCTGTAATCGCAGCCGCTCTCGGCTCGCTGATCTCGCTCCGGCGTCGGCACGTGCGTCGCACAAAGGCGCTGGGCGTTCATCCCAACACCCCGCACCCCCCGTCGAGGGGCTGGATCTCGTTACAAAGTTGGTCTCGCCCCGCAGGCTGCATTAAGAACTGTGCTCTGGCGGCGTCCCCCAGGTGCCTGAGACCACAGGGTAGTTCATCAGCGTGAATGATGCGCCCCCGAGACGTGATGCATCTTAGGCGCCAGTCTACGAGAAAGGAGGTCTATCACAGTCGTCTCTGTAATATCATTCCATTAATACTCTCAGAGATTTTGTTTAATCATTGTTTTTTGAAGAACCCACTTTATGGCGTGAGGTTTATCAGACGACGTCTTCGACAGTATAGTAACATAAACTTACGCATAAAATCAACACGTACATTGCTTACACGAAGTTTGAACCATAGACCGTGTAATCAAAATGTATCATTCTTAACACCCTCTCCAAATACAGATGTTACCATAGACTTTAAAAGAAGAGACTAGAGAGCAAAACGATGGCAAGTCATGGCCGAAACCAACGTGCGATTCCTATGGTTTTAGGTATTCAAGAATATACCTGATGTTTCAGGAGGAAACTGACATACGTTACGAGGCGATAGTACGGGCCATTCTGAAAGGAAAACATCGGTACGTTTATGCTCTATTCGCAATGGTGTCCGATATGCAGCTATGTGACACTCACGGCGTTTTCCATGTTGGCCACTTGAATGAGCAACACAGCATCTGACTACACGAGCTGCAAAATGCACAGGAGTTGGCGGTGGCATTTTTGAACTTGCTTTGTAAAGGGAATTTACATAATAAAACCCAACACGTGACGATGTGTTTATTTGCTATCGCTATCACCTGCACCGTCCCCGTTCGTGTCAGTGTCCGCCGTTGCCAACTTTACTGGGCGCATGTCAGTCAATTTACCTGGTAATAATATATGTACAGGTAGGAGCAGTGACATTTTTCAAATGTTGTCAGTTAACTGTGACCAGACTTAAAATGCTCGAAATGTACTTAGGAGCTCTTATTTTTTAGTCGAAGAAAGGTCGCACGTACTTGCCGCCAAGACGTTACGTCGTATCGCCTCGCCCGCAAAGGGCCCCGCTCTTACGTCGGCGCGCTCCAATAAATCATAAATATTGCAGCAGGCGCTCCCTTCGAGTGTCTCTAGGACGAGAAACCCCCTGCTGGGGCGTCCTAGCTGTCTCTTAGAGTTTTTTTCATTCGAGGAGTGACCTCCCACGCCAGACTTCCCCTCAGAGTAGCATCAGCCCTGTCTCTTGCACAATACGGTCTTTTTTCTTCTCCGGACTTCTTTTGTTCTTCCCGCTCTCCTTTCGCCATCCACGTCGCCCTTTATACTTCAGCCAGAGCTTGGCAACAAGCACTCCTCCTCTCCTATCCCCTTTCCTTGTTTTGTTTTATCCTTCGGGGTTCCCTCCTTTCATGTTTTTCCTCGTCTTTCTGGTCGCTCCTAAAGAAATTTTTTTCCCGCTGAAGTTTTATTTGTTCTATATAGATATTTCCTATCTTGTTTCCCGGGAACAGACAATGGGCGAATCTGAGGCATTTACCGCCGATTGTTCTGGGTTCAGTGTGGTGTTCGGTCAGACAGGGCACGTTACTTCGAGTGCTTCCTCCTAACAACGGTTTCTTCCCACCGAAACCCATTTCTTTTTATAAAAAAGCAGATTCTTCCCTGCAATGTGCGCTTGTTTTTACGTATACTGAACCTATAAATATTAGCTAATACGTTAAGTGAAACAAACGCGGATCAGAAACTTATACAATTTATTTCCATATATACTGACGTAATAAATTTTAATTTTGCGGATAAATTTTCATCGGTAGGAAACATGCAGCATTCGCGATAAATTCGCAGTTTCCTTGCGGTTACGAGAGTTTGTAAAACTTTCGCGAGATACATAGACGTAAAAAGAAAGTATGTTTCTGAAGAAAAGAAGCAAATAACCGCTTTTTAGCAGCATCTTCTCTTATTCAACATAGTTTAAATGCTAACTGTCTTAAGTTCCTTTGACGATTGCCCCAAGACTCTACTTTACCAGCCTGATTTTGCTTGTACAATTACAAATCCAACGTTGACTTTAAAATATGTGCAGTTAATGTATAAAAAAAATTTCCAGAGCGCGTATCAAAACGTTTGTAATATAGTTTAATCAGGTACGACAAAATATTCATCGTGGAGTCGCTGAACCTAGTAGTACTGCATGTCGATTCACTACTTCTAAAAATCTTATAATAAGAAAGTTGCTTTCGATTTGTTTCATACTTATTATAATANTAATAAGAAAGTTGCTTTCGATTTGTTTCATACTTAGTGCTGTAATTATCGTAATTTATGCATGTAGTTTTCTTTTTCACATTGCCAGACGCATGAACGCCAGTCATTAGTAGAGAACTGAAAAATGCGCTAGTTAAATGACCTTACTCGTAAGCTAGACTTCGCATTCTTTCATAGACTCGAACAGATGTCGACTACTTACCGGCTACTTGCTACCACAGTGAAAGGCCAAGACTGATACCGTTCCTTGTTGCCTGTTTATCATTGGCCCAGAGTTTCCAGAACGTGTCAAAAAAGTCACGGACCAATTACAAAAGTAACGAAAACTTACACCCTAAAACCGAAACAGTTCAAACTGCTCCAAATCAGCGCATCCGAACTGCAGAGCTGTTGGAACTGTTCCGCTTGAATTAGTAAAATTGTACTGATCATTTCAGTCGCTGTTATTCACCGATTTAACAGTAATTTCGACTGATTCCTCGCTAACCAGAAGACAGTAAAACAATTCCACTAATTGAAACCACTGATTCAGATTTAGAGTGGACACTCCTTCAGAACGTTCGACACTGAGCGAAATAATGTCCTGGAATCATAATTTCCAACACACCTGATACAAAACATCTGCACGTGTTTGTGACGACGTGACATTTAATTGGCTCTTGCGCTTTGTTTACGTCACGTCTTCGTTTCTCTTGCCCACTCAGATCTCACAAGCTGGAGCGGAGAATAACAAGAACGTCTGTTATCGTCCCGCTGAGTTGGAAGGTGTGTGGTAGGCTTCACGTTGTTATGAAACGATGTATGATTCTTTCATAACTGAAAAGGAATATAGGGGCGTTGTAAAATATGTTACAGAGTTATGTTTTTCACGACAATTGTTTTCGAGAACGTAACAAATATTTTTGCCCATTTCTCAACACTGTACATTAAAAAATAAGTCTTCAATATATAATTTTATAAATTTATTTATTGCAATTTTTACAAGAAAACTTTTTGTATCTCTGCAAAAAAAATTAGCGACATTAGCACAACATTAAAATATGGGGGTTTATTGAACATTTAAGTTAATACAATAATTACTTATCAACAATCACCACATGGGGTGGGAGCTTGAAAATAAATAACACGATATTAGCTAATTATACAACGGTACCGCGCCACTTAAGGTAATTGGAGAGTCCCAGCCTTCTCCGTGTTGCCATAGGCTGATTCAGGTGGCGGTTAGTGACGGCCGGACACACACATCTCCAGACGTCTTCTTGGTCCAATGCCCCGATGACAACAGACGCCGTTTATAGGACTACGCTCACTTTACATCGGGCACGTTGTGTAAGTTTTTGACCCCGTTTATTGGCCGGGTGGATAGGGTTTCTGCCTTGCCTTTCACAAGGTGTTTCGGCAATCACGGCTCGTGTGCTGGATCAATGTTTGTAGGTGTGATCAGGCAGGCCGTTCAGCTAAGGCCTGATCACAGTTTATAACAACGTGAACCTTTGACGCTAGCAATGCTCTGCAACGTATTTCTTTGTTGAGCTGTTTTAATCGGCCGAACGATATCATTTGAAGAACGCGTATTAGATTTTGTGTTCCTTGTTTACAAAACTAAATGACAAAATTGAGTTCACTGGTGTAAGAGATTTTAAAACTCAGTTAATGTCAATAAACCATTGCCCGTATGGTATAAGGACATCGCGCTTGAAGTGTTGAAGTAGGCCTATAGCTGGTTTCCAAATATGTCCACGGCCATGTCAATTGTTACGTGCCGCAAAATGATACTTAATAAACTGAAAGAATGATCTAAAGAAGGCTTTTAAACGCACACATTCAACCGCAGGTCCGTTATGACTGACTTGTGTCTTACGTTTATTGTTGTAACCGTGGTAGCCTTGACATCTATACACTGGAAAAATTTGTTTTTACTTTAACGAAAAAAATTTTTGGAGAGCAGTCGCTAATTTTTTTTTTGTAGAGCTACAAAAAGTTTTATTGTAAAAATTGTAATAAATTAATTTATAAAATTATATATTAAAGAATTGTTTTTTAATGTACAGTGTTAAAAATGGGCAAAAATGTGTGTTACGTTCTCGAAAGAAATTGTTGTGAAAAAACATAACAGAAGGAGGGAAAAAAATTTTGGCAAGCACCGAAACTCTTAACAAATAACTTTTTTTTTGCGTTACAGCCACAAAGCACTTCACAGCAGAACCACTGCGTCTTACTGCTCTTGGTTAACTTTCGCTAGTGGAATTAAAGTTCTTTTACGTTGGGCAAAAAAAAAATATATATATCTCGGGAAGGATTGGGGTTAGTGACTTACGGAATTACTGCACTTCAGCATGTCTGAAGATGGATTGAACAGTGGCCAAGTGGAGTTAATATGGAACACTTGTAATGCATGGGATATTTATAAAACAACAAAACACTTCATATATGGGATGTTTTTTCAAAGATTTGATTCAAAAATTGTGAAGAAACTGCGAATAGACTGTAAGTCACACGAGTAAAGTGAAACAGTCCATGTCAGTGTTCATTTTAAATTTGGCGGAAGGATACAAAATGAAATGAGAAGTAGATCACAAGCAGGGCTTTCAAAAGTATTCAATTATGAACAGCCAACAGCCTGTACTCTTTCTCTCTCTCTCTCTCTCGTTCTCTATATTAATGTATATATCTATCTATGCATCTATATATGTATATCTCTATCTATACATATATGTGTATATATCTATCTATTCTTCTATAAATATATTTCTCTGTATATATTTTTTCTATAGATATATTTCTCTCTATATGTATATTTCTCTCTATATGTATGTTTCTCTCTATATGTATATTTCTCTCTAGATGTATATTTCTCTCTAGATGTATATTTCTCTCTAGATGTATATTTCTCTCTATATATCTCTCTCTATCTCTCTCTTTAAGAGAGTATACATGACTTTTCTTCCCCCCTGGTAGACAAAAGCGGCTAATTTGACTGATGATAGAAGATGAATACCACAAGTTTTCTGAGACAAACACAGCCACCTGGCATGTCGTACAGTTTTTTTTTTTTTATGTACTGAAACAGTCTGTCTTCCCCTCTTATTTGTCTCTGTCGTCTTCGTTGTGTCCAAGGGTTATTTTCATGTATTTGTCTTTACTCTCCCCGTTCGATTATTCGTTCCGTTATTTCTGTATTTTTTTTGCGTCGTAATTACTCACTTAATTGTATCATTTACATACCTTTTGACAACATTCTCCTATTTACTTTCGGTGGGCGTTTTTTATGTCATAATCGTGGTCTTCTGCTAATACATGTTTCTGCAACGCTGTATGTACACGATAATATTTTTTCACCCTCTATTTACATTTTATTTGTGAATGGGCGCAATTCTGAATTTCCTAATCTTTCCGAAATGGAAAACTGAACTGAAATTTCTGTGTTATCAATTTTTTTTCCTGTCCACCATATGTAACCGACAAGGCTTCAGTCCAAATGGTATGGCGATGAAGGAAATTAAAGCAGACATCACGATGCTCACATTTGAGATAGAAACCTATTTTTGTAGCTTACATGGAATAACAAAATACATGATACGCGCGAAACAAAAATTGGAGATAGTAAAAAAAGCCTTTCCCTTAATTAAGTTTTGTATCTGATCAGAAGATATCTGGACATAAATATCTGAAAGCCTGGTCTTCAGCAGCCCTCGCAGCTCTGATACATAATTGAGCTTTCAAATTTTTTGATATGCTTCATATTATCTCTAAACTTTCTTTATTACTCCGGGCAGTAAATATTTATCATGCACAAATGTATAGATGGCGTATTGCAGTAAGTATCAATATTTTGAAAGTAACGCCGTTCCTGTGGTATCCTTTATTAATTCCAGTTGTCAGCAATCACAGACCTGCGTTATCAATTTTAATAGCATTTTATTTCTGTGTGTTTAATACTCTCAACAGAGAGAAGAAAACAACAGTTCATACAATTAGTTTTCTTAAATGAAGAACTTGTACCGAGCATACTTGTTTACGTTATCAACAACCAGATTTTCGTAATTTTTTTCAGTAAAATGTCTTAAATAACTACTTCAAACATTAGTTTACGATCGCCACATTTTCTGTTATATACTAAGATCTATATTCAGAAATACTAAATAACTCTGTTGAAATGAAAATCGTCAGAAACTAAGAATTTAAACAATAAAATAAAAATTCGAGAAATTTTTATTTCCAATATAATATGTGCGTTTTAAAAATCCAGAACAAAATAACCGTACAAATCCCTCACAAAAGTACCAAATATTATTTTACGTTTAGTTTAACCATGACTGTGACATTGATTCCGGTCTGTTTATGCATTTTTAATGGCTTATGATTGTATATGGTAATTTTACAATTTTTTGTGTGACCTGTAGTTAGCTTAACTACCAAAGTTTTTGAGCAAACTGACCTTTATGGCGTCCAACAAAAGTTCACTCTATTTATTGGGGTCACGGTTGTGCAGTGGCTAGAGCGTTCGCCGCCCACCTACGCGAACCAGGTTCGATTCACGGCGTGGCCGCTCCCGGATTTCCCGCATGCGGGAGCCGTGTTGTACGATACAGTTGGTCGGCGGGTTTTCTCGGGGATCTCCCGTTTCCCCCGTAATTGCATTCCGGCACTGCTTCATACTTACCTCTCTCTTCACCCTCGTCGGCTTTAGACCCCGTTGTTCAGAGCGGTCCAAACCTCTCCACTCCTTCACTTTATATCTCAGTCATTTCAACGCGCTCTCCAGAGGTGGGTCAACCATTCCACTCCACCATCCATTGCAGGTAATTTGTTTCTCGTCCACACAGCATATATACTCTTGGTGTGAAGTTGAACTCTATCTCTCGTCGTAGCTGACATTTCGTAACAATTACTTGGCGCCTACACCCGTGAAAGTTTCTACAACCAGAATGTCGTTACCAATCATCTACCTGTGTTTATGATGGCGGGTTTCCTCACCTGCCAATCAAATTGTTTCGTTCTCCCATTACCTTGCCGTGACTATCCGGGTCGAAGTTTTCTTTGTGCACCGCAACTGTTAGATTTGTCTTCCTGGCGTCAGAAGCTTCTTCGGGTGGCGGCACGTTTCACTTTGCACCCGCGGCGGTTACAAACTGAAGGGAAATTGGTGCCTACATCATGTTATTGGTGGATGGCGTGTATAAAAGTCCAGTGCAGATCCCTACAATTGTCTTACATGTTAACAGCCGGTACGTCATGAGATACCACAGAGTGAAAAGTCCGTTTTCAGCTATGTTGGGGGCTGGGAAACGACAAATATAATGAGCATGATGAGTTGAGTGTTTTATTCGTAACTCGTCTTCAGTGTTTTTTTCTTACATCGGTATAATGGGTATAAGTTAAGAGGTCTAGTAAAAAAAGGGGGGGGGTTTCAAACACACTGCATCGTAGTCCAGGCGCCACGTGGGTGGCGCTTTTAATGCTAATTTAGTCAACGCTCGTTCTTAGAGAGTAATATGCATTTCCATCGAGTCACTGAGAACAACGTCATTTTCAACTTCTTGAATACGAACTTGAGCATCGGGTCAGTCTGGATCTGTCCCGAGATCTGGCCCACATGTTGGCAGATTTTAAGTCTAAGTTTGTATTCGTTTACTCAATCAACATAATTGTGTTTAGTAAGTCTATGAAAAAAAACTATACTCACTTGGGGGCAAGCCTTTATTAAATTATGTGAGACTGGACTCACCACGAATCCAGTGAGAATTATGTTGGTTCGTTCAAGTATGAAATTTCTTTACTCTAAGTCTATTGTTTCTCAAGGTCGACTACTTTTAGAATCTGACGAGAGAACTGCTCGTGTAAGGTTTTCTAAAAGAGAAATGTAAAGGTGATCGACCCCAGTTTACAGCCAGTAAGTTCATAACACCTTCTTCGGTCCAGTCAGTAGTAAGACTTCGAAAAAATCAGCAGGGTGACGATCGAATTGTTCTGGGATCGGATTTCAGGATAAAAGTTACTGTACATCACTTATAGCATCAAAATATTCTGTGGGTATGTTACAGTTCTATTTATTGTANGTTTACTCAATCAACATAATTGTGTTTAGTAAGTCTATGAAAAAAAACTATACTCACTTGGGGGCAAGCCTTTATTAAATTATGTGAGACTGGACTCACCACGAATCCAGTGAGAATTATGTTGGTTCGTTCAAGTATGAAATTTCTTTACTCTAAGTCTATTGTTTCTCAAGGTCGACTACTTTTAGAATCTGACGAGAGAACTGCTCGTGTAAGGTTTTCTAAAAGAGAAATTTAAAGGTGATCGACCCCAGTTTACAGCCAGTAAGTTCATAACACCTTCTTCGGTCCAGTCAGTAGTAAGACTTCGAAAAAATCAGCTGGGTGACGATCGAATTGTTCTGGGATCGGATTTCAGGATAAAAGTTACTGTACATCACTTATAGCATCAAAATATTCTGTGGGTATGTTACAGTTCTATTTATTGTAAAAAAAAACATAACATACTGCTTACGTTGTTGTTCTGCTGGCTGAAGTCTCTATAGTAGAAATAGAGTCCGCTGCTGCAAAACTTTTTTTTATAATTTTAAAATCATAGAGTATGCAGCATCTAGCAGTTACTTTGGAGTTGGTATCTACGTTTAAAACTAGTTTATATGTCATCGACTATCCACTGAACGCTCTCGCAATTCTAACATACATGCGTTTCCTACGACTGTTTTTTTCTGAACATTACACACAATGATTAAGGAGGTATTTCCCCGAGGTGAAAATAAACGACAGAGTATGAGAATCAATATTCTGATCCATCCATTCCTTATTTTATGGTCCCCTATTCCCCTGAAATATTCTGTGGTATGNATATGAGAATCAATATTCTGATCCATCCATTCCTTATTTTATGGTCCCCTATTCCCCTGAAATATTCTGTGGTATGGCACAGAGTCTTCGATCATTTACCAGGATAGACGTGATGCATTTTTTATTGTGAAAACGCATCATTTGTAGGGCAAAGTAAGCGTTACATGGCTATTATTAACTGAGGGTGGTTAAACCATACTTGGCACAATTTTAACAGAGTTGTTAAAACACTACTGAAATGATTAATACAAGATTCCACTAAAGAATTAGATACGATGTTCATATACCGATGTAAAGAACAAATATAAACGAACTCATTCTTGACACGAAGAATAAACGAGGGCCAGCAAAAAACACAACAGTGCTGAAATATAACAGTGCCGTTATATCGAAATAGACAAGGGAGTTGTTCAAAACTAATTTATACGTGACTGAATTGCACAAAATTGGTGAACTTGACCGAACTGCCCCAGATCTGCTGATCCAGACTATTATCATAGCACAGCCCTGCAGTAAACAACCGCCAGAGGTCGCGCCAGGCATGCATGCTCGAAGGACAAATTAACTAATGTAATCTATACAAAAATCTCGACAATAGAAAGAGATATAATTGTTCAAACATACGAATTGAGTGTAGTTCGTATGCTCAATGCTTCCAGTAGTCCTCTCTTATAAAATTCCTCAACGCACGTAGCAATTGCACTTTAGCCAGATGGTAGCTCAGCATACACACATATAATATAAAAAACTAACATCTTCATTGTAATATTTAAAAGGGCGAGTATATTTTCCGGACTCTGCTAAACGCGGATTTCTTATTTTAGGTGTTGCTTCTATAGCTGTGTTTCATTTTGGATACTCTAATCGCAGTATCTTTACACGTTTCGAACCGAACCTTTGAAAAATCACCCAATATATTAAGTGTTTGGTTGTTTCCTGAGTATGTCATGTATCACAAGCGCTTTATACTTCTGTTAACACAAAAGTATCTTATTTTCGGTTAGATTGAACTTTTAATGATATTTTATCTATAAATGATCATTTTCCACCTATAATTAATATAAATAAAACGGAGAGAAAATATGTGTGTTGGTAATACCCAGCGAAATATTATTGAATAGGTTGCGCACAAATGTCGTGCGTTCTTTGGTGTTATTTTCAATACTTAGTTAAGCTTTTTTTGCATGAGGCGGAGGAACATCCTGAAAGTAGAACTTTAGCAGGGCTTCAGAAAAGTTTTAAGTAACCTTGACTGGACTACACTGAAGAGCCAAAAAAAACTGTTACACCTGCCAAATATCGTTTAGGCTCCCCGAGCACGCAGAAGTGCCGCAATACGACGTGGCATGGACTCGACTAATGTCTGAAGGTATGCAGGATGCAATTCACATCATGAATCCTGCAGGACAGTCAATAAATCCAATCTGAGCCAATTTGAGAAAGGGTTGCACGTCTGTCACGTTTAATGATTCTCGTCAGTCGTCGTTTGTCCCGTTCGTTCACGATCTTTTTCCAGCCGCAGCGATGTCGAAGATGTGATGTTTTACCAGATTCCCGATATTCACGGTACACTCGTGAAATGGTCGTACGCGAACATCCAAATGTTATCGCTACCTCGGAGATGCTATGTCCCTATCTCTCGTGCGCCGACTATAACACCACGTTCAAACTCACTTATATCTTGATAACCTGCCATTTTAGCAGCAGTAAACGATCTAGCTGCCGACCACATCGCGTTACTCTGATTGGTTCCATACATCTGTTATTTGCATACGCATGCCTATACCAGTTTTTTTTGGCTCTTTAGTGTAGAACTGCTTGTGTGTTGAATATTGGTTCTTTATTTTATCACGGAGTTTCATAACTGCGCTTAGAAATTGTTGTGAGTAATGCAGTATTCTTCAGCATTCTTCGAAAATTAGATTTAATGTAAGTAATGAAATATTTGAGAATAACTATGGAGATCGTAAGTTATAAACAATAAAACGCTGCCTCTTCATAAAATTTACCTTCGGATATTTTAGACCTTGAAATTCCTATCTTCGTTTCGTAAATTATCTGCAGCACTAACACAGATCCAATTTTTTTTACGTAGAAAACAAAGTGCCAGCGTTTTATGAAACTGCGAGACGGAAATTTATTTACAAGGTAGTGAACATTTTCTTCGTGATATAGTTGCTGGCATTAGAATTTGCTTTAAATTTACTCGGCGCATCGAGGGGGTATGGGGGTGCCTCCGTCAAAAATAGCAAGTTGACAGAAACCCTATAATTGGAAGGCCAAGGGAAATCACTCCGCGACTTGACTGCTGCGGAAGGGAACTCATTCTAGAAAACAGGGGCTTCCGGCAACTGCTCATTTCTCATTCCCTCTGTTCATCTACCAACTCTCAACTCATGTGAATAGCATTATCTATAATGAACCCAATTCAGTGTTTCCACGGTCCCGCGATACGTCGCCAGGAACACAAAATGCAATCATGGTACTCTACAGGTTCCTTGTGCGCTTAAAATAAGCAAGGAGAATCTGAAGTTCGTATATTAATATTTCATTTTGTCCTTGATCGCTAAACAAGCAAATAAAACCCACGACTCCCTTTCATAGTTTATTACCATATAATATTATACTTCCACGGTGAATTTTCACTCTGCTACAGCTATTTTATATTTTCCTTTAGCCCCTCTTAAGACAAAAATTTTATTTCAAGCTTAAAAATATCCATGTATAAGTAATAATTGTGCCACTGCTGACGAATATTTCTCTGATACTCTAACCCTCTAAGCATATATAGTGCATCGCCAAGTGGCAGCTTTGGTGTAGTGGTCAGACCATCCGATAACTCGCCTCCCGCCACGACAAACCAGGCTCGATTCCCGACGGGGTGAAGCCCTTTTTTCTTCGCATGTGGGAGACGCCACTCTGATTTGCTAGTCCATCCCATAACTGAATGTCATCAAAGGAGAGGGTTGAAGTTTGATTCCTTGTAGGCCTATACGGAGGCTGTTGTCACCTATGCACGGTGAACTATTTACCGCACGGAATCCTTCACGAGGTATTACGTAGTTCACTTTTAATGACAACTTTAATCCTGATTGAGAAACGTTTGACTAGTTTCTGACCACGTCGCAGGAACTGCAGTCGGCAATAAAGAGTGACTGGCTTGAGGCCCGTTCGTCTGGAGAGGCACGAGGAGGGCTCGATGTGTGCTTAGATGGAAGGGGTTTTATAGACGTACGTTCCGACAGACTGTAGTGCGGTTTGCTTCAGCCTGCCAGTAAAGGGAGTGAGGGGTGCCGGTCACCCCTTCGCCTATAGGCTGTTTACGGTTGTTTTCCAGCTTTTCTGAAGTCGTGCTGAAGTTATACTTGCAGTACATTCCTCCGCCTCGTGCAAACAAAGCTTAACAGAGCAAAGAAAATTACACCATAGGGACAACGCACCGGATTCGTGCGCACTCAATGTAATATTATTTTGTATAAAAACTATTTCTTACTAGGCGTTACCAACGCAGTTTTTTTCTCCCTGTTTTATTCAATTTTTTTATAAGTGGAATATGATAATTTATAAGAGGATTGTATAAGCAAAAGTTTAATTTAAGTTTAAAAGAAAATACTTTTTCGTTAACACATGTATAAAACGCTTGTAATAACTACGTGACATATTTAGGAAAGAACTAACACGTCATACATAGGGTAATTTTTCAAAGGTTTGATTTAAAAAGTGTGAATAAACTGCGAATAGATTATACCAATCCTTACCCGGTTTTTCTCTTTTCTGCATCCGTCCCTAACGTAGTAACAAGTTGTGGGTGCTTGTTTTCCAGTGCGGTCTGAAGCCACAATCTCCAAGTTACTACTCGAACACCTTGTCATGAAACAATGCTTCAGTGAGTACGTAAAATGAACGGTAATAATTAATTATTAACATTACTGTGTTTGTACACAAGTCGTTGATCCCAACGTGAATGATGGTGTCTTAAATGATTCTACAGAACTTCCAGTGAACTGATGATAATTACGACTGCTTGTTACACACGAACAGAACTCGCGTTTTTAAAAACAAAATTAACTGTTCATAAGATTCACAACAACGCACCAAACACATTAATTGTGAATGAAAAGTTGTAACAATTTTAAAAAATGTTTTGGGGGAAGTCTAGGCTTCTTGATATTCTTGGTAAAGGCTGTTCACGATAAAGTGAGTACTTCTGAATCCAACCTTTGAAAAATATCACTTCTCCTATCTCCTTTTTGATATTTTTAACTCAAAGCATTTCGAAACCCGAAATTTGGGGCGCATTTCTCCCTTGATAACCACTTAAGAGTAAAGTGGTACAGACTTTTTTTCGTTTTATATTTTCGTAAGTAAAGACCTGCCGGAGTTTGCCAGCGTGTTCACAAACATCCTGTGTATGAAATAATGATGGTATTTTCGTCGTCGTACTTTCATATAGAGTAGAGTAGAGAGGTTTAGGGTGAAACGAGGTTAGTATGAAGCAGCGCCGGAATGCAAGGGCAGGGGAAATGGGAGATCCCCAAGAAAATCTGTCGATGAGTGACATCGTCTGGCGCGATTCTCACGTGCCAAAATCTGAGAGCGGGCCCACCGGGATTTAGTATCGACAAGATATCGTAATCTCATCACCAATTTGAGCTCGATTATCTAGAGAAAAACGTGCAGTTGCTTCATTCTTTTGAACCAATTCTGAATTAAAGTTGAATAAAACGTCTTATAACGTCGTTTGAACATATCATGTGAATAATTCTAGTGGAAAGAAATTGATTTGTTGCTGATGCGACAAAAGTATTTTTACAAATAATGTTATACATTTTTCTCGAAGAAAAAACTTATTTTTTGTAGCAATTCACACTTAACAGATGTACCGGAATGTTTGTTTTATTATGTATACTTTAAATATAACTTGACTATCTTTATCGCTAATGCCAACTACTGCATGGATAAAAAATCTTTACATCAAAAGGAGAAAATATTTGGAACTTACGCAACCACGCAAAACAGGAAACAAAATTATAAAAATATTTTCGATCACTTACAGACAAATATTAAAGAACTATTTACGTCCGATATAAGTAACTCAGTCTTCAAAAATAAACCACAAAGTATATAATAAAAAAGACAATCAGAAAGTAAAGGGGAATAAATTCCAACATTTATCTTGGTGTTTGGAGCAGAGAAACCGTCCAGCAGAGCCTACACGGAAATAATAGCTCAAATCAAAATCAAATATCGAGAGTACATGAAAGTACAGAGAGAAACGAATTTCAGACAACACAAAGAGACACTTCGGCAGCCACATTTCGGGAACTGCTGCCTGTTTGAATACTTGGGTGCGTGACCTCATTGGCTGAAATTGCGAAGGAGTATTTACAGTTACATCTCACGATAACTCTGTGTGATGATAGCAATAAACTCATATTTCAAGTTCGCAGTCAAAGGCGTATACGCTACCTACCGATCAGTTCATATCACAGTTCCATGTGAAAGGTCATTAAGTCACAAGGTTATGGGTTCGAATCCCGAGCATGCTACGCAAAATGCACGCCGTTTTTTTTTTATGAAAGTTTATGTTAGTCCTCCGATGAGCCTCGCCAAATATAATATTTTTTACTCATATTAACATCCCAGTTTTTTCGGAGTATCACAGCTCTAAGAAGGGAAGGAATCGATTTTAAAATGTGCTTTTCCATGGACGGATTTCATTTGAAACAAATAAAGCTGAATCTTCAAGTTCCCTAATTACAGGGAATTCACATAAACAACATTAGTCCGCACAGCTTTAAATTTTGCGCCTGGTGTAGCCGGTAAACACTATTCTGTTTAGAAGTACAGACTATAGCGTGCATCTAAGACCGTATCCCCCTCTACCAGAAACATTAAACCACACAGCTTGACAACGTATATAGCGGACATTCGTCTCCACACCATTGACTTCGAAACAACAGAGGTGAGAATATGTACGTCGATTTTAGTCTGAGTGGGCGATGCAGTGGTTACTTTTTCCACTGAATAAGTTAAGAGTGGTTGTCTAGATATCATTGCTTGTCGCTACGGGGTCATCGTGAGAGCTGAAACATCAGGACCCAAATAAAATGTAACGCCACCCTCACGCCCGTGGGTTTTATACGGGGAACTGCTTCACACGAGTTGACGGCACAGATATCCCGGCGTTTGTTTGAACTCGATGCTGTTTACCCTCGCTCTGGATCTCCGTTGAAGAGAGAGAGAGAGGAGAGAGAGGAGGGAGGGAGAGAGAGAAGGAGGGAGGGAGAGAGAGANAGAGGAGGGAGGGAGAGAGAGAAGGAGGGAGGGAGAGAGAGAGGAGAGAGAGAAAGAGAGACCCATTTCACCACTGCGGAATTTCCTATCGCGTGTTTGAACAGCGACGTGCCGGCTCCTTGGCGCTCCCCCAACTATCTGGAGGTGGACGGGGGTTGTTGAGGTTTGTAGAGGGGGGACGCACGAAGCGCTCCATCACTGCCGGGGGCCCCCGCGATTCGTCACGTGACACCTCCGGGCCATCCGTCACGCGCGATTGGCCCGTCCCCGCCGCCGCACCGCGATTATCTGCGCCGCGAGAAGACAGTGCGGCAATAGCTATCACCCCGCTTCAGACCAAGTGTACCGCGCTGGCGGGTGACGTGATGAGTGGCCTGTCCTCGCGGTATAATAGGGTACTCTCGAACCCCTGACCGGGATGTGTAAGGGCCTCACTTCCGCTCAAAACCGCTTGTTCCAGAAATGCAGATCTGGCGTGTATGACAAATTAAGGGTCATCCATAGTAAAAGATTGGTTGTAGAATTTGTGAGTGAAGAGATTTGGGCAGCTCTTAACAGCTAGGTCTTGAGAGCCGATGAGGGTGATTGAGGTGAGTATGGAGCGGCGCTGGAATGAAAAGGCGGGAGAAATGGGAGATCCCCGAGAAAACCCGCCGACCAGCGGCATCGTCCGGCACGATATCCCACGTGCAAAAATCCGGTGACCCGGCTGGGGAGTGAACCCGGTTCGCATGGTGGGAGGCGAGCAGGCTAACCGCTCAGCCAGCGCGGCCCTTGTAAAACCTGTGTTTGCGCGTATATGAGTAAAGGCTCTTCACAGTAAAAGAGCACTTTTTTAAGCCCTGCTAAAGATCTACTTGTTTGCACATTGCGTATTCTTCCACACGTGTAAAATTAACACTGCCGCGGGCCTCATTACTTGATTCATGCGTCGGGCAAGCGAAACTGTCAAATTATTAAAAAAGTCAATATTTTAAATTTGCTAATTCTTACACTTAAAATCTCTGAAAAAAATAACAGAAAGCAATCCAAGTAATTTCTGCATTCACAAATGTTCAACTAACTCTTTTAATTCAACGTTAAGACATGGAACTACTTTCTCTCCGTCGGTACTAACTTTACTGGCCGCATACCAGTCAACGTGCCCGTGAAATTGTATGCAGGAGGCAGCAGTGACATTTTTCAAAGGTTGAATTAAAAATTGTTTAAATAACTGTGAACAGCCTATGTAGTCCATGCATGGTTACTTCCAACTTTTCTGAAGCCCTGCTAAAGTTCTACTTCCAGAATATTCCTTCTACCTATGCAAACAAAGCTTAACCGAGTCTAGAAAATTACACCAAGAGGGCAACGCACCGCATTCGTGCGTACTCAGTGTAATAATATTTTCCACAATAACTATTTCTTACTAGGCATTACCAACACACCTATTTTCTCTCTGTTCTTATTCGTATAAAATACAAATTAAATATAATTTATAGATAAAATATAAGTAAAACTTCAATATAACCGAAAGCCATATTTAAGTGTTAATACGAATATGAAATGATTGTGATACATAGTTATGAAATANAACTTCAATATAACCGAAAGCCATATTTAAGTGTTAATACGAATATGAAATGATTGTGATACATAGTTATGAAATACCAAACACGTAGTACGTGGGGTGATTTTTCAATTGTTCGATTCAAAAAGTGGGAAGAAACCGTGTCTTGCCGTGCTCAGAGTACGGCAACAACATTATCTGTGTTTACATCTCTTGTTGGTTTCACAGGCGGTGGAAGTTCAGGAAGCACCTCGGGTTCTTCAACTCCCGCAGTGTCGTCGTCATGCTCCCTGCTCGGCTCTCCTTCAAGTACATCTTCAAAGCCAATCATCTTCACTGGTTTGCATCGCATCTTCACTATCGCCGTCGTCGTTTAGATCGCCATCACGCGGCCTATTGGACATGTAAAGCTGTAGAAAGCCCATTGTCTTTTGAAACCTCCACNATCGTTTAGATCGCCATCACGCGGCCTATTGGACATGTAAAGCTGTAGAAAGCCCATTGTCTTTTGAAACCTCCACAGCTTTACCTTTTCAGGCGCGGCTCCACTTTTCATACGTTTCTTTTACCTTCTGAGTGAATCTTTTAAGGAATGTTTCAATTCTCCTAAAGTGCCCTTGCTTCTGCATCAATTCATTTGGAAATAGAAATTATTACGTATCTACATTATACAATGTGTGTACATATAACATTCAATTTATTACTTTTGTTATTATAATTAGGTAATGTCGTATAGTACAATTTATCCACGGTTTCTAGTAGATCCACGAGAAATCTACTATGTGCAAAATCATTTCAATTATCACATATTACCCCATTACACATAACTAAAAAAGGTTAACATTTAACACCTATTGTGATCGTTCACTTCGTTCGACAATTATTTAACATCTTTCTTATTACAGATACTTGGGCTCAGGAAACAGCTACAAGGGTATTGCATACATTTAGAGAATGGGTGAGTGGACAGTCTCGAACACTGTGTTGTAAATATCAAAAGATATATGGGCACGTCTACAGCCTGTGTATTTACCGGAACCTACAGAAGAACAGTGGAAATCAAGCGTGGAGCGTTCCGAACAAAGATGGCATTTCCCACCTCGCATCGGAGCAATTGACGGGAAGCATGTTGTGATAAGAAAACCTGGTAAGACTCGATACTCTTATTTCAATCGTAAACATACCTTTTCCGTGGTGTTAATGGGTACTGTTGATGAAAACTACAAATTCGTCGCAATTGATGTAGGGTCGAAGGGACGATTCGGTGATGGAAACATTTTCGGCACTAGCGTCGTGGCAAAGCGAATTATAAAAGGCACCTCACATCTTCCAGAAGCTGCACTGCTGCCTCCGAACGAAGATCCTATGCCGTACGTCTTTGTAGGTGACGAGGCGTTCCCGTTGTCAGAGAATTTGACGAGACCCTATCCGAGACGTAGTATTTGTCACAATTACGACAACAAATTGATAGACTGTCGCGAGCGCGCCAGCCAGTCGAGTGCGCTTTTGGTACACGCGTCGCGTTTTCGTGTTTTTTTTCGCGCACCATTTGATATTAAGTTTGATAGCGTGGTCAGTGTTTCCAATGCTGCTTGTGTGTTGCACAACCATTTAAACACATTCCCCAGTTACTCATAGGTGATGACGACACTGTTGAGGATATGCCACATCATCAGCTACGTCCATTACAATGGAGTAAAAGTCAAAGTTCATTGAAAGCTTTTTCAATTCGTCAGCATTCCACTACGTATTTTAACTCGGCAGGAATGTCACTTTGGCAGAAGGAAAGCGTTTTACGTGCAAAGTGCTGAAATGTAATAATTCTATACCTCTCGTATAGAAGGCCCAGTCCCAGCAGTCTCTCTCTGAACCCTATAAACTATAAGCGATAGCGTAAGTGGTGTGTAATACAATCCAAATGGTAAGAGTTTTGTCCTCATATTTATGACTTTTCTTGTCATTTTATTGATATAAAATTGTTTCACTTTATATGATCATTGGTCTAAATAGTCTTTTTCTGTGTTGTATTTGAATGATATGCTACCTGATTAGATATTGTACATATACATGTGTTTATATTGTATGTAAAATTGGGTGGAGCAAATATTGGAAGATTTAAACATCTACAAAAACTATTTCGTGTGTGGTATTTAGTAAATCGTTTTCTGCATTAACATGTTATACATAAACATTAGTTTTGGGTATTATGTGGTTAAAATAATACTTGTAAACAAATAATATACAAATATTATTACTAAGGATTTTCATATATTACATGAATTTATACAAATACGTGAATTAATATTAGTATGTACAAAATACAAAGAACTTGTGTACAACACACAAACTGAAAACCTTGAATAGTCTGATATTCATATACTAAATTACAAAAAAAAAANAAAGAACTTGTGTACAACACACAAACTGAAAACCTTGAATAGTCTGATATTCATATACTAAATTACAAAAAAAAAATGCCATCGTTTTATATATATATCGCTATTTCACTTCTTAAAGGAGAAAAATATTTTGTATAGTCCGTGCATGATTACTTCCAAATTTTCTGAAGCCCTGTTAAAGTTTTACTTCCAGGATTTCCTTCCGCCTCATGCAAACAAAGCTTAAGAGAGTCTAGAAAATTACACCAAAGGGACAAAGCACCGCATTCGTGCGCACACAGTGTAATAATGTATTGCATAAAAACTATTTCTTACTAGGCGTTCCCAACACGCNAGCACCGCATTCGTGCGCACACAGTGTAATAATGTATTGCATAAAAACTATTTCTTACTAGGCGTTCCCAACACGCCTATTTCCTGTCTGGTTTTATTCGTATTAATTATAAATTAAATATTATAATTGATAGGTAAAATGTAAGTAAAAGCGTAGTTTAACCAATAATACGGTAGATTTATGATAACACAAGTATAAAACGCTTTTGATACATGCCATATTTTGGAATCAACCAAACACGTAATACATGAGGTGATTTTTGAAATTTTTGTCTCAAAAAGTGAGGAAACCATGAACAGACTATTGAGAAGTCACCTTACAAAAAATTTTCGGTGTCGCGACAAAATCACGTTTATTCGCCACAGAAGTTTACTGGCGACAACTGAATAATTTTGTGTTGGCCACAAAACAAATATGTCAATATTAATACAAAACAAAACATTTTGTGACTGAAATTTCCCCTTCCCGTTGATACCGGTGTGCAATACACGATTAACGTGTCAAAACGCAGCAGCAAAGATAGGGAATATAATCGTAGTCATTTGTTTTCGCGTAGGTTCTACTCTATTGTAGGGTGTTAACGGTAAAGTGAGAACTTTCGAAAGCCCTCTCATTTGGAATAATAGTCAATAAGTACATTTTATTTTAGTCTTGGACGTTAACTTTAGGGTGGGATGGAATATACACACTGTGTTTATTACCTACAAGGCAATACTTATTTAAAAAGGTGGGTAAAGGATTTAAAAAAATGGCGTAAAGGAAAAAGTAACTAGGGCCTTAAAAGTGCTTACTTTATACCAACGTTTGAACACGTATCAAACAACCAATCTCACGTTCTCATATTCGTGCACGCGCAAACAAGGGTCGGTAAAAAAAAAAAAAAAACGTGAAATATTCAAGCTGGCGGTAATTCAGCACGAAACAACTTAAATCGCGCACGGCTTATAAAACTCTCCGGAGAGGGCATAAGGGGGCGTTGAAAGAGGTCCGGCTCTCCAGCCCTCCTTCCTTCGCGCCACTCCGCCGTCGTAGAACTTGGGCGAAGCAGTTCTCCCTAATGCGGCCGCGAAGTGCCAACTGGCACTGCAAACGTTCGCCGACTCGCAACTCGACAAGAAAACTCGTCTCGTCCGGAACACAAGAGGGGGAAAAAAAACTTTTTTTTTTACTGCGCCACTTTCGCCATTTAACAGAAAACATTTACTGGACTTTGGCCCGGGTTCGCGGCGTCCATTAGAGGGGGTCGGTTCTCTTGCCTGTTTTCACACCAACACGTGCTGGCTGGTTTAACAGTAGGCGGGGTATTTGTTAACTGCAGTTGGCGTTTATTCTACTCAGGCTGGGTATCTCAATGCTTTTAGTTTGGTAACTGAAAATTTTCGCCGCCAGGTAGCACTGGTGTCACATGTGTACCAGATTTTTATTTTTATATTCTTTTTTTGTTTTGTACGCAAGCAAATAAAATACAGTTCATTCACGGTTACTACAAACTTTTCTGAGGCCCTGCTAAAACACTACTTCCAGGATATTCCTCCGCCTAATGCAAACAAATATTAACAGAGTCTAGAAAATTACACCAAGGGACAACGCATCGCATTCCTGCGCACTCACTTGGATAATATTTTGCATGAGAACTTTTCCTTACACTTATTCTCTCCTCGTTTTTATTCAAATTAATGATAAATAAAATATTTTAATTTATAGCTAAACGGAAACTAACAAGTCAATTTAACCAAAAATAAGATTCTTTCATGTTAACCGGAGTATGAAACGCTTATGATACATGGCATATTTGGTAAACAACAAAATACGTCACACATGGGATGATTTTTTAAAGGTTCTATTCAAAAACTGTGAAGAAACTGTAACTGGGGTAGAATAGAAATTGTCCTTAAATAAATACATACACTGAGGCGACAAAAGTAATCGGATACCTCCTAATAACGTGTCGGACCTCCTTTTACTCGGCGAAATGCAGCACCTCGACGTGGCATGGACTCAACAAGTCGTTGGAAGTCCCCGGCAGAAATATTGAGCCATGCTGCCTCTAAAGACGTCCATAATTGCTAAAGTGTTGCCGGTGCAGGAGTTTGAGCCCAAACTGACTTCTCGATTATGTCCCATAAATGTTCGATGGGATTCATGTCGGGCGATCTTGGTGGCCAAATCATTCGCTGGAATTGTCCAGAATGTTCTTCAAACCAATCGCGAACAGTTGTGGCCCGGTGACATGGCGCATTGTCATCCATAAAAATTCCATCGTTGTTTGGGTACATGAAGTCCATGAATGGCTGCAAGTGGTCTCCAAGTAGCTGAACACAACCCTTTCCAGTCAATGATCGGTTCAGTTGGACCAGGGGACCCAGTCCATTCCATGTAAAAACAGCCCACACCATTATGGAGCCACCACCAGTTTGCACAGTTCCTTGTTGACAACATGGGTCCATGGATTCGTGGGGTCTGCGCCACTCTCGAACCCTACCATCAGCTATTACCAACTGAAGTCGGGACTCATCTGACCAAGCCACGGTTTTCCAGTAGTCTAGGGTCCAACCGTAATGGTCACGAGCCCAGGAGAGGCGCTGCAAGCGATGTCGTGCTGTTAGTAAAGGCACTCGAGTCTGTCTTTTGCTGGCATAGCCCAGTACAGCCAAAGTTCGCCGCACTGTCCTAACGGACACGTCCGTCGTACGTCCCACATTGATTCCCGCGGTTATTTCACGCAGTGCTGCTTGTCTGTTAACACTGACCATTCTGCGCACACGTCGTTGGTCTCGATCATTAAGTGCAGGTGGTCGGCCACTGCGTTGTCCACGGTGGGAGGTTATGCCTGAAATGAGGTATTCTCGGCACACTCTTGACACTGTGGATCTCGGAATGATGAATTCCCTAACCATTTACGAAATGGAATGTCCCATGCGTCTAGCTCCAACTGCCATTCCGCGTTCAAAGTCTGTTAATTCCCGCCGTGCGGCCATAATTACGTCAGAAACCTTTTCACATTAATCACTTGACAACAAATGAAAGCCCAACCAATGCACTGTCCATGTATACATTTTGTACGCGATACTACTGCCATCTGTATATTTGCATATTATAAACCATGACTTTTTNCCATAATCACGTCAGAAACCTTTTCACATTAATCACTTGACTATAAATGAAAGCCCAACCAATGCACTGCCCATTTAAACATTTTGTACGCGATACTACTGACATCTGTATATTTGCATATTGCTATCCCATGACTTGTCACCTCTGTGTATATCATGCATGTATAATATACATGCATAATGTCCAATAATAAAAGAAAATTCTCGCAAATGTGTACAGTACATTGAATCCTATCAAACAGTCTACTTTTCCTGCGATATGCCATAGTCTCTATGCATATATTGAACGAGATAAAAATCTTGAAAACAAAACACCTCTAATGACTTCAGATGGCGAGATCCCGGATGGTGTTACGTCACACATTAGAGAACCTTTCGCAGCATGCAATAACCAATCAGTCACGAGGCCCGTTCCCAGAGCCTTGCGCAGCCAATCAGAGAATGGGTACGCCCACATCAGAGGAACCCCCACGCCATATCGTCTCTGTGCACTTGTTTACTCAGTGGATACTCGAGCGCATTGAGCCGTGTTTGTGTTAAGGGTGTGCCGCCATGCTCTATTTCTCGTGAAAGAAGGACTCGCGCTGATCGCGTTAGGTATGTATGCTTAAATTCATAGATTTTTCAAATTAGATTCTGTTCAGCCCAGCATGGCGAATTTCAAAAACGCAAGTTCCCGGTGATACCCTGCAATACAAAAGAGGCGATTTAGCTCTTTGTATGTGGGAGTTTAAAGTAAAAGTAGAAAGTCGGTGCTCCTGGTATAACCTTTTAATAGGTATCGGCCACCAGGAGGGGAGGTTCGGTGAGGAAAACTCCGGTTCCACCGGGAACTTGTTTACTCTGTGGCGAGACTTTAAAACGATCATCGTGTGAGATTGCTTACTGCGTGTTGCGAAACGTTCCGTATTCGTTGGACTGCCGACTAGTAAGCTGCAAGGCGCTGATTGGCCAATGGACGCTCCGGCATGTCGTCGTGGCCAGTACAGTCTATTCGCGGTTTCTCCACACTTTCTGAACCAAACTTTTGAAACATCACCCCATGCACGATGTGTAAGGTTGTTCCTTATACTTATACTTATCACAAGCTTTTTAAGCTTGTGTTTAACATAACAGTATCCTATATTCGGTTAAATTTAAAATTTACTTAAGTCATTTATAAATTATAGTATTTAATTTAAAATTAAAAGGAACATAACCAGAGAAAAAATAGGTGTGTTGGTAATGCTTGTTACGGAATAGTTCTTATGCAAAATTGTATTACACTGAGTGCGCACGAATGCGGGGCGCTGTCTCTGTGATGTAATTTTCTAGAATCTGATTGCACGAGGCGGAGGAATACCCTGGAATTAGAACTTTAACAGTGCTTCAGAAAAGCTTTAAGTAACCGCGAATGGTCCATACCACAATTTTTCTCGCGTGTGAGTTTTGAGTTCGCGATATAAGCGGCTATTTTCACTTCTGTAATCTTAAGTAGGCATACCCTTAAAGTTACTCGGCTATAAACATTGCAACGATATAAAATAAAGTTCATAAAATTACGTTTTGTTGGTAACCAAACACGAAATATCATAACGATCGTTTTCAAGAGAGGGTGTCACCCATATTGGATAATGAGTATAAATATTTTTAGAACACCCTCCTAGCATAGAGTAAACTCGAAAATATGATGATTTTCAAACAATAATCCAGGGGTGGTTCTTGTCAATGGGTGCAGGGGCACGTGCCCTTCCAAACCAAGTGTAACATGCTCAGCAAAGAAATGATCTTTTAAGCATCTTTATTTCATAATTTAAGTGTACAAGTAGCCTAGTTGGTTATTAAGTTTTGTATCGCTAGCCTGTGAATAGTGTCTCCTTACTTTAGGAGCGGACGATGTTCTCCCTCGCAGCTTCGAGGCACAGACGGTCTGTGCCAACGCTGCTGGATTTTTTCTTGCCGAATGCACACGAGACGTCCCGGAAATAGCCGAAGTGCGGTAGAGTCGGGGCACAAGCCATCTGTACCCTCGCGGTTCTTCAGGCAGTTCTGTAACAGCTCGATAGATAGCAGGTGCGTCTCGTCTGCGATACTTATTTAAATATGTCGCAACAATGTGTTTTCGACGTCATAATGCATTATGTACTGTTACAGTATCATATTCAAGGTTTGAGAATAAGTGAATATTTTGAAAACAATAGTGCATATCACAGTTTTTTTTTAGTTTGTGTATCATTCAATTCTGTAAGATTATACGTACCGTTTTCTTTGTAACATTACTGAACTGACAAATAACATGCCATGATAATTAAAAAAACAAAGAGAATGAGCATAAGTAAATTTTTTTAGGAAAGCACAAAGATTCAGCTACATCTATTATGCATAAATCCTTCGTTTTAGTGTCATAATTTCAGTTTGATAAATCAGAGGTATTATTGTAAATGTTTGGTTATAGAAAATTTACAATTTACTAGTTTTTTTAATACTTTTTGTATATAATTTATACCGTATATGTATTTCCAGATTGCAAAATGCAGAAACTTATTGATAAAATACGAATATGTTCCTGACTTTTTACAACTAGCAGATAAACAATCAAAATTAAGCACAAAATATTAAACAACTCGAGTAGTAGAAAAATGGGGACTTTGGCACAAGGGCTGGGGAGCAGCCACCGTTAGAATAACTGACTTTTAAAACAGTTTGATTAGTATCGTAATTAATGCTTACTTTTTTGAGAAACTGAGCTGTTTTACCTGTCATGGTTATTTATTTGTCTAAGTTTCTATCAACGGGAGTTGTCTCTTCCAGCCTGGAGTTTTTGTTGAATAATTATGCCCATTAATTCTGAAAATAATGAAGTAATTGTGGCAATTACTAAAGGTTATACGAAATTTATAAATACTAAAATTATAACACACCAAACGCTGAGAAATCTAAAAATGACCACTAATAAAAACATATGTAAACAAACTATGGTACCGTAAAATTAAGCACGATAATAGGAGACACGTGAAACTCAAACGGTATCTTTATAAACACCACTCCGGAAATTAATTTTCACATACACACTTTACTCGTGCTCTGCAAATAAATAAGTTTTATTCCAAAAAATAATATGTTTTAATGGATGGTAATAATTATAAATGTTATAATTATTATTAAAACTTTATTTTATTACTTCCAATTAAGTGTTACTTTTTCGTGCTCATCTCCAACGCAATAACTTACGTCCAGAAACAGCTCTCCACCATAGAGTAATTTTCAAATGGAAAATTGTACTATCTACATGCTCTTTGCTAAAGTCACCATGGCTGCAAAAATGTATGCTTGCATGAAACTGAAAATGAATCGGGGAGACACACAAGGTACTTACAAGTGCTTGGTTCGCCTGAACAAATTACATTTAAAACATTTTACATAAGTATATTTTTCAATTAAATTTTCATAACTTAGTGCAGGCTCTAGACAAGAGGCTCCCCAGAGGAAAAAACACGATAAAAGCTCAGTCCTTCACTCTTTCCCATCCATCACATATCCTCATCATAGCATCCCATTGTTCCTGGAGCCGAGGGTACTCTCCTTGCCTGACCCCTGAGGGTGTAAATAGTGTTCACTGATTTTGGCTCAGGTATCCACACAACAGTCCTGAAATTGAGGGTAACCCCCTTCCCTGGCACATTGGGATGTCGGTAGTGCTTCACTGATGAACACCACACACAAATCAGTAGAGCAGGGGGTAATCTCCCCACCAAGCACCTTGCGATGCTGCTAGCGCTCGACTGATTCACCGCTCTCACACACCTCTTCTCCAACTCCAACAGCCTGTCTTCTCGGCAACTCGCAATGCAAAGTTTGCTTCGTGACCCAGAACCACCCTTGCACTACTACTCTCACGAGAGATCATTCATCTCGGAACTTATCCACGAGTTCCTTCCTGCAGGCTGTTCTCGGTAACCTGAGCATGTTTGAAATCATATTTTGGAAAATGTCACTGCCCGTACCTGCATGTATTTAAATGGGCACACTGACTGATATGCGCCCGTTAAAGTTGGTAGCGGCAGAGGGAAATAAGTCCCGTGCCTTAACGCTGAGTTAAAAGCGCCAGGTAAACATGTAAAAACTTAAATTATTTATTTTGCTTTCTAAACGTATTATAAGAGTATAAGAATTCATCAATTTGTAAATGGCTTACTTTCCCAATAATTTCGCTGTTTTACTTGACCAACGCATGAATAAAGTGATCAGGCCCATGGCAATGTTAATTTTATATGTGCGCGGAAATATACACAATTTGTGTACAAGTAAGTATATCTGAAGCAGGGCTTTCAAAAGTGCTCAGATTACCGTGAGCCGTTTTCAAGAGCATGCGAGTCATTCCTACAAATTATCATAACTCTCTCTTTAAGGCAACTCCCTGCTGCACGACTAAGTCCAAATTCCTTTAAAAAATAATTAGGTCCCAAAGTAATACTTTACCTCTGGTAGCATCTCGCTCTCCACAGCATAGGGTGGCATCATTCATGGTAACAGAGGCGCTACTTCTCGCTGTCTACGTCGTCGCTTCCTCGCCGGGATGTGAGATCCCCCAAGCCCTCCGCCACGCCATGCCGCTCCACACACTGTGTTAGTCTATACATGTGCGCGTGACTCCTCTTCCCCGCGATCCCCGCGCCAATAGCCGCTTGTGAAGGCCCGAAGATAGCCAATGCGAATCCAAAACAGTCTATACATTACGTCATTATCTACCAAGATATACGGTCATCTTTCATCAATCGCATGCGGCTAGCGAGGGCACTTCTTGGCGCGCAACAAAATCCCCTACATTTTTACAAGCAGCAACCAGCAAAGCAGCATTGTTTGACAGTTACGAGCACTCCAAGGCGTACAGCATCTTTCGATGATTCCGTTCATATGACGGCTGTGGGCACAATTCTTCCGCCAACCATCAAAGTCCTGACACTGGCTGCGAATGTATTAAAACACTTTCAAGATGCATACAAAAATATTACGTCAAAATTATGAAGAATATAAATAGGGGATAGAAAAATTTGGCGAGAACACCGTCACATAATGCAATTGTTTATATAAAAACATAATGAATATAAATTTGGTCATTTTAGCACTTGAATGTGAAAATACTAATGTGGCGTACAAACTAGGCCTTCTACAAAAAAAGTATCTACTCCATGTTGTACAAGCTGAAAAAGCCGCGGATGCAAAGCTAGTTATGTTAAAAGATGATTTTATTCGGTTCCAGAAGTCTCAGAGTAAACATCCGACGAACTCATGTTATGCTTGTCGATCACATTAAATTATTTTTAATTAAAGTAATACATGAAATTTCATGTTCAACATTTCTTGAAACAATCACATCAAGAATAAATTCATTGAACTACAAAGAGGTTTATTTTAAATCACTACCCGTAACTGAATCGGAACACCTAAGTTCTCAATTTAGCTAACGTTACGACTAATACTCATATTTGTTTCATTAAATGCAATACCAAAAGTTAAAATATCAACTAATAACAAAAGCGGCCTGTGATAACTTCACTATGACAATGCATGTGAAGTTGATATACTCATTTTTCTACATATACGTTAAAAGCCTATTATCAGTCAAACCAAATATTATGTAAAGTTTGAATCGCAAAATTTAACCATAATTTTTTTCCCCATTAAATTTTAATTTTTTATATAAACAGTTACTCAGTTTTGACGGGGAACTAATAACAATTTTTTCCCCCTCAAATACACACAATTACATGCTAATTGCGCTATATTTATAGCTAGTTATTAAAAGAAACACTTTTGATTCGGATTCAGTTATTTTTCATCACAATCTGATAAGCTGGCTAGCTGCTGTAACACATTTGAAAGAAGTATTAATGTCCGCGTTCGTCCCGTATACACACAGAGGCAAGAGAATTACGCCACAGCGCAGTTACATACTGCCATAATTAAACGGTTAGAGTGTAATTATTTTGATTGTTTGCTACGCGAAGACAAAGTTGCGTGACAGTTGATTAAAAATAAAAGGCGAAGTCATTTTGACACCCCTTGATAGACCGATCCCGGCTTTCTAATCCGTCAATAGTCCAATTAGCCTCACGTATTCCGACAATAAATCAATGCCACCGTTTATCTGAACAATAGCGAACAGATGGAACGTCACATAAAAACGTATAAATATCCTTCCAGTAGACATTCTAACTATTAAACGTTATTATTGCCTGGTAATAATTTAATGTAATGCCTTCGTAACAAACCTACCCCAACTACAACATTAAAATGGTAAGTATAATCACAACTTAAATCGGATTCAATTCATCTTCGAAGACAGGTATTTTTACTCCATAATACCGACAAAATAATGGCCTATTTGGTACGTTTGGCGAACTGATTTAGTACGAACATATCTTAACTATGGAATTCTATACACCGGATATACCAAATTAATGTTTAAACTCTTTGAACTTTAGTAACATAAAAACAAATAAAAACAATCCGGCGGGAGAACTTGTATTTGGCGTTATTAGGACAACGTTGGGGAGGTGTGAATATTAATTGCAGTTAAAAATGTCCGCCATCAGCAATAGGACGTCTGCAAAGCTATAGTACAGAACTAATAACAGTAGGTACAATTTTCATAACAGTGGATTCACAAGCGGTTCACAATAGCGTCTTTCATGGAAACCATTCTCCGTGGCTTTGTGACGTACATAATTTAGTGTTCTTCAGAGATCGCCACATATAAAAGTCCAACGGCGTTAAATCTGGAGACCTGGGTAGATACTATAGTATATTCGCGGTTTATTCACACTTTCTGAATCGAAAATTTGAAATATCACACCATGTTTGACGTGTTTAGTTATTTCCTAAATATGTCATATATCACAACCGTTTTATACCCCTGTTAACAAAAAATATCTCGTTTTTCTTTCAATTGAAATTTTGCCTATATTTTATTTATAAATTATAATATTTCATTTATAATAAATATGAATAAAAAAAGTGAGAAAACACGTGTGTTGGTAGCGTCTAGTAAGAAATAGTTCTCGTGCAAAATATTATTACAACTTAGTGCGCAAGAATACGGTGCGTTGACCTTTGATGTAATTTTCTAGAATAAGTTGCGTGGTTTGCACGAGACGGAGGAACATCCTGGAAGGAGAACTTTAGCAGGGCTTCAGAAAAGTGTGAATAACCGCGAATGGATTATATATACGTCCTCGTCAGCCAATCCACCTTCCAACAAATGCCTTATCAAGGAACAACTGTAAGTATCGATGGTAATGTAGCGATGCACCATCCTGCTGGAAAAAGCAATCGTCACATCATCTGGGTAGAGTTGGTTAACAGCTGGCACGATTTTTTCTTGCAGCATAGCACGGTAACTGTCACCTGTTCTGTCAAAGAAAAGTGACCCCACAAGTCGCCTGGCAAACATGGCGCACCACAATATTACGGTGGCCGCCTGGTTGAAGGAATTTCGCACGTCTGAGGCCTAAAAGCGTGGCAGCGCTAGGGGCGACCGTGAAACGAGCATCAACTCTCTCATCGCCTCTACGCGCGAAGCACTGAACTGGCGCGCAGTCTTGCCGTCGATAAAGCGTCTCTACGAGACTTTCAGCGCAGACCCTACCATTTATGACGTAATAATAAAAATAAAGGTTTTATGCACGTCCCTATTCCTTTTTTAATGTTCTGTACCAGAATGTTCATACCTAAAAATGGCCGTGAAAACGCCCGTTTGAGCCATTTTAACTATCACAAAAACACGCTTTAGAGCGAAATGGAGGAACTGAAAAACGTCTACAGACGCGTAACCTTTATTAAATGTTATTCGTAAGTAGACCTCACTCAGACACGTTGGAAGGTATTTTAATACGACGTTTTCTACTGTAGCTCTGCACACCGCTCGGCGACCTACCCAGGCGGCCTTAATGGCCCAGTCTGCAAAGTCTGCAGCCGCGAACTTTAAATGAAGAATCAATGTTAAACAAAATTCCTTCTCATTGCGTCCATTTTAAAAATGACTATTTCAAACAAAAAACATTTTTACACGACTTTCTCAAAAACTGTTACTATATAAAATGATTTTTAAAAAAAATAATTATTCGTCTTTTTTTTCAATGTAAATTTTAATATAATATTTTAGAAAAAAAATATATTAACCAAAACAATCAGCTAGGTGTCTTAACATAACATTATTTAACAAATTTCCCGTATAATACTTTTTGGTTTAAATAGTTATCTTTAAAATTGACGCTATGAGAAGGAATTTCGTTTAAATTTGACTCCCCATTTGAAGTTAGTGGCTGCTGACTTTGCAGGCTCGGCCGTTAACCCAGGAAGATTTTACTGCTCGCTTTACCACAGTGTGGGTGGGGATTTTCATCGGCCCAGTACGCACAATTTGGGGAGGTGGGGGTTTGACAGTTCCACGCAAGTTAAAGGTTGCCTTGTTTTACATCACACGCACAATTTCCATCTCTCTCAAAATTTTTTAGTCATTGTCAACACGAGACTGTGAGAAAGAATAGAATTCTGCCATCCATCGTATTTGCGCGGCAATCATGTAAATCCACTTGCGTTGCTCTAAAAAAAAACCTCGTTCCTTCCGAATTACCCTCGGCTACTGCAGTGCTACCACTCGTGACTGCAAACTGAAATGATAACTGCAAAATGGCTGCACGCGCTCGCACACATCCGTCGTTGTCTTTATAACGTCAAATACACGCGGTTCCATCATAAAGTATTTGATAGTTTCTCTGTTATTCACGTTCAAAGAGCGCAGACATTAATTTGGGACATTTTGTATAAACTTCCCGCATGTGTTCCAGTGGAAGTGAAAAGCGCAGGCCGGCTATTGCTTTGAATTTGGCGTAGAAATTAATGACACTTCGAGCAGGAAAACCTGTGAATTCCAGACTCGTATATGTAAAGAACTGGATTTTCTTCGAGGGACTGATTGTTGTGTGATTTTTGCACACCGCTACAACAAATTTCCGTTTGTGTTTGTCATTATACCATGTGTTTGTAGATTTTCCACTTATCCAATCATATGTTTTGGTCTACTTTCTTATCGACTTTCTTGACCAGATTTGCACTCACGCCGTATACTCTGTTAAACTTTTCCACGCCGTTTGAAGGATAAATCACCGGAAGCCTATGTAATGAAATCATTAGAAACTCTGACTGACAAGAGGAAGGCAAAAATAATTAAACTAAGAATTCCCAGTTAATTAGCAGTGGTGTCGTATCATCAAGAACTTGAAAAATTCGCATTTCGTTTCGGAACAACCTAAGACTTAAATCGCTGTAACGTTTGTGCTACTTTCGAGTTCTGTTTGCGACGCAGACTACTAAAAACGCAGAGTTGAAACAGTGGTTTATAAAAGCGAACTTCAGCCGCACTCGCCAGCAACAAGGTGCCACTCGCCAGCAACACGTTTGAAAGTCGCTGGTTCGATCAGCATCTTGTATCTAACTGACAGTGCTTGCCAGCCGGCAGCCGAGCCGGTAGGAGACTTTCCGAAACACGCAGTAAACCAATCAGACCCAAGTACCGTTCCAGCAACCTCGCACAGCCAATCAGCGAATGGGATCGACCACATCAAGGGAACCCCCGCGCCGCTTCCCTTCTGTATGCTTAGCTACTCTGTGTCCGCAGCTTATATGAAATGTTCTGGATGACTTTGAGCCAATAATAAAATTAAACAAAATTACAGTCAGCCCCAGCATCCCGCTGTATTAGTAATCAGCCAATGAAAAATTGCGCTGCGAGAAAGGCCGACTGAATATTTATTTATATAGGACCAAACATATATTTAGTTTCCCCAAGAAAATATTTTGTTGAGTAAACAAAAGTTGAAAAGTAACAAAATTAATTTCGTTCATCTAGCAAAATACATGTTTGAATAATCAAAACGTCTGTGTTAAGCCAAAATTAATTAGACTGTCAACAAAATATTTTCGAGAATCAACTGTATATATTTGTTTGGCTATTTATTTTATTACCTTCGTTCTAAAAATAGAGCTTGAGAGATATTAAACTATTTGTGACAATTAGGACAATAACGGTGATTCTTAGTGCATTTATTTACTTCTATCAGCATCCCAACAAAACAAGTGCAACAGGAAACTAAACGGTAAAGCCGAAAAAATTGAAATATTTCTTTTCGCACGTTGTGGAGTATTTGAATCGCTCTAGGCATAGCGCTCGGAGGCAAACAAGATAGGTTCAAATCTCGGCCAAACTTATAATTTTTATATTAACCGAATCTGTTTAATATATGTAGAGCTAAACAAATCTTTAGTTGCAGATACCAAATCTCTATTTGGGGCAACCAAATAAGAACAACAAAATAATTTGGTTACACCAAAATATATAATTAACCCTATATAAACAATTAATTTGGTTGCGCTGAACATATTGTGTTTCATTAGACAGTAGACAAATTATGCAGATCCAAAGGCAAGGGCTGGGGGCTGCTGATCTGCGGATCGGCCGCCATCTTGTTCCCATCAGCCATCTTGTTCCCATCAGCCATCTTGTTTCTCCCATCCACCATCTTCTCCACAATATTGTTTCCACTTGTCTTTTGTTTACATCGCCTGTTGCTAGGTGGCCCACCAGTCGTTCGACCACCGTATTTGTTTATGGAGATGGCAGCTCGAATGTACTAGTGTCGCTCTCGCCCAGCCCCCATGTTGATTCTACAGTTACCCCTAGGGACACTGCTTATTTGATTTCGGAGCTCAACATATCATCAGGAGGAGGGGGGATCGAACTGCCGAACCTTGGGTCGGCAAGCAGATACTTTAGATCATTTGGCTATCGGGACATGCGCTGGGACAAGGGTTTAAAACAAGTAATGTCACGTGTGTGTGGGGGACGAATAAATATTTTGTCATAATTATTCTAATGCATAGTAATATTTTTTTCATATAAGTTTTTTTTTTTACTATCCCAGACTTACATAGACCAGTATCATGTTTTTTTTTGACATAATTATTTTTTAAGCAAATGTTACCTTTTTACGTATTTATTTTTAAGGATTTTTAAATATTTTCCTTTTAAATGATTTTTTTATTACAAAATTATTAATACATTTTTATTTACGTATATTATTTTTTATTTTTCTTGTACCAGTCCTTGATCCTTCGGTTTTGGAACAGGTCATTATCCTCCTCACCACTTCACAACATGCCCAACCAACTCAATCACCACCCCAAACCCCTCTTCACCACTTCCTCCTTCCCAGCCCATACCTATTTTCCCTTGGCTAGTTTGTCAGAACCAATCAGGCACCTTCTCCTACCCCCTCCATTGCACTCATATCCACGTAAGAGCAAGAATTTAATTTATAAACTTGTTTATATTCCTAACAATTACAGAGTCTCGCCTATCGTCACATGAATAAAATGATCGGGTGTAAGCAATGTTGATTTTACGTATGGCGAAAGGATACAAAATGGGAGAAAAAGTAGATGAAAAGAGCTGAGCCAACCGCAAACATCTTATTGCTTAATGCACAGTGATTCACACAGGCAGCGAGTTTATTTATGTCACTTTACTCAGCAATAATAACAGCTTCCACTAATGTGGGCTTTGCTATCTGTTGCCGAGACCGTTGCTAAGGTTCGTGAACTCCACTTTTCAATAACACACAGTGTAACGTACGTTGTTCACTGGTTCCTAGCAAGGTTTTTATGGTGATACATATGACAGAATATTGATTTTCCACAACACCTGAAACGTTTAAGTTGCCTGCAATGAAGAGGTTAACCACTTTTTCAATATTTTTTTAGGGAGAGGGGTTGGTAATGAGGCTCACAGAACACAGTTGGTATGATCCCAAAAGACCCGTGGTGTGTTACAGCGCTTCGAGGGACGAAGGTCCGGGTGTGTGGTAACAGCAGAAGTGGGCAGAAAAGAGAGCAGAGAATAATTAATGTTTTAAAATAGATTCTCCACGGGGTCCATCGCATCGTTACATATTCCCGGCCAATGCCTCGCTCCACCCACACACCCCC
>NQII01004297.1:23812-37036 GCA_002778355.1 Clitarchus hookeri | reverse complement strand
ACAAGAATGTCCTGTACAAGAATGTCCTGTACAAGAATGTCCTGTACAAGAATGTCATGTACAAGAATGTCATGTGCAAGAATGTCATGCACAAGAATGTCATGCACAAGAATGTCATGCACAAGAATGTCCTGCACAAGAATGTCCTGTACAAGAATGTCATGTACAAGAATGTCCTGTACAAGAATGTCCTGTACAAGAATGTCCTGTACAAGAATGTCATGCCTAAGAAAGCCATCTCAACAGTCGCTACAATATCTCTCCCTCCCTAATTTTCTGTAACTCTTGACATGTTTTTCCGCGTAGGAAAATTTTTCAATACCCTTCCAGTTCACTACGTTGAGTTTTCAAAATGACCGTTTTTCTCACAAATCGCAGCAACGGCACTGGAATAAAGCGAAGAAATCTTTCAGCGATTTGACGACAGACAATTAAATAAATAGCAGAATGGAGGCTAAAAACACAGATGAGTGTACCCGAAAAAATAGTTTCAACTGTTAGTGACGAATGAAACTTATTGATAAACAAAACGTACAAAGATCTTTCTACTACAGCTGCTACTTGAAGTATTATCTTCCTATTAGCAATAATTACGTGACATATCATGCACTTCATTTAAGCAGTAGTTACAATACTTAATTATTAATATGATGCATACTAATAAATCGAAAGCATGATTTCAATAAATACAAAATGATATTGACTGAAAACTAAATTATTTGATCGCGAATGACTTTTAAATCAGTATAACTATCAGTTCCCCAGAATTGTCTGTTTCACTATAAATTAGTGGAAATCGTTTGGCATTGCAATGAACTTAAGTATATCATGAATTCATAAAATATACATATATTTGATTTCGGCTGAGAAATTTTTGCCTACTTGTGTAAATTTTCAGCGTTTTATAACAGACAATTCGTGTAAGCGTTTAATTTGTCAAGTTTCAAACCTCTGTTTTTTTTTAAAGCGTTTGTAATGTATTCAGGAAAAGCTTAAAGTTGTCTCGAAGATTACTTGTTTTAACAACCTCGTTTTTAGGCAGGAAGGCGTCTTGCGCTTTAAACCATCCGAAACTTAAAACAAGCAAGAAGTACTGGAAGAACTCGCAGTCTGCTTTCCCTCATAACATGTAGGTTCGCTCCCTGCGATGTACATAAATAGTAATGTACTGCTGTGTAAATCCACATGTACTCTTCTTTATCAAATTGAAGATTTTTTATACTTTCGGCAGCTTATTTACTCAATATTTTACGAAATTTTCCAACTTATATTGTAGGTTCGTATTTAGTTGATTGTAACAAGTTCTATTGTTAATTATTTTGAATACCACGAATTCTTTATCGCTTACATTTTGAAAGGCTGTTTTCATCATTTAGCGATGAATAGGCCAAGATGTTCTATACGAATGCTCACATTACTTTTTGAAGTGCTACGAGAAGCTTAAAAAAACAACTAAATTCACGATATTTTACACTACTTAAATACATATGGAAATTCGTTCAGAACTCTTGCGCGTTACAGATTGTTATAGGACATGTCAAACAGGTTTCGACCTTATTTTAAATGATAAAATATTACTATTTATTTACGAAAGGAAGTAAAGTACCTTATATTAACTCATAAACGCAAAAAAATTATATTAAAATCGTGAAACTTAATTTACAAATTATAAATATCTGATATTTTGAAATAACATACGAGATTTATTTGGCGAATATTTGCATTTTTCAAGCGAAATAATTGTAATGTCATTGTTTTTATGCATGTCTCCGCTAAATTTCTTGCTGTTGTAAAAACATTCATTTTGTTTATGTTCACATTTCTTTTTAAAAAAATATGTTCTCAAAATTATTTTCACGGCGTGAGGAAGAAAGGAACAGATACAAGTAGAATGATTATAATGAGTCTGGGACATCGGCGTCTGGCGTAGGAGCCAGGCGCTGGCCGCCATCTTGGATCCATATAACAAAATTTAACCCCAAAAATAATAAAAACATAAAAAAAATAAAAATTTCTAAAAAAAATTCCAAAAAATACAAAAAATTTAAAGTTTATAAAAAAATGTATTTAAAAAAAATTTACAATTTTAGAATTTACTTAAAAAAACCTAAATTTCCGGAGGTCCCCACCACCTCCTTCCAATCATACTCATTCCATCATATTGGTAGGCGTCACAACCACCGACCGCCTTTTTTTTTTTTCGTTTTTCATTTGTTTAGACATTACCGGAGTGTATCTCACCTTCGTTCGACCGCCATCTTGTTTTTATTTTTCGTTTGTCAATTGTTTTACATTGTTGGTGCTGTCCCCAGCACCACGCTTAGCAGATAACTGACCCCCTCCATTACCCCCTTTCCGATATATTTAATTGCTCCGCCAATGTTTCTCATTGGCTAATTACTCGGGTGTTTTCGGAAACCTTCGTTCGACCAATCGGNAAAAACTCTTTTTAAGACGCACCCCGACCCCCCTCGGGAAATCAGTCATTTTTCTCGCTCCTAGAAATGTACGCGTGTTGTACAAGAGGCCATTAAATCCTTTCAGTCATTTTGGCATTTGGAAGAGTGCGCTCGATCGGGAAGAGTTACCGTACCTCCCGAAAGAATTTCTCCTGGCTTACGCACCTTACAAAATTTAGACCGTATTCAAGTATTTGCCGGCCTACCTGCAACAGGACGAAGACATAAGGGACTGCCTCCCCGTGCAAGGAGTGTTTTTCGACCTCTGCACCAACTAGGTTGCCGACACTTCGCGTCGCAGGGGTTTGTGCAAGGCCCGCCAAGCAGCCCTCGCGTCGTCTGCCCCCGTTGAAGACGCCCTCACCGTTGAAGATGATGTCTTTGTTGAAGACGACGTCCCCGTAGAAAACTACGTCCCCGTGCAAGTTCTCTACTTGCAAGCTGTACCCGTGGAAGATGTTCCCCTTCAATAAATTTACTGACAGGCACAATCCGGCGAGGAAACCAAACCAGAACATAGGTGCCCGATGTGTATGAACCTCGATGAAGTTTTAAACGACTTTGTAAAAAATTTGTGAGACTCGGTGTGTGCATGGGAACGTAATATTTTTTATAACAAAAATTGTATGTAATGTTTTGCAACATCCAATTTCTGCAAATAACAGTTTCCCGCCAACACTGAGTGCTCTGTTCTGATTGGTAGTCGCCTCGTAAGTTTCACTTAAGATATAAAATATAACTACTTATTTTAACACTTAAGGAACTCCCAACCACGCACACGACCTGATAAGTACCATCGGAAACCAATACACAAGATAACGCACTCTCATTTCTCCTGCACGCATCTTAACGCATAATTCAACGCTTGATTTTTCTATTGCAAACCCAGCTTGATAGTGACCAAGGTCCGTGCGCTGTCAAACAAAACACGTCCCTGCTCGACCCACTGTTTACTCCACCATTTCAGGTGACTTGCCAGTTTAGTTCACATACAACCTAACCTAGTAACGTTAAGCGCTGTGAGTTGGTTCATTTCGCCGTTTTAAACTTCATTGCCGTCATGTTAAGTGATTTTAGTAATACGAACAGTGAACAGGGAACTAGTGTGCAACGTAGTGTAAGGAACAAAAAAAAACTAGTTACGATGAGTGATGTTACGAAAACATCACGTACTACCATAGGCTGTTCACGGTAAAGTGAGCACTTTGGAGGCACTAGTTACTATTTTTCTTTCAGCCATTTTTTATACTTGCACTACTTTTTAAAATAAATATTGCCATGTAAGTAACAAACACCTTGTACATATTTCACTGGACTCGATAGTTAATATCTAAGGCTACAATAAAACACATATCACTGATTATATTATTCAAAATTAGAGTGCTTCAAAAAGTGCTAACTTTACCGTGAATTGCCTATGAAACTGGAGAAAACTGTAAATGTTCTCGCTTCAAGTATTTCCAAACAGTTTCTTCTAGAAAGCGACAACGCATAATATACAATGTTAATCAACTGGGGTACAGTAATGCACAGAGGCACTTAGAAGCAGACATTTAGCGTGGTGGAGTAGTGTTAACACTGGACTCGCTTCCGGGAGCGCATGGGGTTCGATTCCCAGGTCCGGTCATCCTGTTTCACGTGATTTTCCGAAATTACTTAAGGTGAATGCTGGGATGGTTCTTTCCATACAGCTCATGGCCGATTCCTTTACCGATGTCTCTAATGAACTCGGAGTTCGAGACGTCAGTGCGCCCGTTTACCTGGCGCGCGAACTAGGTTGCACTGTGTTTGTAACACACGTTTGTAATACAAACTGTTACACGCTTGCCCGTTCTGTTTTCACTCGGAAATAAGTAACACCTCTGACTACTACGGGATGCCCAATTTAACAGATCGCGCTTATTTCAAACACTATTTTTGAAGCTCTTCGACGTGGACAAAAAAAAATATACATTCAGTAGTGTTATGGCTTTAAATGTTCAGAATGAATTCTAGTTAAACTGGTATAGGGCCCTTTGCTACGAACTCCCCACCAGTAAACTGATGGGGTAACCTCTTGAAGTCCCATGGGCACATGCAGCACGACGAGAACACTGCACTGCGCGTTAACGACGATGGCGGACTTAAGCCACGTGGCAGTATCGCCCCTATCACTACTGCGCTCCTGCCTGGTTGGAGTTTTTAGCGCATCCTAGCCACGACCATGTGTTCCAGGCGTCCTGTATGTGAGGATCCTGCCTGAAAGAAGAGGGGGGCGAAGGAGAAATGGAGGAGGGTTTGAGGGGAACGCTGGTTGTTTCTTTTCCGTACTTTCATTTTACTCCTGCGCCCGGTACATCGCACAAAAGGGAGACGAGAAGACTACCGTATGTTTGCCGTACGAATAACCGTCTCTGGCATTTACTTAGGTCGGCTCAGAGCCCAGCGGAGCACACAGCAGATGTCTGCTAGTCTTCTAGTCCACGCACTGCGCTCCCGTCTCACTGCGGTTTGCGGATGCACGGTTTGTGTACACTCCCCGCCAGAGTAGTGGATTTCTCTACCCGTGTCCCGGGTAGAGAAGGCCCTTGTTGACAGTTCTAAGGTAGCGCCAGTGTTGCGGTCCTCGTCACATATTATTACACCAGGCCTCTTTGACACAAGAAAGCCGAGATATTTGTGTTTGTAAACAGTAAGTAGTAAATTTTACACAAAATGGTCTTGACAAACCCGGTGCTGTTCAAAAAATGTTAATCTCCGTCTGCTTCCCAACTGTCAAAAAGTGGCATTCCTAGCTGAGACAGGGTATAAAGCCAGTGCCCTAGTAGCTTTTAAAGGGTTGGTGCTAATAAGTCTCAGTAATGTATATAAAAAACGCAGTTAATTTGTAATTGAATACTTGCGATTTCTTGTGGTTACGCTTTATGTATAATTTCAACTGTCATAAAAAGGTGATTGTAATCTTCAGCAACTACCGAAATTACTACTAAAGAGAAGTAAAATTTGATTCATACCAAATAAATTAAATGTAATTATTAGCATATTTTCCTCACACGTATGGAAGTACTTTTATTGGGTTAGTCAAAGACCTAGAGAGGATCGTACGTGGTAAAACAAAAACTGAGTAGGCATACTGAGCCAATACATGATATAAGGCTATCAAAAACTTTGTCACCGTGCCTTAACAAATGGTAGACGATTGAATATATTAATAAATGTATTTAGTGCGTACAGTACGTACTTCAGCACACTCAGTGGTGACACCAGATATATAGCATTGAACACTAAAAGATAAATGCCATCATAAAAATAAGAAACCATTTAACAAGCATTTTATATGATATACCATGGTATTTACATGCCGAATGTTGTGGGAATCGGCAGTGAGAAGTTATTGAAATTTGGCATTAATTTGGCTATATTAATAGGCATATTTAAACCTATCCGACCAAAAAGGTTAGAAATTGGTATATTTTAGAGTACATAGTCATAATCGCCAAAATGGCTAGTTGCATGAAAATAAATTTAATTGTTTCGAAGGCATGGAACGTATTACACAAAATTTTACTAGTCGGTCATTTTAAAAATTAGTAACATATCCTTTTAATAAATACTTAATTCATAATGTCAGTAATAAGTACTACTAGTATATTTGTTTAGTGGGATTCGTTTTGGTAGTTTCTGAAATATATGAAAATTCTTCCCACTTCAGGTGGCGTTGTCTTCCAAATGGGACATAAAAAAACCTAAGAATAAATTAATTTATTTATTGCTTGCTTAGGTACTACCACTAACAATCTTTGGTTGAAAAAAACTATTATTCTTTAGTAGAAATAGTATAGTTACAAAAATTGCATATGACTGCCAATTTGGAAATATGTAATGTAATGGAATCATACAAATGTATTATTTATATCACTGCTGGTATACCAATACCAAATATGGCGGTAATAAGGTAAGCAGTTCCCGTGATATGGCGCGAGAAATTAATTTTCTCAGGTAGCGCAGTCTTATATAAATTTCTGAAATCAATACTTAATATTTTGTACTTTGAGCATAGAAATATGGATATGATCAAATAAATGGTTCCTAAGAAATGGCATTAAGCCCAAAATTTTCACTGACAACCATTTTTAAGATAAGCATCTGGCATGGCCGTAAAGTATAAAAGTTTGTGTCTTACAGTAGTAAAAGTGTAAAAAGTATGGTTAAACTAGTTGGACGAGTTCAAAAGTTTTAAGAGGGACACACATACACACGCGCGGGCGCGCACACGCACACAACAGACGCAGACAGTAGGTGATCTCATAAGCCTATCTTTACATAACAAAGTAGGCTAAATGGGGAACAGGACAGACTGTAGGCGATGCGGACTTGCGCTTACAATCAAATGACGGTTTTAAAACATCCCAAAAATTCGTTTATAAAACATAGGCATATGGAAAATACGCTTTAAAAATTTATGGTATGAAATAAATTTTATTTGANAACAGGACAGACTGTAGGCGATGCGGACTTGCGCTTACAATCAAATGACGGTTTTAAAACATCCCAAAAATTCGTTTGTAAAACATAGGCATATGGAAAATACGCTTTAAAAATTTATGGTATGAAATAAATTTTATTTGAAAAAAAAAATGGTAAATTATGTAACTCGTTAATACAAATTTGTCTCGTAAAAATTACATACCTGCTGGGGAAACACAATTACAATGGTTGAGTTTTAGCCAATTATGTTGAGATTCAATACCAAATCAACCAGTACTACGTACATATACAGGCTGTTCGGAAATTAAACTAACAAACTACGGGAGGTGATACCTTATGAAAAATAAAGTTGAGAATGTATAGGACACCGTATACCTAAACGGAATATTAAAGAAGTTATGAGCCTACGAAAATTGGGTTTTGAAAACGTATTTTTGCCGAATGCCTTGTACAACGCATACGATGGTCGCAGCAAAAAGGTGACTTATGTTTCCCAAAGACACATGCGTAATACTGGCCGTCCTCTGCTGTGCGCACTGTTCTGCTTGAGGAAGTGATACGTCAGCACATCAACGACTTGCCCTCCACTAGTACACGATCCATAGCGGGCCAAATGGGCGTGTCCCATTCAACCGCGTGGGACGTACTGTGGGTACATCGCCGCCATCCCCACCGCTGGCAGANTTGAAAACGTATTTTTGCCGAATGCCTTGTACAACGCATACGATGGTCGCAGCAAAAAGGTGACTTATGCTTCCCAAAGACACATGCGTAATACTGGCCGTCCTCTGCTGTGCGCACTGTTCTGCTTGAGGAAGTGATACGTCAGCACATCAACGACTTGCCCTCCACTAGTACACGATCCATAGCGCNATGCGTAATACTGGCCGTCCTCTGCTGTGCGCACTGTTCTGCTTGAGGAAGTGATACGTCAGCACATCAACGACTTGCCCTCCACTAGTACACGATCCATAGCGCGCCAAATGGGCGTGTCCCATTCAACCGCGTGGGACGTACTGTGGGTACATCGCCGCCATCCCCACCGCTGGCAGAAAGTACAAGGCATTCCGCAAAAATAAATTTTCAAACGCCAATTTTCACTGACTCCTATCTCCTTCAATATTCAGTTTATGTATGTGGTGTCCTGTATATTTTTGACAATTTTTCTTATATAATCACCTCCCGCAGTTTGGGCGTTAAATTTCCGAATAGCATGTATACATACATGCACACACATACATACATACAAATACTCATGGCTGTGAAAAATGCAACACCGTGAGGAAATAACTATATTATATACAGCGTTTAATTTATAATCTTAGTAGAGGACTCCATAACTGTTTTTTATTTAATACTTTTGAAAACAACAGGAGTGATCAGAGTTTTACATGCAGTCAGTGTGTCTGTTATTACAACAGTTATCTTATTACAATATTAAGATTTATAAAACCATATTGAAAATAATACATGTTTATGTTTAAAAAATTAGCTTAGTGTTATAATTTAAACTATATAATTGTGATCTGTTTTAATTGCAGTATGTCTACCATATTCATCTACTTAGGTCACATATTTCATCATTTTACTGAATACTTTGGCTAAAACAATATTTTTTACGAAGACTAGCCGCTTTCTCAAGCTGCATTATTTGTGTGAGAATAAAAAAAATCTAAATATCTTTACAGAGACGTCAGTAGTGCCTACTTTAAAAACACAAATCTGTCTTTTTACAACACAAACTATGAGAAAAAGAAATAAACTTCGAGCNCAGTAGTGCCTACTTTAAAAACACAAATCTGTCTTTTTACAACACAAACTATGAGAAAAAGAAATAAACTTCGAGCTACAATTTGAACAAGTACACTATCTTATCAACGTAACTCTTAAGAAGTAAGTATTACAATCTAGTAGACGTTTACTTTATAGAGTCACTATACTTTAAAAGATACCATAACAATATTACCCTCGCTTCAAATCTTTTCAATTAATAAAGATTAGTTCAATACCACGTTACATCACTGAAACTCAATCTTTATATACACCTATACCTATGTAGGTACATATACACCTAAACAATGTAATGATAGTAAGTTAGATTATTTTTATATTATTGTTAAACATGGTGTTTCAGTTTATAAAATATTCAAAGACAACATAAAATCATAAATAACATTAATTCTTCTGCTGATTCATGAACTTTTACCATATAAATGTTTTCTTTTAAATTAGTAAAATTTCTACACATCTAAGAAGCTTATATGCTTCAAGCTACTCCGTATTACGTTTGTTTAACTGCCAGATTTTGTGCCTCTATGATATATTGTGGGTCACGTATGGATAATTTCCGAGCAACACGTAGATCAAAAATTTCTGGAAAAAGGCAGTTGTAATTTTTTTTTAAATTTCGGTAGGTTTTTGTTTTTACAAAATAAAATGCAATTTTATTTTGTTTGCACATTCATGCCAAATGGACACCAGATGACAAAGTAGCATACCTGTCGCACAGTAATATGCAAAATGCCCTGTACTTGATCCATGTAATTAGGATTTGCTTTCAGTTGTAGGGTTCCATCTTCCATTTCTAGAAACTTAATTTTCTTGGCATCAACTGCACTTTCAATGGACATTGTTCGTGCCGAGGCTGGGCATTTTATCTCGATGATTTCCGTTTCGCCTACCAGTCCATCTGGTGAGGCAGCAAGGAATGAAAATGTTTCGTCCACTATCAGGCCACTGACTGAACTTCAACATCCCTTTCCGATGCAAACTGTGCAATTGCAATGGGTTCCTTTTGCAACCCCCAATAAGTACTTGCGTACCCTTTGAAAACTTGGTATCTTATTTCTTTTACAAGGGAAGCACATGAAGTTGTCTTCATTTTGCAAAATTTGCCCAAAAAAACGAAAAAATGAGTCTTTTACTGCGGTGAGTTATCCTATAGAAAGACACACTTTGTTCTCGACTACTCTCTTCTACGAGTATATTATTCCGGTCTTCATTTTTCAGTGTTAAGAGGAATTCAGATTTTCGTTTTTTTTTTTTTTTTTTTTTTTTTTTTTTTTTTTTTTCCCAAATTCTGCTTTAAGCGTGCCTTCTTGAATCGCCGATGCACCAATACCGTAATCACAATTTTCTTCGCAATGTTTGGGACCACTGTTATTTTTGTTTCCTTTGAAGCGAAGTCGCGACGGTTGTTATTTATCGTCATTTTCTTGCGCCTTTCAATAAATCTTTTCGTGTGGAATCCTGGACTTTTCTTCACCGAGGTCTTGTGAATGAGTCTGTGCGGGTCTGATTTGGCTTTAATGGAAAATGTCGCTGTATGGCATCTTGTCTGGTAAGAGCTACGAAGAGAGAAATTCACTCTCCCCCCCTCCTCCTTCCCGACTGTTTTAGCAACAATTTAGTTGAAAACCTCTGAAACGTTGTTGTCAACATCGTAAATCAAACTGGAGGCATTATTCGCAACACCTTGAGCTGCACTTTGCAATTCGTCAAAAATACACGTTTCTTTCAACAATGGTAAAACATGAATTTCCCCTGTTTAGAAAAACCATCACAGAAGTATTCTCATGAACACTATTTATATATATTATATATATATATACACACTCTCTGCGACTCTCAAGTGTCCTGCAACACTGATTTGATTTTTCCTGTGATTAATTGCTGAAACTACATCTGTTCTCAGTGCTGGTATTTTGTTGAGAACATTATTTCTTAAGTGCACATCCCTCAGGCTGTTGTTTTTTGCACACTTCGCGCACTTTGTTTGTATAATTTCGTAAAACGTGGTTACGAAATTCAATTTTTTTGAACTGGAAGTGTGCGACCATAAGGCATACGGTCAATTAGTTTTCCGTCAACGCTGGAGTCACCGTCACCAATAAACTTACGGTATTTGATACCATGCATCATGACACACTGCAATAATTCGACAATTATGCTTTGTTGCATTGCTGACGATGGTCCAGCCCAGTTTTTGGAGCAGTTATGAGTCGCGACCGATGCTTCTCCTACCGTTTTGCGATCACATACAGAGCAATAGTTGTTGCGAGCTCCTACGAAAAAAAAATTTTGGAACCTATTATTACTCCCTAAAATATTAAACACATTTTATAAAAATACATATTTCCATTTCAAATTTGCAATTGTTTACATTAATAATAGAATATAATGAAATATTAGAACATGCATGTCTATACACATAAATCAATATTACCAATTTGACTTGTCCAGGTTGAAGATCCGCGCCAGCTCCTCCCACCACGGCGAGATGGGCTCGCTTCCCGGCAGGGTCGCCCTGAATTTTCACATATTGAGAGACAGGCGACATTCTTTACTTTTGAAATTTTTACTTCTAGGAATCACTGTGGCAGACCGCTTCACAGCGAATACGGAGAATTTAATTTGGTTCATACAAGAATCCGAAATAATAATCGTGCTAATGTTACTTCTGTGAAGTTATTTTTAAAACCACTGCAGAGGTGCATATTGAAGCTCATAAAGAAATCTACAGTAGAATAATGTTGACGATAATTGCCTCAGTATTTTCAAGAAATTACTAATCAACCTACCTCTATTTAGCTACGTTCTGTGCAGTCGTTTATTGCATCGTGACAAGGTTCTGAATAATTTTGTTGACACTGGATGAGATAATACTCGTTGCTGAATACAAGGTAAAATTATAGCATGAATTATGGCATGAAGCTCGAGCATGTCCTTTAAGAGATTTTTATTACTGGCACAGGCAGATTACTATTACTTAGCGTCATTTGATTTCTTCCGAAAATCATCAGAAAACACACACATCCGTTGACTCAGTTTCAGTAGCTGAGTGTTACTATAAACCAACAAAATTTACATTTTTGATCATNAAACACACACATCCGTTGACTCAGTTTCAGTAGCTGAGTGTTACTATAAACCAACAAAATTTACATTTTTGATCATTATAAATCATTGCCGAGTGCTTACGTTTCATTTGGAGTTTCTTTAGGAGAGTCCAATGTGCTCCCTGGAATAACCGTGACTTCGCTCCTGTCAGTGACGCGAGGATCTGAGTAGACATCACTCCGGCTGATCAGCTTCTCTGCTTTCCTACAACAGATCACAGAAATAGTAATAGGAATACGTAATGATCTAGAGCATGGTAATTTNTCAGCTTCTCTGCTTTCCTACAACAGATCACAGAAATAGTAATAGGAATACGTAATGATCTAGAGCATGGTAATTTAATTTAGATACGATAATAAGTTCAAGTCAAATTAAATAAACCGCAAGCTATTAAAGTAGGTTTCATGAAAAGTACATTCCATTAATTTAAAATGTATATTACCTTTGTTGATGAAACATTCTGAGTCTTCTACCCGCCCCCTCGCCGCAGGCGTGCCACAGGAATCCGCCCTTTCACCTTTTCTATACAATGTGTATACCGCAGATATTCCCAACACTTATGCAAAAGGTCAGAGATGTATCCTGACGACACCTTAATATACGCCAAAGACAAAACACTGCCTTACGCATATTTACTCACACAATCGCAAATGGCCGAGCTCAGTCTGTAGTGCGAGCGCTGGAAAATTAAAGTAAAAGCCGAACAATCCCAGGCCCTGCTAATAACTAGGCGCATTAAAGAACTATGCGCTGAACCAATTAAATACGACGGGGTAGAAATCCCTTATAGTAAAACAGCTAAATATCTAGGTACAACTATAGATAATGAACTCCACTGGGGTACACGTATAAATAACATTACAAATGCAGCAAACGCAAAAATCAGGCAATTGTACCCGTTGCTTAAAAACCCTAAACTTGCCACTAGACTAAAGTTATTAACATACACTGCCATAGTCAGATCAGCAATGATGTACGCACACGAAGTCTGGGGAAACGGAGCTAAATGCCTAATTAAGAATCTGCAAGTCGTACGAAACAAATACTTAATAATAATAGGAAACGCACGCAGATTCTCCAGAACTGTGTATTTGCATAACAAACTTAAAATCCCGTTTATTGGTAACAAACTCATATCATAAAACTACAAATTCTACGATAACACTGCCACACATAAGAACCCGGTAATTACAAGATTAGGAAAATATTCCCCAGCCAATAAATCACGTAACAGACGACCTAAAATGCTTCGATTACAAGTTTAAAATATAATTATAAAGACACCGCGTAATACGAGAAAACAACACTTAAACCCGCGACCGGCCGCAAAATCTCCGATCGGCCCGGGACAGAATTCCCCACTTTTAACGAAACTAGTTGGCTCTTTAGACGCCGTCTG
>NQII01004297.1:10599-23796 GCA_002778355.1 Clitarchus hookeri | reverse complement strand
GGGGGGGGGGGGTCGCACTCCCCATCCATAGATGGCAGCACTGTCTCTTGCCACGCGAGATGCTATCGAAATATACAATTCTAGTTTCAATAAATACCGCCTCCTAATTGATTTAATTTAAATTACTATTACCATTTACAGAAAATATCACAAAGTCTGTCAACGTACGTTTCCAACTTGTCTTAGGATTCGGGTACCTTACAGTTCCGCAGGAATTGAGAATTACTGTCAAAATAATAAATATGATCAAACATCATTCAAATATATAAATTCACGGGACTATTCAGGCTTAAAGTCAGCTTCGTGCAATAAAAGACTGGCCGGGGATTTTAATAAATTCTCGTCCAGTCTATAACTAAACATCCATTTTTCAAAATACCGAATGAAAAGGGACAGTACCGCAGCCTCGCTACTTCCTCCTTCCACGACCTCTGTGCAGGCAGAGTCGGAGGGAGGTTAAAAGTTAATTGGAACCAGGGCTCGCCGGGGAAACCCGGCTTGCTCTAAGATCTAAGCGAGCCTGGCTTATGGACGACAGTTTTATGAGCGAGGAGGGAGGGGGGTTAGCCTTTCTTTTCCCCCGCAATTCAAATGAAAGACAACTGATTGGGCCAGGAGCCCTCCCCAGGACGTGTACTACCTCTGCGCTGAGTAGCTTGCTCCGGTGATGCAAAGCGGCGGATTTTCCATTCCAGTGTAAGGAAACTGCGGGTGCGAGCTCTAAATATGAGAGTTTTTACAGTTTTCACTATTATTTTTTTGTCTTTAANCCTTTCTTTTCCCCCGCAATTCAAATGAAAGACAACTGATCGGGCCAGGAGCCCTCCCCAGGACGTGTACTACCTCTGCGCTGAGGAGCTTGCTCCGGTGATGCAAAGCGGCGGATTTTCCATTCCAGTATAAGGAAACTGCGGGTGCGAGCTCTAAATATGAGTGTTTTTACAGTTTTCACTATTATTTTTTTGTCTTTATAAGCATTTAATACAAAAAATATATAAAGAGATGGCTCTAGATAAATACTTGTTACCTTTCCAGGGAAAATATCGTACTCCCAGAACTTCTATTTACTGAGATACAGGTTTATGCGCAAACGCCGATTTTACAGACGAACTAGGGAGGCCCCTTAAGTCCAACCTACCTGCTTTAGAAGCAGACAGGTTGCATAAGCCTGCCTTCTCAACGAAGAATATTATAGGGCGTCGCTGTGAAATTCGAGACCGGGAATGAGCGTTTCACAAAACATCTCGTCTGCTGCTTCGTCTCGAACATTGGTTATGCGGGCCTCGAACACGCGGTGTGACAGGCGATGGTGGTGTGCAAAGCCGAAGTCAGGGGGGGGGGCTGTAACGGCCACGCACACAAGCCAGGGCAGGGACCGGCTCCGAGTTACCATGCGAGGCCCACCAATCACTCAGCACGAAGACGACCCGACCCGCACGGGCGGTAAGGAGTCCCCGAGACGAGACGACACGTCCCGCATTCCCAGGGCCATTCTGACCCTTCCGTCTCCGCCGTGGAACTAGCTGCTTGCCAGCTCCAGCCGTGAGAAGACCCACAAGAAATGTCTCTTTCCCAGTGGAAAATGTTTCGAGCGCAGGCTGTGGTCATGACTGACAAGAAATTAGTCGTTTCCGTATAGGAACTCCACGATGACGTCAGAAATAAAAACAAATAGACCGTGAATTTAAAAAAAAAATGGATTAACGCCCGAAAATAAAACTACTTACTTACGAATATTAATTTAGGACTCCCAAGTTTCATACGCTCATTTATAAAAAAATAATAATGTGAATAGTTTCTGAAATATTTTCGGAAAGTCATTAAAAGAATCTTCCAACGCATGCTTTTAAAATGGAACAAGCAAGTATCCGTTTATCATTATGTGGAAATAAAAATTCAACGTCAAAGCGATGGCCTTTCGTATAGATGTAGTTACGAACTAAGATTTGGGGTTCGCCGGATTCCTCAGCGCTTGGAGGGGCCGCGGTGGCTGAGCGGTTAGACTGATCGCCTCCCAAAAAGTCGAACTGGATTCAATTCCCGGCCGGGTCACTCCCGGATTTTCTCAAATGGGAATCGTGTAGCACGATGCCGCTGGTCGGCGTGTTTTCTCGGGGATCTCCCATTTCACCTACCCTTGTATTCCGGCGCTGCTCCATTCTCACTTCATAATGGTTTTCAAGCCTCTAAACTCACCTTTCGTGTTACTCGCCCCATCGTAACACTGGCCCCTTAAATCACTGAAAGAAAGACCAAAACGTGTGATTACGTCATTTATTATTTTCGAAAGCTCGTGTTCTGTAGTTGAACTTGTTGCATACAAGCCAAGGAAAAGTTCTTGATGCTACCAATTTTCCACTATTCGTAAACTAATTGAAACCTTTTCTTTGCCACTTACATTACACGATTCATCCACTATCAAGCTAAGATTTCACTTTGGCCACTATATCTATTAAAATCATGTTGACATTATTTCGCTCCTTTTATTTTGAATATTATGGGATGTGTGAAGTTATTTTCTTTTCAAAAAATCAGCAAGTCCATGTACGTCACCAGCTCTTAAGTTGTTTAGCTGAGTAAGATTGCCCTTTTCTTCAGTATGTCCTCTGAAGGCCATCCCCTGACGACCGAGGGATTACACACAACTAAATATATTTTTTAGGGAGGTGCGAGCAGCCATTTGTTGTGTTGCATAAGCCTTGTTCAACTGGCAATAAACTGGCATTGCCTTGAAGCTAGCTGTTTTAACAATACTCTCTTTATGGAGTGAACTATTCTGGTGTGCCGCTTATCTTTCTGCGCATTTTTTTCCAATTAGAAAAACCAGTACCACTTACTAAACTAGAGGTCATCTCGTTTGAGTACTTTTACAAATTAGGAATAAACTTTTCTTCAAGCTATGTTCTACAGGTGAAACATGTCGCGCTTTTTGATCCATTTTCAAAATGCATCCATGGATATTCTTGAAACCATTTCACTTGAAATTTAAAGGGGCACTTGCCAGAAATGTGTGTTTGTGTTTCATTTACTTCAGGATGGCATGGAAGGAGACATGAAGTTTCTGAAAGCTTGACGTTAGCACAATTTTCCAGAGACATATTTTAGTAGCATTTTGATGAAAATGGTTGCGAGACCGATGGTGATGGTGATGGTGGTTCATTACTTGACTTTAATTTTCAGTTTCCTTCGCTTTCATAAATTCTATTCGCGTTAGTCTCCTTTGAAAATAACAGTTTTTGAATCAAATGTTTAAGTACACGTTAGAGAATTGTGGTTTAAAAAAGGGAATTATATTTGTGAGATAAGAAAATAGCACAAGGTAAACTTCTTCCCACATATTAAGACAAAGATAAACTATTGTTGGTAGAGAAAGAAACTGTTTTCAAACATTATAATTTCTAACATTTGTTCAATATTTAAACCATTAAGATTGTTCCAAGAATTAGTGTTTTCATTTTGTTGCAATTGATAACTAAAAATACATGAATTATAGACACGAGTTTTAAAGAAGGTTTTACAATTTGTGTAGACATTTCGTTGTTGAAAAAAGCATACTCGTTCTGCACGTTGCTGGTTCAAATGGTGACTATCTATTATCTGTACTTCGTATCATGCTGTTAATTCTGTATTACTTGTAAAGTGAAAGAAGAAAGTGTAAGTTTTCATGTGATTAGAAATAATTTAGCGTCAATAAAATACAAAGGTGTGAACATTTTGAATAACAACTACATTGCAAAAATAGTTTGTGTCCCCTTTAATCTTGAATATATGCAATATTGCCAAGAAATCAAAACTGTGAATACTAAACTAATTTTTATGCGTAAATCTAATGTTTTCATTGGATACTGCAACAGCACGAAAAGTAATAGTTACTATTTGCAACATAACATAACTTGACTTTGGAAGCATATAAACCGTGGGTGAAAATGAAAGCAACAGCATGTGCTCTAATGCTGCTCTATATAAATAACAATGAGGCTATATTTTGCAGTGAAGTTGAACAAAGCGACTATCACATCAAATGGACGAATACAGAACTGTGTTTCTCTAATCTACGTTTCTTACCAATTAATATTGTGCCACCAGTAACAATGCAATGAGAAATACTTTCCCTCAGAAAAAAAGAATAGAAGAAAAATTACACAGGTCTATTTCTTTTTTTTTCTTTTTGGGAGTTTTGTTTTAATCTGAGCATGTTAAATTTTTATTTGACAAAGCAAAAGAATAATCTGTAACTATGTACATTTGAACTTAAATACATGTAATATATTTCTGTTGTGCTGCATAAAATGCCATAGAGAGTTATCATATGGAAATACTGTTTCGCCATCAATATATGGATTACTTTAGAATAATTACTACTGGTAATTCATGGATTAGGATTAGCTGTCACCTTGATTACGATGAAAAAATGAAATTTTCGTAACTGAAATCTTAGTGGCAAGGAAAATATGGCTAGTACAGTCTGCTAAGTACACGCCAAATACCAAAAGGAATACTATTTTAAAAATTAATTAATGTGAAGCCCTTATTTATAGCTCATTAAAAAGACGTGCTTCAATTTTTTTTTGCATACAAGTGCGTGACTTTTGAGTAATTAAAAAAATATATAAATAAATTTAGTAATGAAAATCACACATTCGTGCTAAAGATCTGATATGTTAGATCAGCCCCCCTCTCTTTCTCTCTCTCGCTTTTCCTCTCTCTCTCTCTCTCTCTATCGCTTTCTCTCTCTCTTTTTTTCTCTTTTCCTCTCTCCCCTTCTCCCCTTTTCCTCTCTCCCCCCTTTTTCTCTCTCTCCCCTTTTTCTCTCTCTCCCCTTTTTCTCTCTCTCCCCTTTTTCTCTCTCTCCCCTTTTTCTCTCTCCCCTTTTTCTCTCTCCCCTTTTTCTCTCTCCCCTTTTTCTCTCTCCCCTTTTNTAAATAAATTTAGTAATGAAAATCACACATTCGTGCTAAAGATCTGATATGTTAGATCAGCCCCCCTCTCTTTCTCACTGTCTCTTTCTCTCTCTCGCTTTTTCTCTCTCCTCTTTTTCTCTCTCCTCTTTTTCTCTCTCCTCTTTTTCTCTCTCCTCTTTTTCTCTCTCCTCTTTTTCTCTCTCCTCTTTTTCTCTCTCCTCTTTTTCTCTCTCCTCTTTTTCTCTCTCCTCTTTTTCTCTCTCCTCTTTTTCTCTCTCCTCTTTTTCTCTCTCCTCTTTTTCTCTCTCCTCTTTTTCTCTCTCCTCTTTTTCTCTCTCCTCTTTTTCTCTCTCCTCTTTTTCTCTCTCCTCTTTTTCTCTCTCCTCTTTTTCTCTCTCCTCTTTTTCTCTCTCCTCTTTTTCTCTCTCCTCTTTTTCTCTCTCCTCTTTTTCTCTCTCCTCTTTTTCTCTCTCCTCTTTTTCTCTCTCCTCTTTTTCTCTCTCCTCTTTTTCTCTTTTTATCTTTCTCTCTTTCTCTCTCTTTAAATCACTGTACTTTGAAACACTTGTGTTAAATGTCCGTGCTGCTCTCTTTACCACTCCAAGAGTCCAAGCCGTTGTCTGTACATGTTGTCATGGCAGCATAAATCCACCATCATGTCATAACAGCAGAATAAACGTTTAGTGACTCTAAAAAGCTTACGTTCAAATATTCAATACCTTACACCAAAGAAATTACAAACGTCTAGCTGGACGATATTTTTGGCGTTGATTAACTAAAGACTGACAGAACTTACCTGTATGTACGTNCATTACAAACGTCTAGCTGGACGATATTTTTGGCGTTGATTAACTAAAGACTGACAGAACTTACCTGTATGTACGTCTAAAAGTGTATTTTTCTCACGGCGTTTAATTTATGATTACTGTTAGCATTATTGCGTTAGAATAATAATAAATATACCACGCACAATAAGATAAACTCGACAAAACGAGCAGCAGGATTTCGCAATCGCGATTGCTTTAGATATCGACTGAATTTTTGCTAAAGCCAATTTGTTAGTTTTTAGTCGCACAGACATGCACCGATAGTCCAACGTTCTGAGAATCCAAGCACACCGAACCGCCAAGGCAACTAACTGTTCAGCTTTCCAGCTGACGTTCTCGCTAGACCCAATCTCTTCCTCTTCAAAAAATGGTAAAATTCAGTCATGCGTTTCATAGTTCATTTCAATATTTTGATTCCCGTGGTTTGAGAGAAAATTAACTACTTTGTTATTGAATGTAGATGTCAAACTTAGGGTGGGGACAAATGCCTATGTTGTCCCTCACCACTATTACAGGGGAGGGACAGTGTCCCCGGCACCCCCCCCCNCCCTCCATAACACCACTGGACGGGTCCTTCCAGGGTGTCTGCTGGTGGGTAACAAATCCCCATACTCCCCACTCGTCTTTTAACTATGACTCCAAAACCATATACCGCATTTAGGGATCAGTTTGGACCACTAGGATTATAAAAGTTTCCAGATAATTTTTGTGGCTAATCTGCAGTCGAGTTGTCGATGCTATTCAGTTACTTTCATGCAGACCCATAGCTGTGTATTTCTTTAGATCGTAGGTCGCCAGGATTTTCTCCCGATTAGAAACCACTTACATGAATGTGCTATGTGCGTTAAAAAATTATATATTAAAGTATTTTCAATTGCTAAAAAATAGATAATAATGTATTTATTCAAGTTGAATAACGCCAAAGTTAGTTTATAGTGTCACGCATCTTGAACCCAACCACTTACCTACTGACTCGTTGATGTCACATACTAGCTTTGGCCGTTTATGTCTCTTGACACTTGCCTGGTTTATTTTTAGTTTAAACTGATATGCAATCACACTTATTNAAGCTTTGGCCGTTTATGTCTCTTGACACTTGCCTGGTTTATTTTTAGTTTAAACTGATATGCAATCACACTTATTTCATGGTCCTACAAAATGAGCTAATCTGATTTCAAGCTGAAAAGCGTTAAAAAATGTTCTAGTAGGGTATTAATTCTACTTGTCGATAAAATTTCGTTAATACTTGATACGTCCAAATGCTTCAAAGAAAATATAATCTCAAAACTAGCACCAATGTCTAAAGCAGGACTAGTATTGCCGAAGATAAACTGTTTGAGCTAAATTTAAATTATTTATAAATTGCCACAAAAAAATGTATTTTAATAGTTCAGCTTTCTTGCATTTTTAACAACAGAGAATAACACTATGAGTATAGAGAATTTTTAACCACTTTTATACACATGCAAAAGTTTTTTTTNTTTTTAACAACAGAGAATAACACTATGAGTATAGAGAATTTTTAACCACTTTTATACACATGCAAAAGTTTTTTTTAATTGTCTTTGAAATTTGTATAAAGAGGGATGTATAAAAGAAACCATTTAACAGCCACTGTCTGCATTAATAAATATATGAATAATCGGGTCATGGATTGCCAAATCGGGTTATAATGTTTTTGTTATACAGGCACAATCAAAATGCACGCGTTTTAATGCACAAATGGCAGCGATAATAACGTTCCTTGCAGTGCGGTAGTCTGAAAGCAAATCCACTTCTACTACCTCATGGACGGTGTGTAACTTTGCGCTGCAGAGAGTTCGTTCGCATTTTGAAGCAATAAATATCATACAAAGTACGGCAAAATTCGTTCCGTCATTTATAACACAGTTTGTTGAGGTTATCAGTATGTTTTATCAACCCTCCGGCGGAACTGGTTTTATAGAATACTTTTTCCAAATGCCTGAAACCCAAGGTGACGAATATTATTCCAGTTTTTAAAGCACTGCGTAGTTAATTATTTTAAGGTGGAATGTGTTAACATGATTTCATTCGTGGTTTGAAGCCTCGTCGAGAGCGATTTCAATGAAAGGCCAACAGTTTGGAAGATCTCAAGCGGGAAGAGAAGAGTCTAGAGCAATTTCGGAAAATCACGTAAAATCGAAATCAGTCATAAATAAGTCCGAGGTACAGTATAAATATACAAAACGGTGACATCCGAGACATCTTCGTGCAATTCAGAAACGCTAGTCACCATCCCGATGGAGGTAATAACAGATCGTGTAATTTGGTAAATTTCAGACCGCCTGCTTACAGAGAGAAACGTTACTGGTGACTTGTCACGTTCAACGCTCACAGAACTTGCAAAATCTGCTGTTTTGACAGTCTTTGAACAAGACCAGCAAGGGCACAGTAATCGCTTTGCAAAAANCCCTCCATAACACCACTGGACGGGTCCTTCCAGGGTGTCTGCTGGTGGGTAACAAATCCCCATACTCCCCACTCGTGTTTTAACTATGACTCCAAAACCATACACCGCCTTTAGGGATCAGTTTGAACCACTAGGATTATAAAAGTTTCCAGATAATGTTTGTGGCTAATCTGCAGTCGAGTTGTCGATGCTATTCAGTTACTTTCATGTAGACCCATAGCTGTGTATTTCTTTAGATCGTAGGTTGCCAGGATTTTCTCCCGATTAGAAACCACTTACATGAATGTGCTAGGTGCGTTAAAAAATTATATATTAAAGTATTTTTAATTGTTAAAAACTAGAGAAAAATGTATTTATTCAAGTCAAATACGGCTAAAGTTAGTTTATAATGTCACGCATCTTGAACAGAACCACTTATCTACTGACTCGTTGATGTCACATACAAGCTTTGGCCGTTTATGTCTCTTGACACTTGCCTGGTTTATTTTTAGTTTAAACTGATATGCAATCACACTTATTTCATGGTCCTACAAAATGAGCTAATCTGATTTCAAGCTGAAAAGCGTTAAAAAATGTTCTAGTAGGGTATTAATTCTACTTGTCGATAAAATTTCGTTAATACTTGATACGTCCAAATGCTTCAAAGAAAATATAATCTCAAAACTAGCACCAATGTCTAAAGCAGGACTAGTATTGCCGAAGATAAACTGTTTGAGCTAAATTTAAATTATTTATAAATTGCCACAAAAAAATGTATTTTAATAGTTCAGCTTTCTTGCATTTTTAACAACAGAGAATAACACTATGAGTATAGAGAATTTTTAACCACTTTTATACACATGCAAAAGTTTTTTTTTAATTGTCTTTGAAATTTGTATAAAGAGGGATGTATAAAAGAAACCATTTAACAGCCACTGTCTGCATTAATAAATATATGAATAATCGGGTCATGGATTGCCAAATCGGGTTATAATGTTTTTTGTTATACAGGCACAATCAAAATGCACGCGTTGTAATGCACAAATGGCGGCGATAATAACGTGCCTTGCAGTGCGGTAGTCTGAAAGCAAATCCACTTCTACTACCTCATGGACGGTGTGTAACTTTGCGCTGCAGAGAGTTCGTTCGCATTTTGAAGCAATAAATATCATACAAAGTACGGCAAAATTGGTTCCGTCATTTATAATACAGTTTGTTGAGGTTATCAGTATGTTTTATCAACCCTCCAGCGGAACTGGTTTTATAGAATACTTTTTCCAAATGCCTGAAACCCAAGGTGACGAATATTATTCCAGTTTTTAAAGCACTGTGTAGTTAATTATTTTAAGGTGGAATGTGTTAACATGATTTCATTCGTGGTTTGAAGCCTCGTCGAGAGCGATTTCAATGAAAGGCCAACAGTTTGGAAGATCTCAAGCGGGAAGAGAAGAGTCTAGAGCAATTTCGGAAAATCACGTAAAATCGAAATCAGTCATAAATAAGTCCGAGGTACAGTATAAATATACAAAACGGTGACATCCGAGACATCTTCGTGCAATTCAGAAACGCTAGTCACCATCCCGATGGAGGTAATAACAGATCGTGTAATTTGGTAAATTTCAGACCGCCTGCTTACAGAGAGAAATGTTACTGGTGACTTGTCACGTTCAACGCTCGCAGAACTTGCAAAATCTGCTGTTTTGACAGTCTTTGAACAAGACCAGCAAGGGCACAGTAATCGCTTTGCAAAAANACAGAACTTGCAAAATCTGCTGTTTTGACAGTCTTTGAACAAGACCAGCAAGGGCACAGTAATCGCTTTGCAAAAAAGTGCAACAGTGATTGCATATTTCGCTATGTTTGGAAGAATGCATTATTTGGCAGTTATGCATTTAGGAGAATGCAGCTATGGCTGTGGCAACAACAAAAATTCAGCAGCTGACAGAACAATTTTTATAGACGAGGAAGACATTTTTAATTGGTGAATGTTTTTGCTCCGAAGAGTATCCTGTTTGTGTTCTGTGTGGGGATGAAGGAGGTGTACGGAGTGACACTCGACGCTCTATTTTGCGTTCCTCCCAGGTTCGAAGAACTGTTACCCTCACATTTCTGAAGGCTAGTAACTGTCTTACAGTGGAGGAGGACAAAGAGAAGGAGGACGGTTGATATACGCGAATGTTCCACTGAGGAAATCTATCAAACTTGTCCAGAAAAAAGAAAGCGATTATGTTTTGACAACTTAGAACTGAACTACGTCTTCGTGATGAAACACACAGTCCTTGCTCAACAAAAAGGGATTGCGGAGGTATTAAAAACAACTATCTGCCTTTAATATACGATATTCTTGACCGGGATTCACTGTACAGCAACTTGGAAACGCAGAAACCAATTAAATTCTACTTTCCTCCCGGAGTGTAAGTTTATACGTCCTGTTTTAAACTTAAGTTATGTTAGTCGGTACTCCAAGACTTAACGTAAAAGAATACTAAAACTATGACTGACTGGCTTATTTACAACTAACTTTTCGGTGCACAGTGCTCCATGTACAAATCATCCAGGATTTGGATTTATTTTTGTCACTGTACCCCCTTTCCCTAAGCCAGCACGCCAATATAATCGAGGCGTAGTGTGCATGCCCTTTAAAATTAATTTAACGAAGAAAATATATAAAATATGAAGACAATTTAGTGACTGCAAAAAACACATGTTAAATATTTGTTCTGAAAGAACGCCTCGCAAAGTGACATGGAAATAATAGTCTTCGTGACGTAACCCGTTTAGCATATTTCACAACGAAGCCGTAAAGATAATGGAACCGAGGTGAAGGCGAGCCTACACCATCAGCATGGTAAAATTGCAATTGTTAGTGCAGCTCTCAATTGGGTGTAATGTACGTTAAGTCAAGTACTGCATTAAAAAAAAGGATGCAAAAATCAACATAAAGTAATTGATATTAGTGTGAGAGGAAATCGAGAAGAACCCACGAGTATACAGTTCAAGTATTGTACGCTGACGGAAAATTATGTGTAGACTGCCCAGCATCTGCGTGGATGGTTTTTTTTTTTTGGTTATTGTACACTGAAGAGCCAAAAAAACTGGTATACCTGCTTAATATCGTGTAACAGCAACCGCTACATCAAAGATGTTTTAGAGCCCGAGGTCCTGCCCCTCCTTCAGACAACTTCACATACCATATTTCAGCAGGACAACGTCCGGCCCCATGAGGCGAGGAATGTGCAAGCCTTCTTCAAAGAACGACCGGTACCGTTGCTTCCCTGGCCGGCGCGTTCACCTGAAATGTCGCTCATCGAACATGTCTGGAATATATGGTTAGTTGGCAACTTGTTCATCACGGTCCTCCATAAACCAGTGCTGATGCTTTGTGGACTCGCATATAAACCATGTGGAGGGAGATTCCCCAGGAATATATCCAGGTCCTCTTTGATTCCATGCCACGACGTTTAGGGGCCCTGATTGCAGCACATAGGGGCTTCACACCATACTGAATTTTCATGGACAAGGATCGTGTACAGTTCTGTCATCCTTATCAACTGTGTATTGTCATGTACATAATCTGTGATATAAATTTCATGTCAATCACGTGTATCTTTCTTGGTGTTGCATTTTTCACAAACGTTAGTGTATCTTTCACGAATTATGTAAAAAGAATTTGCGTGGTTGTGACATATGAAAGTTTGTAACAATCTCCAACTGTGCGAGTCTTGACCGTAGTGCTGTAAGTACGGTACTGAACAGATACATGACGTGGCTGAAGGATACGAACAGGGATGAAGAGGAAAGATGAGCAGTGCTTGCCAGTAATGTTCTGTCAGTCCGTGAACAAACTGAGTGCTGGATCGTGCAGTGAAGCAGGGAAGCAAATTTTGCGTACTACTGCGCCAGATCGCCGTAAGTAGCATCGCGAGATTTAACAAGTGCACCCGACGTGGTGACAACTATTGGTGTCCGTGCATTTTCTTTATTGAGATGAAAAAAAAATGTTAGTTTTACAATTGAAAAGCATTAATTCACGTACTATCGTAGCTTAGAGCCGGTAACTTTAAATCGAGGGTGGTTTGGAGTGATTTCACACAATGTGATATTAGGTTACGAAGTTCTACGTAGCAAAATAATGGAGGAAATGCTTGATTTTAAAGTATTCAATTAGTTTGTTTGCGTATGCGCATGTACTCGGTAAGACTCGGGATGCATCTTTGGGCCAAATCGCGCAGCTGCGTGTAAAATTTGCTTCCCGGAGAAAAACTCTTAGAACTAATATAAGTTAGAATGCGCATGTCATTTGCGTCATTTGCGTAGCTACCAGTTTGTCGTGTGTCAATATTAAACAGCTGTTTTGCCACTGGAACTCTTAAAACCACGTGGTTTCGACTGTGGTTAGCTCGTGGTTTACAAAAATTCATACGCGCTTAAAAATATTAGCACAGTTCTTCTGGCAGTTTTTTTTTTTTTTAACGAAACTATGAAGAAATCAAGTTACGCAGATATTTATCACAAAAGCACAAATTTATTGTAAAATAAATGTAACAAATGTTAAGTCATTGGACTATCGCGTGGCTTCGAAAGTACTACTGACAACTACTAGCAAATCGGGAACCAGTGCTGGAGACTTACGCAGAGGAAGAAAATCAGTCTACATGAATGACCTGACAGGGAGAATGGTGGGGGGAAGCTGTGAGGAAAGGGTGGGGAATGAAGTGGAGAGGGGGATATTCGAACTCCCCCCTCCCCACGCCGTGACACAGCAGCACGCCCTCGCACATTACCGTGTTTCAGCCGAAGGCCAATACGCCTGGCCGGTTCGCCACAGCGACCGCGAGATGAAAATTTACCGGCAATCGCATGCGGGGAGATTTCACTNACAGCGACCGCGAGATGAAAATTTACCGGCAATCGCATGCGGGGAGATTTCACTCGCCGAATTCCCACCCTCCTCTCCCACACGACATGGTTACCGCAACTAGATGACAGCCTGCGTGCGCGCGCAACCTGCGCAAAGGTTTACTTTTTTTTCCGCGTGAGATTGGCAAATGGTTGATGC
>NQII01004296.1:257797-286117 GCA_002778355.1 Clitarchus hookeri | reverse complement strand
GGAAAATATAACATTTCTCATTAGTGGCATTTCAAAACTTTTTTTCCTGTGGAAAGTGTTTGCTAAAATTAACCTCAATATGTCAGCCATTTTATGTACCTTTTTGTTCATAAAGAAACCTTGACAGTCACGAGGCATTCGAAACACCATCATGGCGACATACTGAGTTATGGGATACAATTTCGCTTCGTAAAGCAAAAAATAAATAATTTTAAATTTTCATCTAACGTTGTTCAACTTGTATGCATTGTATATAATAATTTTTAAAATTATTTTATGTCAAATACAACATTTTTCTGTTATGCTGCGGCCATAACAATAAATACTAATACAGTTGTAGAAAAAAATTAAAACGTAAACTAACACCTTGGGCTACCGCTTGACGTATATGTATTCACCAAATAACAGTTCATATATTTAAAAAAAATTGATTAAAAATACGCAAACATTTTTTATAGGTAACAATTTTTTTTCATATATATGGATTGTTATTTGGTAATTACACGTGTGTCACGTGGTAGCCCAAATCATTAGTTTAATTTGAAATTCTTTTATTTTTATAACTTAGCTAGTAATTTTTATTATGGCTGCATCAAAATAGAAAAAAATTGTATTTTACATCAAATTATTCAAAAAAATATTAATTGTTATATTTTAATTCCAAGAAAATATAATTATCTTCAATGTGTACAATTTATGCAATGTTTGGTACAAATATAAAATAATTAATTTTTTGGTATCCAAAACCGTTTAGGCCTATATAACAACAGTAAAATGTTATAGTCTATTTGCAGTTTCTTCACAGTTTTTGAACTAACCTTTGAACAATCACCCTCTGTATAATGTATCTGGTTGTTTCCTAAATGTGTCACCTTTTATACGCGCGTTAACATAAAAGTACCTTATTATTATTTAAAATTACCTGTTACTTATATTCTATCTGTAATATAATATTTTTTTATAATTAATGTTAATAAATACAGGGAGGAAATATATGTGTTGGTATTGCCTGTTAAGAAAAAGTTCAAATGCAATAAAATACTACACTGAGTGCTCACGAATCCGGTGCGCTCGCTGTCCCTTTGGTGTAATTTTCCAGACTTGATTAAGCTTTGCCTGCATGAGGCGGAGGAATATCCTGGAAGTAGAACTATAGCAGGGCTTCAGAAAAGTTGGAGGTAACCGCGAACAGCCTATACGCAAAAGGGCCCCAGGACGTCACGTGTGCAGAGGTCCAGATGAAACGCCCTCACCGTCGCGGTGGGGTGTGTCTCCCATCTGGCGGGACGATAGCGCACACCTAGGCAACTACTCGGCGAGGCAGGAACCTGAGTCCGTTGCAGTTCCGGGGGGTGGGCCCCGCCAGCTGACGGCGTTGCTTAATTAAGGGAAGCCCGAAGGCGCTGGAGGGACGAGGCGCACCTGTTGGGAAGCCGGCCGGCAAGTTCATTAATAGTTGCTGATGTGGAATGATGGCACTTGGTGGGGGGGAGGGGGGCAGAACCACCCGCACTGTAGCTTCCGTCAGGGGGGCCCACGCCGCAGCACACCATGGGGTTGTGTTACTTCCGTCTGCCTGCCTCCGCGCGTTGGAACTGAACAATGCCGGGCCACAGTCCATTCTCCGGGACTTCTAACGTTTCTGAAGCCCTGCTAAAGTTCTACTTCCTGGATATTTCTCCATCTCTTACTAACAAAGCTTAAGGTAGAAGTAAAGTGGATCTCCTTATAGTGATGCAACCAGAATCACAGTAAATGCATAACTTTTCAAAAAGTACTGTAGAGACTTTCAAAATAGCAAAAAAAATATGGCTTGAGTTTCATATGAAATATAAATGTTTATATTTTATTCAGTGTAAAATATGTCTCCGCAATAAGTCTCTTTGATGGGTAAAATAATTAATTATTAACGAAAATTTCCATTTTTTACCCAAGAATGGGCGTATTTCTTCTCTGAATAAATAACGAAATTGATTTTATTAAACAATGCCTCATCTAACCAGGTTAGCAATTTTTTTCAATGATTTTACATGAGAAAATATTCGCTTAACATTTTATAGGTGTGCTAAAAGTTAAGTTTATGAAAATAAGTTACAATACATATTACACCTGTTGACTGGATTATTTATTTTTAAAATTGAAAATAATGTCAAATACAGCACTTTTTTCACACAAAGTTAAAGATATTAATGTATAATTTCATATAAATCAATCGCAGTAACGATAACATGTCAAATAACCGTACAATCTTGGAAATACAAAAAACATTCCATAATATACCTAGGAAGTTGCTGCCTTCGTAGCACAGTGGTAGAAAGTGGAACTACGTGAAGATGTCGAGAGATGAATGAACAGGGAGGGCAAGGTGATGTGCGCGATAACAGGCCTGGTAATGAGTTGTGAACAGTAGGGAGAGGACTGAGCACCTGCCTACCAGAAGAGGTGGAGGGGACTCGTGCCTGCCTGTGTCTCTGGCTATCGCCAAGAGCATTTGCTGCTGCCTATAAAAACGACAGTGGTGCAAGTAATGCGATCATGAGCAACCGACCATTGCAGGTCTATGTTATTATGCCTGTTGCCATGTAGCCAAAAAAGTATTATTTTATTATGTAAATCGCACGCATTTCACTCATCTCAGTTAAAAACTGAAATTTGAATCTGTAATTACTGTAAACGTACAATTATGGAGGTTGTCATGCGTAAAACACAATAAAATGTAGGTAAAGCACACAAAATTTTTTTTAATGTATGTACTTGTCTATACAATGGCATTTGAAAGGAATGGCTATGTGTAAAATCGATGGAAATGTGATTGAAAATGAATAAGATATTGTTAACGGTTAGTAAAATTTTCATCTTATCGTTCACGCAATTAAAAAAAAAAAAACAATTTTTTTGTAAGTCTTCCTCGAACTCACTTTCTTCATAGAGCTGCAACTAACTGCACAACAAATGCATTGCATACCAAACTATACTAGAGCAGCTGTCATAATTTAAAAGAAAATAAGTTGTATTTATTTTATTTATTGTATTATATATGATAGAGTAATGTACGTATTTTATTTAAGGCATATAATTATAGCCTGAAAGTATTGTAAACGTATTATATAACTGATTTGATAAATATTTTTATAAAATTTATAATTTTTATTTGTAATATACCTTAATTAAAAATAACTTCAAGTATCCTTTTTTTCATGTAAGAATATAGACGTTACAATTGACTTCTAAAGCAAATATTTTGGGGAATATAAAATGACCAAATACGTACACACACACACACACACACACACACACACATATATATATATATATTGCTCAAAGAGAAACTAAATACGCATTATTTTCTTTTCGAGCTGCAATATTTTGTCCACTGGAAGAAAATACGTCAAATAGTCCGCATGAACAGCCTGACTGTACTGAAATTGTCAGACACGCATTTGAAGTTACTATACTGTGTTGCTGGGGGAAAGGGACTGGATGGGGGTGACGCACGTTGGTTAGTCTGGCAAGCACGAGTCTCGCTACTTGTTCTGCAGTCCGGTTCAGGTGCATGGCTGCCAGGTGTGTTGCGATCAAGTGATTGCAGGCTCTACAGTGGTTGTGCGATGAAAGCAAAATAATGTGGGTACACCGGAAGCGTCCAGTCAAAAAAGGCAAGAGGCTTCCCTTCAAGAAAAAATAAAAACTGAAGTGGCTTAACCTAAATATCCTAAAGNAAAAAGGCACGAGGTTTCCCTTCAAGAAAAAATAAAAACAGAAGTGGCTTACACCTAAATATCCTAAAGAAACACCGGTAAGGTATAACATAATACTTATTATTATACACAATTATTAAAAAAAATTGTGGTTTTGTGTGTGAGCGCGTGTGTGCAAGAAAGAGGGAGAAAAAAAGGGCGTGGGAAATGGTGCATTCACGTTAGCGTGTATACACTCTCTTACAAACACACAGAGAAGAGTTGAAGTCCTGCTGCTGTTGTTGGATATGTATGTATTTCTTACCCCGGTTGTATTGTAGTGTATCTGTGCAATATCGCAGTAGCACACCAGTGTCATTCATAACACGGCCAACAAATCTACGAACTTCGTGAGTTAGGACCGGGCAAGGTATGCGTACATGAAGTTGAGTTAACGAGTAAAACAAAAACCTTTGTAATGCCGATGTAACTAGAAAGTAATTTCACTAATACAGTTAGTTTGCTATTGTTTTATGATTAAGTGATAGTGTTTACGGTAAAGTAATCACTTTTGGGAAAAAAATTCTCTGTCTTTAACTGCGCTATATTTCAGAAGACACATTGTGACTGGTATGGTCTCTGTATAGTTGGGAATGAGTTAAGATAAATAGTTCCAAATTTCAACGTCGAATCACAAATGTAACATTTATATAAGTGGAAAGTGATTTTTTAAATTAAGTTTTGATTTGCTTTATGTGAGTAAACACGTTAGTAACATATAAACACGCATACCATTTTTCCAATTAAACTTAACTAATACATGAATAAAGCGATGAGGTCCAGGACAATGCCGATTTTACATATGCACATAAAAATAGATCCTAAGCAGGTATTTCAAAAACCAACACGGTGCGTGTATTCCGGCAACATTGTTAAACGTGGGCAGAAAAAGAACAAAGTGCTCTTTATAATGGAACGTTTCGTCCATCCGTAAGTCCTGATTGAAATATGCTGTCTCCATCCATTCTCACAGTCAGACAAAACTCCCTGGTATCAGTAAATATAAAGAGAGGAAGGAAGTATGCAGTAATACACTTTTACTCTTTTTACATCTATACGCTCAACACTCAATAAGACGAGATTCAACCTACCCCATAAAAATCTTTTCCGTTAAATTAAGAAAATTTTGCCTTATGTTTTGCTTCCATCAGCCCTTGTACTGTGATTTCAGGGATACTCACCCACGTGAAACACTTGTTCTCATTGATCCGTTTTAAACGCATCCGACTCTTTTCAGTGAATCTTCTACAGTAAAATGTTTATTTTAGGCGACTTCATATCACCCATACATAAGAGTATTAAAAAATAAAAGACCAAACAATCCGGAAAAATTACACCCAACCACAACAAATTTTGCCGCAAGTCAAGGGAAATCCAGACGCCATACATGAAGCCGTGCTCACAGTTGACAAAGGTAGTTTTATGGATGCCTTCAAATTCCCTATAATACGGACGAAAATCGCCGTGGGTTGCCGCCGTTAATTTTCCGACAACAATTTCTAAACGATACGACACAATGCCGTCCACCGTGTGGTGCACCTCGTTATTGGGATGTTTCAATGTGTTCACTTTTTCACCGCTTGTCGGACAAAAACGAACTCAGTCAGCACGTTAGGAGTATCAATTGGAATATGCGTGGTCTGTTCTTCCTGTTTCGAAATAATTTTTGATTTCTTGACACTGGAGTTTTTAGAGAAAGCTGCAATGCTATTGTTATCAGTAGTATACAGTTTTCTTTGNTTCTTGACACTGGAGTTTTTAGAGAAAGCTGCAATGCTATTGTTATCAGTAGTATACAGTTTTCTTTGTTTTTTTTAAATCATATGCTGTTAGATGTAGTAAACATCAGTAACAATCGTCAACATTTGAAACAACTTTTAACTCCCGAACACTTGTAGCTTTGTAGGCGCCGCGCCATGGGTGCTGACAGAAAAAAATCGCTTCGTATTAAAATGGCCAGACACAAATTTTTACACATACCAGTCAGATGTTTGCGTCTGAAGGAAGTATAACACTTGATGCATGTACAGTTATTTACGTAAACATATGTGTGTGCACACATATACTGCATATGTGAATGCATTACTATAGTTATGAGTGCACTATACTCGTAAATCGTGTTACTGCATAGCGAGATGGGTGTGTTGTGTAATTTTTGTAACTAATTTCACAATTATGAGAGTGTAATTAACGAATACGTGTTGAAAACCAAACTTCTCAATCTTGTGCCATGCTTCAAGATGAAAGGTACAGGATAATGATGAACAATGTCGTATATAATACTTACATCACACACACGTTTTCCACCGTAAACCCGAGCAAATGCTGGTTTACAAATTCTCTCTCTATGAGAATGCCATCCGGATTCGTGAAGCGCAGTGTCGGCAAGTGACGTATGCAAGGCTATACGTGTACGAGTACATGTGGAGCTGCCAAGAAGGCAAGGCTACAGCCTGGTTTGTAAAAATCGCAATAACGCAACACTGGCAAAATCGTAAAGACGAAAAATATCAAACTCTGAAATTTTTAGGTAGGTACCTGTTTATAAAGTCGCCAGGAACTTTTATAAACCGGTGCCTAAAGTTTTCAGAGTTCACTTTCTTGCGTCGCTGCGATTTTGCCAATGTTGTGTTATTGCATTTTTTTTATAAACCAGGCCTAAGGAATGCCTTTCCCTTCCTGCTTGTATGCATAGAGTATATAAAGTACTAGTACAGAGTGGACACTCAATGTTATCCAATGGGCAGGTTTTTTTGTCGCAATCGCTATCAGAAAACGCAAACTAGACAAACACAGAATCGAATTCGTTGCCCTTTTAAAATTATATTTACGCACAGTTCAACTCACTTGTGATACTTATAAATATTTTACGCGCTGGAGCTCGGACTGGCTGCGATCTCCCGTTATGCGCGGTCTGGGGGGACCCACCTCGTCCTTCCCCGGACACAGACTGAAGTTCTCTCTGCCCCCCCCCCACTATTATATCCCGGGGAATGATTGACAGCGGCGAGACCTGGCTGGCTTCACAGCCCCTCTTCCTAACCCTGCTGGAGGAGCCGACAAATGTAGAGAAGGCGCAAGAATTTTCTGGGAATTAGGACCCTCGGCGAAACGCGAGACTTACCGAAATTTCTGGATGACATCCTACGGCCCTATAAATACAAGCCACCGCGGGACTGCGGAGAGTGTGAGTAGAAGCCTTTTGACTGAGTGCGGGCGCGAAGTCAAGTGCAAGAGGATGGCGGACCAGGCGTTCGTGGTTGGAATGGACGAGAGGGCGTGAAACCCGACGAGTGAAGCCTACTGTGCGTGAGGGCGCTCGGAGAACTCTAGAACATCGCGGACTGGTGGGACATGGACATGTAATACGGATTTTATTGTAAATAGTGGAAATGTCAAATATGGACACATAATTTATAACGGAATATGTTTTGATACACTGTCTATTGGGACTGATTTCTAACTATTTAATTACGTTAATTCCTTTGAGGTAATCGTAAATTTGATTGATTGAAGTCAGTAATTGTAAACAGTAAGTGATATAAATTTATTGTAAGATGTTGAGTCGAGAAAAATTGGAAAAAAAATAATTACATAAAAAAAATATTAATTGAAATTTTGCTGCGCTATACCAAATGTTTTCAAATTAATATAATTCAGTAAATCTATTTTCAAAGAGTTAAGAGTTATCATTGCCTAAATCATAGTGGAGAAACAAAGGAACGTGGTCTGTGCCCTAAAAATTGCAAAATCGTTATTACTTATTGCCATACGGTTGATAGAAAATTCAACATTTTGTAATTAGTTTATTCTACTTCCCGAACGAGTGCACCTTACTGCCAGCCAGTGTCTAGTGATGTATCATAAATGGCATGAACAACATTCCACATAGAACAACTAAAATCAGCCGATGCACATCACCTTTGCTGCATTAAATATAGCTCCTTGAAACATTTTACATGCTAAAAAACGTAACATACACTACTTTTAGATGCATGTCACCACTAATAACGGCCTCCTTCCAAATTCCTTACCTAATGTTCAACAATTTNGTATGAACAACATTCCACATAGAACAACTAAAATCAGCTGATGCACATCACCTTTGCTGCATTAAATATAGCTCCTTGAAACATTTTACATGCTAAAAAACGTACATACACTACTTTTAGATGCATGTCACCACTAATAACGGCCTCCTTCCAAATTCCTTACCTAATGTTCAACAATTTTTCGCCAACATGACGTCATCGCATAAAGAACTCGTGCTCCTGGCCTTGATGCAGTCAGTGCAGAAGATTGGCCGGAAGTAGAATGACACAGGCGCCACACAGATGCGACTTCTTGTGGGGGTAGGAACTTCTTGTTTGTTCATACTACGCATTGTAGAGGTATCGGAATGTGGCCAGTTGAGTATGCATTTTGCGGAGCATAGCCACGGTCGCCATTCCGGCTGTGGTACGGTAACATACTCTATGTGTAAAGGTTAGCATGAAGGAAATAGACGAATTGCTGTGTTATACCAAGAAAACCAAAATATTTCGTATGGAAATAATGACAACAATGTATTTTTTTTTACATTGTAGATTAAATGTTTAATAATATCTTTCAAAACATTATAAATAAAAAGTAATTTTTTTTCGATATTTTAGTTTAAGTTTTATGTAAGAATGGTTACAATCCCGAACTGATCAACATACCCTTTTCTTTTAATTCTTAGTGCCCTACGGAAGCTTCACGAAGTATCTCGCAAGTGTATATAATTTATTTTATTTTTAGCGTTACATGTACTGTGTGTTAATTTTGAGACAATTTTTACTCTCTTCAGCAAACACACCCTCTGCTTTTATTGCACAGTCTTGGCCAACAAAGTTTCTAGAAAAGGATCAAATCTTTTGTCATGTACAGTCTTACTGGTTCATTAACTTANTCGATATTTTAATTTAAGTTTTATGTAAGAATGGTTACAATCCCGAACTGATCAACATACCCTTTTCTTTTAATTCTTAGTGCCCTACGGAAGCTTCACGAGGTATCTCGCAAGTGTATATAATTTATTTTATTTTTAGCGTTACATGTACTGTGTGTTAATTTTGAGACAATTTTTACTCTCTTCAGCAAACACACCCTCTGCTTTTATTGTACAGTCTTGGCCAACAAAGTTTCTAGAAAAGGATCAAATCTTTTGTCATGTACAGTCTTACTGGTTCATTAACTTATTTAGTTGTATTTTGATTCAACGACAAAATAAGTAATATATTATTTCATTTCACATTAAAATACTTTCGAACCAGGCGGCTGATATCTTTCAATCAGCGAGAAAAATTTAAACTCCAGATTATTTAGGGTCATTTACTTCATGCTTACAAACAAAAGTTTTTTTCTTGCGTTCAAAATTTAAGACAAGTTTTAAATCCTTCGATATAACTATTTAAAAAATGTCTTCAGGTTTATTTAAAAACTTTGAAAGACTGAAAATGTTACATCTGATTCAGTACCTTATTTGGTGTTGTCAGATGACTATGTCGGAAATGTTGTTGGTTGGTGGAAACATACATCCATACATGGTATACGTACGTAAAGATGCAAATATACGTCCATGTAGGTAAATACTGGTATCGCGTACACCTGACACACATAACAGTACACATAAGAATACACATACCACATAAGACTACCTCTTCAAGAAGAGTGAGGTATGCTAAGAAAATTAACATTCTATAAAAATACTGCTTCTTCCAGCGCGTTACATAACTGAAGATCAGCGTTCTCGAGCACGAGTTACTTACTAAAGCCTTTCACAAAGTCTTTTCAAATTCCATTAAAACCTTTTGAGAAATGTGGAAACAAAAAAAAAATTCAGTTTTTGCTAGGCAGTGAAAACGTAACTTAGTTGATTTATAAGTGTCACTTGATTTTAAAAAAAATTTAAATTTTCTATCTTCAAAAGTTTTGTGACTATTTATTCTTTAAACCGTTTAAGTAAATAACTGCCTGCTTTTCATGTAACGTAAGAGTAACTTGCTGAACAAATATGTTAACATACTTGAAAGTAGCAACCTGTTACTTGTTTCTTCGAAACAAAAATTTTATATTAAAGTCTGACGTATTTTTTGAGGCATAACAGCTCCATTTGCACTTCAGCAAATATGTACATTGTAAATTATAAACCATTACATTAGTTACTCATTACTATGCCCGGGGCAAAGAAATATTATTTTTTTTAAATAGAGGAAAACAAATTACGAGGAATGCTATTTATTTATGAGTCTTATGTTTGGTGGCGAAGTTGAGGAAGCAGTATTGTCTTACTTACACACTTTTAAACCCCAATATAAACTTTCGATCTATAGTGCACAGAGAAAAACAAAGTGTTACGTACACTTAATGCTATACAAAAGCTCCAGAAGTTTGTGGGGATAAATTTTTCAGGACCTTATTATAATCCTATTTTACCTCGGCTCTTCATGCTCTTGCACTACGATTTTTTTTTTCCTTCCGCTGTCATTCCGATGTTATTTTTTTCTCACGCTCTCGCACTCCTTCCTGTCTCTCTCTCGTCCATTCTATCCCTTGGGATACAGGACCTATTATGTCATAATTCACTATTTATAGAGATTACGAATATTGTACAGATTGCTTCCGATTGTATTTTCGCATATGACAAAATAATTATAAAAAATAATTAAGTAAATTGTCACAATGTTTAAAGATGTGATAAAAGTAGTAGTTAAAGAAGGTGAACTTGAAAACAAACCTTAAAATACACGCTGTAAAATAACGGGTCATGTTATTTAGTAATGAGCACGGAAAATAATTTTGGAAAAATATAAATAAATCCAATTCGGAAGGGACCTCTCTATTTTAAGATATCATAGGTTATGATTTATGGCAGTCATCCCGTTCTTGTTAACTTTCGGTAAGACGTTTTAGGAAATTTAGCAACAGGTACTGTTGAAGAAGAACGCTGTTGTACACATTTTTGTCGAAACATGTATTTGTTTTAATGTGATGAACAGTAAATTTACGATGCAATGTACTGCGCAACAGAAATGCATCTCTCTTGCAAAATATGCGCTCTCAATTGCCAAAAAAATGTTATCTTGTGGCTACAGTGGCTTCCAAAAATATTTAGATTTCAATTCACTCGTTTAGCGTAAGTTAATGTCCCACACAGTCATAAAATTAAGGCTGTATCCCAATTCCCTTCAAGTATTTACATGTCCACACTTCGCCTGCCTGTGAAATCACTAAGTATATACTAGCGCCATCCCAATTCCTAGTGTAGTACACACAGCTTCTGTAATTGCCAAGTATACGAAGATGCTTACTTGCTGGGTACTTGCGTACTTGCGGCAGTCGCCATGTTTGTTTTCAAATGTCACGTACACAACCTATGATGGGAACATTTGAGGTTCTTCTTAGCCACCGTCTTATTGCTCTACGAAGCAACCAACGTGCAACATTATTTCTGCATTTATAATAATCTAACTGATACACATGGAAAATGCATTATAGATATTTTTTTTACAACAAAACCAAACAACACAATATACATAAACGCAACCAAAGACAACCAAACATAGAACACATAATGTTTATTTACAGCAAAATCCGTAGAGTTGTTAGCTCAGAATGACAAAACACGTGTTGCTTGTGTGACGAGTCAAGTACAGCCAGAAAAATACCCGTCCCAATAGTCAGGATAAGTACACACAGAGACAAGTAAAAATAGTTATATACTTAACAAGTATGTACTGAAAATTGAGAAACAGCGCAAAAAGAATGGGCGACGGAGATTTTGACCTCGCTCAGCTGCTGGAGTCTTTAGCGTCGATGGGTTTTGAATCAAGGCTGCTATAGATAGAGCAAAGACAAATTGCAATATTAGGGGAGATGAGAATCCTCCGTGAAAACGCACCAGCTAGACGACGACAGTCACGTCTCCCACATGCGAAAATCCGGGTTTATCTGCGCCGGGAATGGAGCCCGGTTTGCCATTGAAGGATACGTGTGGTAAAACCATTACACCTTGGTGGATCCCCAAAAAATAAAGTTTGAATTTTGTTATTTATAAGATGTGCTGCCAGGTAACTTGAATAAATATAGGATCATGGTGAAATTTAAAAAAATTGTGTTCGTAAAACAAAAATCTGCAAGAAATATCATAGTAATCCACTAATACGAGTAAAACTGAGATTTTAATGGGGATTAGTTCTCACAGCTTTAGATTTTTCCGGCGTAAGTTCTATTAAAAAAGTTTTACATATTTTTTTGCACGGTAGATTATAAAATAAATGCATCTCGAACTTTATCAATTTATACATCTTCCCTGCTTTATTAACTTTTGACGGATGGCAGCCGAAAAGTTATGTGATTATATCGTGCCGGCGATTACATAAATGATACTAACAACAGCAGTCACGCAATAATTACTTTAAAAATGTGAAAAGAAATAATTTTTAATATGTAGAACCGTAGAACTTGAAACAATATATGAACCGCAGGCTGCAATGAAAATTACAGGTGGCGAGGATTGATTGATTCCCCTTAAGGGGATAGTATCTCTTCCATTTAGGAATTTTTCACAAATATTGGTAATCAAACTTTATGACCGGACACTAAAAATTAAAGATTGACATGACATAGAAGACTGTTCAACAGAATTATTGAAGTTTGTACGGTTTCAGGCATATCAATAATATTGTATTCTCCAATGTGAGACAGAAATGATTAATTAATGGGTAAACCTTTGATTACGGTTACAGGCGTGAAACAAATCACGTGAGAAAAAGAAGTCGGATTTCGAAATATCTGTCAATATGATCACCGTGCCTTGACAAATTTGGTTTTTAAATATTGAATTTGGAAATTACGTTGTATTTTGTTACTTTTATTTGACGTGGGACACTCTTCCTTGAGTTACTCTGGTGCTGTAGACAAATCAAACTAAATGTAAAAAAAAAGGCTGCTTTATAACGTTTTATCGTGCGGTCTTTTAAACTATATTATTCTTCATCAAGATGAGTTTGTAAATGTTTACAGTAGCCACTGATGCAGTACTTAACTTCATATATCTCAGTGGTCCCACCACTGGGGCAGCCGGCAAATTATTTTATTCTCACAAGATAAAAACCCTATGCTAATTCAATAAACCACAGTACGATGGTAACGAAGGAGTAGTAAGGCGTCACTTCAAATAGCAGTTGAAAACTTAATAAAATCTGAGACAAAATCGCCATTAAATGTGAAAGTGGAAAATTGAGGGTAACTAAACCAGTAATGACAAAATTCCTACGGCAGAACGGCGATTTCCACTTCAGTACATATATAAATTCAAGATGGCGGAGGTACTACCCCCTTAAGTAGACCGTGTCGGCTCACAAGAACATTTCAACACTGTTTTTTTTCCGCTCGAAGCCCTTGGCAGCGATAAGTGGCGACGTAATAACGCTTGGCGTGGTGCGCGCAAGTCGGAGACCTCTTGGGAGCGGCACTTCTCCGGACAATGGACTCGACGCGACGCCAAATCGTCTGGAATGACGCGACGCACGGGTGTCCTGGGGGATGAGAGAGAGAGAGAGAGGGGTTAGGGGGGATGGTCACTTCAGCTGCCTGTGCTCGATAACTGCGACCCCTCGTCGACTGATCGTCGTGGAATGTCGGCGGCGCGAGGAGCATAGAAAGACAGCGGCAGAAATAGAGAGAGAGAGAGAGAGAGAGAAGGGGGTAATCCCCTCCTCAGGAATGTGACAACCTCCTGATTGCTGGCATTAGGGGAAACATTGCATTGCAATACCCGCAGAATGTCGTCCGGACGAGCAGTTCTCGGACGGTCCTAGCAACCGCGCTGATTGCGTCTTCGTCCCGCGAGCGATATAGCTGCACCAAATAGTTTCAAAGTCAGATTTCGCAGTAAGTTTTCGTCACTGAATCCTGGGTGACATATTAACATACTTTTATCATATTTAAAAAATAACTAAAATTACTGTCGGCTCTACGTATTGGCTGCCAAAAAAATGCCAGGGCTCGAACAAAGTTAACAATAAAAATTTTTTTTAGATTTAAATGTTTTTCCCATATGTCTATTTGATAATGATAAACCATATACAACAGAATATATTAAAGTTGAGTTATGTGCAAACATGACATATATGCCTTGGGACACTTGGACAGCAATTTAGTTCTCCTTTTAATATATATATATATTTATTCCGTAATAAATAGATAGAAAAGGTAAATTTTGTTAATACTGCCAGAGCATACGCGGCAATGTAAATATGTCGTGTTATTTTTATAAAGTGGACACGAGAAAGTCAGTATTCTACTTTAGTTACTTTCAACCTACATACGTAAATTTTCATGCGATCCATGATGCCGCATGATGACAATAATTCTTATTGTTTGTTTATTTGTATGCGCCATGAATTATATATGTTTTCAAGCAATTTTTAAGGAGTTGGGAAGAAATTGCACCAACATGCGCCTAGAATGTGGATCGGAAACAACCGCCAGTGCACGTGGTCTGCTTGAGACCCCACGAATTCCTGGATGCGGGTAAGACACATTACCGCAAGATCTAACATACTGGTTCGCTGGCTGGCTGTGTAGTTAAATTAAAACGTTTGAGGTAGTTAACAGTCGCGTACAAAACGGAAATTAATTTACAATTTTTGGCAGTTCAAATATTTTATATTTCATATAATATGCAGAATTTTATGTCAGTGCTTTGAGTAACCTGATTTATGAAACTTTCCTAGCTAATATGACTGGTGTGCATTTTCATACAATGACAATAGAGAAAATATCTCACACGATTAAGCCTAATTCGTGACTGAATTGAAGCAAACGCGATATTTTACTATTGAGACTTGAACCCAAGACCGCTCGAGGAAGTGGACATATTTCCATTTATGCCATAGAGATCCACTGCTGACTGGGTTATGGGCCTATACGTGTATTTAGTCAATCTGAGTGTTGTTAGAGTACCCAAACACCTCCTTCTGATCCGTCTCAATAAGGCTTATTTTCCTCAGTAACATACGCTTACGTTGAGTTTATCGGCTTTCTGACGTGGTTAACTTCAAACTTGTTGAATGGGTTGTGACGTTGATAAAGCCGGCCCAGCACGATATCCAATTTCTGCTACCTTCTGTTATACCCATGGGCACAACATAAGGCATACAAGTTTCTCTAGCAGAAGAGAAGAAAAAAATGCATCAGTTCATACCCACAGGTTACGTAAAGTTCTAACAGAAAATTGTAAATGGCAGGCAAAACAACTCGCAAATGTCAGACAGTACGCAGTAGGCAGGGGTACAAATGCAATCAAATATTATATATAGACGCTTTGTGGTGCATCCAAAAATTACGAAGATTGTTTTTTTCCTGAAGAGTGCATTTATTAAAGTTTCTGAGTACGAATACTATTAAAGTATGGAAAATCATATGAGCAGCAGCACTGCTTATGTATGGAAAACAAGGTAATGTATTCAAATTTATGTACAATGGACGTTTACGCCACTCATTACAACATTAGCAAATTATTGAAAAAATGGTCTTTAACAAGTATAATAATCAATCTTGTGATTTACGTAATTAAACAAGTTTTTACGGTTAGAAAGCCAAAAGAAGGTAAACATATCATAATACTCAAATTAAAACTTTTATGCGTGTCTGTTAACATTACTCATGCTACACAGCTCAAATTACCTACTTTAAAAACCAATCGATTTGATTAGCAAACATACAAAGTCAGTCGACCGCACTGTACAGTTACTTGCGTATTATTGCTATTAGACAAAGGCAGTCTAGAAATAAACGTTTTCCAACAAAAACATAAGTTACAAACATCAATAATGTATTAAATTAGAAAACTAAAGAAAAATGTCGTTCACGACGGAGATTTTAACTCTAAGACCTAAAACTATGTGACGTATCCCGCGCACCAACCCACTGAGCTACTTATTTTTTTGTTGACTTTTTTTGACATATTGACCGATACATTAGCCGTTGAACATAGCGCGTGTGACGTTGTGATAGAGTGTATGTTGGCGACTTTTGACGAGCTCAAGTTAGACAAACCTGATGAAAATTTCACAGTTCTGCCGCGAAGGTACCGGGGCGCGAACTCGCGACTTTCCGACTTCACGTCGGCCACTCTGCCCCTGAGCTATGAATGCAGAGCTCGCCCTTGACCTACACAATAGCTGTGTAAGAGGCTATAAACACGACACAAATATCAATAGTTCTCACGTATTTTGTAAAGTTGTGTTTATTGTTTTATTAAGACCGTGTGAATAATTTGAAACGTTTCCCTTTACTTACGCATACACATTAAGTTAAATTCTGTTCATAAATACATTTCACTGAACCCGTAATTTTTTTCGTAAACGGGCATATACGCCTTGAGGTTGTTACTCGGGTATCCACCATTTTGTCTGTCCCAGCTTCGTGGATATATCAGAAATTTAGAGCACGTTCTATTACCGTTTCGGGCATGCCCGTGGGTACGAAAACTGTTACACCCGGAGCCGGACCCCATGGAGGGGGCTGGATTGTAACCTACATGGAAGCAGAAACGCCAACAGAAAATAGGTATGAAAACTGCTATGGAAATAGGTTTAGTGCGGGGGCTGCTTAAGGGATTGAGGATTTGGCCAATAAATAAAAATATATGTTCTACAGTCAGCTACAATACGAGAGCAGCCGTATTTCCCAGTACTACCACTGAATAGTTGTATTGGCATATATATAAACAAGTGATACAGAAAAATTCAGTTTGAGCTTAAAAACTACGAAATTCTTTCTATATTTTATGAGAGAAACACAACTGCGTATTTCTCTCTGTGGATTCAGAGGATCGAGCAACAGAGAAAAAACCAACTTCGCAGTCGCAGATGTACGCAGACATAACAAACCTCTGAAACTAACAACACAGAGGAAAAAAATGGTTGTAGGGACCAAATTTCTCTACCCATAACCCATACTGTTTATATAGGGACAAAAATTGGGTTGGCTGTTGGCACCATCTNGGGGACCAAATTTCTCTACCCATAACCCATACTGTTTATATAGGGACAAAAATTGGGTTGGCTGTTGGCACCATCTACATATTGTTAATGTAGATAGTAACTGCAACAGAACTGTAAGTTGTGCTATTGTCTGTCATTTTATCTGCAACTATGAATATAGTTACTACTTGTATGATGTTGTATGATAAATCAAGGAGGATGTCTTGTCTATCATACTACAACATACTATTTAGTTCCTTCTACAGAACAGATAGTTACTTCAACAGAACTAAATCAAGGAGGATGTCTTGTCTATCAATGATGTTGTCTGGTAATAGTTCCTCCTACAGAACATATAGTTACTTCAACAGAACATTTAGTTCCTCCTACAGAACAGATAGTTACTACAACAGACCATTTAGTTCCTCCTACAGAACATATAGCTACTAAAACAGAACATTTAGTTCCTCCTACAGAACAGATAGTTACTACAACAGACCATTTAGTTCCTCCTACAGAACATATAGCTACTAAAACAGAACATTTAGTTCCTCCTACAGAACAGATAGTTACTACAACATACTATTTAGTTCCTCCTACAGAACAGATAGTTACTACAACATACTATTTAGTTCCTCCTACAGAACAGATAGTTACATCAACAGAACAAGTTTAGCAATACTTGGCTTGTTCCCGCAACAAACAGAAATTTAATAAACTAAGAGAACGTTTTTTAGCTGGAACATAAGTTAGGTTGTTTCTTGACTGAAGCCCGTTTACAGAACTGTTCTGTTGTCACTTCTCTGCTTAATTTTTTCAGTGCTGCATGGACAATGTAAAATCAAGAAATTTTAGGTGCGTGTGAACGGAATTTATGTACCTAATTACGCCTATTTCTAAAACTAAAGAAGCTGCGCACATTCTAATATGACACACACTTAAAAAAATATTATTATAGATTTTTGAACGTCTTGGGGAACTATTTATCCTTTGTGGTAATGGTTTTATATACCTTAACATTTATACTTTACCGTTTATTTAACATAACAGTTTATCAGAACACGTTGGAAACATATTTTATTTTAATTAGAGTTCATGAAAAAAATTGTTGAAACAACATAAGTTTTGCTGCCTAATTAAAATATGATTTGTAGCGAAGGGAGAAGTTATCTCAATGTAAAGTGTTTCGTAAGTACTAAAAACAACCAACTGCTTGTGGCATAATTGGACTGAAAGTTGCTCGGATAAGCAGAAACATCAGCCACTCCCTATTTTAAGAAACTGTCCCAGCTTTCGGAAGACCATGGGAAATCTGAACGAGGATGGTCCAGCTGGAATTGAACCTGTGGCCTCTCGAATGTAAACTAAGTATGCTACCACTACGCCATCTCGTTCTACGAATTTAGCTTAATATCCGTGCCAACCTGTTTCCTGCTAATTACTTTACAGTTGGTTGGTCATTACGTTGTTTACAACTTTATAACCTGAGACTTCGTGATTTTCGGGCCAAGGCGTAAAAATATGAGTTAAATAGTTTATTCTGCAAGCGTGCCCGGTTTGCCTGCCTGTAGCGTGAACGTTTAAACAAGCGAAAACAAAAACAATTGTTAATGCACCAATGGCTATTCCGGCCCGACATACCAGAAACTCTACACAGCCGCATGCGACAAGCACTGAACGATCTTTTCATGAAAACAACGTGCCTTAATACGACGTAACCGGCTTTGGGAATCAAGTGTAATTCACGGAAATGACACAAACGTCTATATTAACGTGATTCTTCCACCAAATGCAAAAGTTAACTCTGCCACTGATCTTACGTTAGTTAAGTATGTGTATACGTCGATAAACGCGAAACTGTGACGTTGTTACTTTTATGCTGATAAACCTAAAACCCAGTGGGTAAAAACTAAACTTTGTACTTCTGATAATACGCTACGGACGTGGCAATACTATTCTTTGTCGCTGACAACTATACTGCTAATATGCCANTTTGTACTTCTGATAATACGCTACGGACGTGGCAATACTATTCTTTGTCGCTGACAACTATACTGCTAATATGCCACTCGGTGTTTATTTTCGAACATACAAAGCTACGCAAAGAATATTTTTGAAATGTCGATACCGAAAGTTTTTAATTTGCGTTCACCAGCTTTTTTAACCAGTCAGAAGCTCAAATACGCATAATTACTGATGGCAATACACTGAGCCTTTTTGAAAAACCGTGCCTAAGACATCCTTAAAAGCAGATTCCGCTATATGTAAATTCAACATTGCTACGATCTGATTACTTTATTATGGTCAAGTGAAACTGTAGTATTATTAGGAAAGAAAATATTTTAAAATTTTGGTAATTCTTTCATTTGTATGAATTAAAAATACAGAAAACAAGATAAATTATTTCAGTATTCACAATTGTTTACCTAACAGTTTTAATTCAACGTTAAGTCATATAACTACTTGAAACCCGTCGTTAGCAACTTTTCTGGACGCATGCCAGTCAGAGTGCCCGTTAAAATACGCGGAGGTAGGGGCAGTGACATTTTTCCATGGTTGATTTCAGAAGTGCTCAATTAACCGTGGACAGACTACACACACACAGATGGTTGCATATTCCCCCCCCCCCCAATTGCCAGCGCTAGTTTCTCGTCGCTTTCTGCCTGACAACCCAGCGTCCAGAGTTTTGTCCCTTGATCATTTACCAGCAGCGTGTTCTGCGAGTTGTTGCCACAAAGCAGTTAAAATTGGAACGTCGCTGCTCGGTGGGAAGCTGTGTAATCGAATTTTTTAGTCGCCGCAGGAAAAGCGGAGAAAGGGAATGTGATTGTCGACGCTATCGATCGATTTGATTGACTGTTTTGTTTTGTGTCCTCCGGTCTCTTGCTTTCCTTTCCCGGTCGCTGGCTCGGAAAAATGTCTCTTTGTGCGCAGTGAAGGAATATGGTAATATTGTACATTGGCTACTTTTTGTGGAAGTAAACTTTTATTTAATTAAATTCTAGTCAGAAGTGCTATTTAAGTAAACTGAGGTTTATTACGTGAATAATTATTTCCCGCTCTACTTGGCAGGCTAGCCAGTGCTTCATTCCTTCCCCTGTATACTTATGAGTTAATAACACTTGTTTTACATTACTTTTTCTCTTTCTGCAACTTCGAATTAGTAAGTTTTCTTCAAACTGCTAAAGAGGCATTTCTAAACGAGTAGCTACTAACAAGTCTGATTACATTTATCGTATTTAACTCTTGACCTGATAAGTGTGTTTCTGTAGCTTTGAAATAGTCTCCTTTAACAACAATATTAACATTGGAAAGTAGTGGTTTCTGCTAAAACATGGATCATGTGTGTAATTTTAAAGTAATGGCACGAGGTAGAAGACTATTAATCTTTGAAAGGAAAAAAAATTTACTTAATTTTATTACTATAAAACCTGTTAACTTGCGCTACTGAATTTGTTATGAAACTGCCACTGTTTTCCCCCAGTTAAGCCATTTTCGTTGGTTACATTAATTTGAAGTCATTTATACTACTAAAAATAATATAGAGTGTACAGGGAAAATTTTATTTAATAGTATTAACTAGTAACCCTCTTACCCACTGCCATACCTTTCCGCTTACCTGGGCATGGCTTAAACACTAAATTCAGATGCTTAAAGTGATAACCTGTACTCTCTTAAGTGCCATATCCGGAATCCAAACACAGGAACCCTCGTACCGAAATCCAGAGCGAAATTAACGTCACCGAGGCAGGCTAGAAAGAGGTAAGTGACTTTGATACGAAATAAAAACCTGCTGTGTGTGATCACGTCATGCCGTGCGGTCGATGTCGAAAGAAACATCAGTGTCAAACTGCGTTACGCCGGTTGTGACACAGAATTAGAAATACAATTTTTGTCGACTCTAGGGCCAAGTCACCCTTATGATGTGTTAAAGCGAAGGAGTAGGCGATAGTTCTTTGTAATGCACCTTAAGAAAAGTCTGTAGTTGTTTTTCCTTAAATCATTTATTTGGCGCATGAGGGAATATACTACTACTACTGAACGTTATTAAAAAGGTTTACAAGAATGTCGACGAGAGTCGTCCTTGTTGCATAACATCTGAAATTTTTTTTATCGTATGTAGTTATGAAACTGTACCAATACAAATCCAGTAAAATAATAAATGAATGATATACCTTTATGGCGTCCTGAAATTAATGTCTAAGTGGCTTCGAAGAGGACTCTGCAGACACCAATATGTCTTACATCACTAGTTTAAAATGCAAGCTAGCTCAGAATGATATCGTGTTTTCGCAGAACTGATCGAGGCAGAATTCTTTGAACTATGAAATTATTCCCTCTTGTGCGAACACTGCTTTCGGAATTTCTGCCTGTTTCTGGTGTAAATTTGTGCTGTACACAATATGTATTTATAGAATATATTCTGAAATTAAAAAAAATCAATAAACTGTTTTAATTGTTTTTTGACTTCATTTGAAAAAAAGGGGGGTTGTAGCAAACGCCGTAGTCTGCGGAAAGTACAAAAAAGTTCTTCCATGCATGATATTCGAAACTCTGAAATCGATGAAACAACACATCTGCTAGGTGGCTGTAGCATGGCGGACATCGGTAATCGAACATTACGCTGTTGTCGGTTAATTACGCATTTTTTAAATCAACGTTTGTAAAATGTCACGGCCATAATTGCATACGTTTTAACGAGAACACTGACTGGCATGTTCCCAGTAAAGTTGGCTACGGCAGAGGGAAAGTAGTTCCATGATTTAACCTCGAGTTAGAAGCGTTTAGTTAACATTTGTGTACACGGAAATTATTTTCTTCTTCTTTCTTGTTTTTAATTCATGTAGGTGTATGAATGAGGAAATTTGCTAACATATTTAATTTACTCATATAATTTTAAATGAATAAAGTTATCAGGCCCATGGTAATGCTGATTTTACATGTGGTGAAAGAATACACAACGTGCATAAAAGTAGATCTTAATCACGGCTTTCAAATGTGCTCGGTTAATCGTGAATATACTCTACAGCCCTTTCACTATTACTTCCAACTTATCTGAAGCCCTGCTAAAGTTACACTTCCAGGCTATTCCTCCGCATCGTGCAAAACCAGCCAAACCAAGTTGAGATAATTACACCAAAGGGACAACGCACTGCATTCGTGCGCACTGAGTTTGATAATATTTCACATGTGAACTATTTCTTATTACGCATTACCAACACACATATTTTTTTCTCTGGTTTTATTAACATCCATTATAAATGAAATATAATAATTGGCAAATAAAATATAAGAAGAAGTTCAGTTTACCCAAACATTAGATACTTTTATGTTAACAGGTGTATTAAACGCTTGTAATACATAACATATTTATAAAACAAATACGCCATGCAGAAGGGGATTTTTCTAAGGTTTGGTTCAGAAAGTGTAAAGGTACCGCGAATAATCTATATAGTCTATTCGCTGATTCTTCGCACTTTTTGAAACAAACGTTTTAAAAATTACACCATGTGCGACGTGTTTGGCTGTTTCCTAAGTATATCACCTATCACACGACTCTGATAACATAAATGTTCCATATTTTCTGTTAAACTGAACTTTTACTTATATTCCTCTATAAATTATAATATTTCATTTATAATTAATATGAATAAATACAGGGAGAAAATAGGTGTGTTGGCAGTGCCTAGTAAAAAATAGTTCTTATACGAAATATCATTACACAGGAGTGCGCACGAATGCAGTGCGTTGTCCCTTCGGTGTTATTTTCTAGACGTAGTTAGACTTTGAATATCCTGAAAGTAGAACTTAACCTGATCTTAAGAAAAGTCGGAAGTAACCGTGAATGGATTGCGGTTAGTTTTCTATCATGATCGTGGTCGGGCATCTCGCGGCAGTTGACGGGCCGGCGGAGTTGCGTGACGCCGTGCAGCGGTCGCCGGAAGGAAAGAGAGCTCGAGGAGTCAATGAGGGATTCGTGTCGCGGAGAGACACTCGATCTCCCCGCCACCTCGACAAGAAGGAACGATGGTAGTCAACACCTAGCATACGCCNCCCCGCTCGCCCGCGGAGTGACCTGCGACCTCACGGACCTCTTGTGCCCTTCCCATACATCTCAGGATTAACAACTAGGCCGTAGGAGGGCTCGACCGTGTCTGTGTGACCGTGCATTCTGTCACCTCCAGACACGAATAACAGTTGAACGGACCTGCCAGTCCTGAACAGACATCACAAATTCAACAAAAACATTACCATCATTTACTTCCGTCTTTACTGAGCAATTACCGGAAATATACACTTCGTTCAATAGCTTGAAAACTCATGATCGCCCAAATCTCTTCACTCGCTCATTCACTCTCTCACTCACGACCGAGTGGAATGGAGTGGAGTAAAGTGTCCATAACGGATCTGGTATTCTGGAGTTTTGTTTCTTCAGACATCCACACAACAACAGTACAGTGACTAGTGTTAATTATTTGAGTCAAATTGATTCCAGAGACATTATATGTTGGAAGACTTTTGCTATTAATGAGATTGATGCTACTTCTAATTCTGTTATTAGTATTGCCCAGTCTCCTGTATAGTATTCAAGGTGTAGGCTTAGGTTTGAGCTTGGTGTCTTGAGAGCTGATGAGAGTGAAGAGAGGTGAGTATGGAGCAGCGTCGGAATGCAATGGTGGAGGAAACGGGAGACCCCCGAGAAAACACGCCAACTAGCGACATCATTCGGCACGATTCCCACATGCAAATATCCGAGAGCGTCCCTTCCGGGAATCTAACACCCTGTTCGCCTTGATGGGAGGCGAGTCGTCTGACCACTACACCACCGTGGGCCCCAAGCTAGTGGACATAATGACAGACAACTGGATTCGCATTGGGAAAGACCCTGTTCGACACCCGTCCTGATTTCAGTTTTCCATGGTTTCCCTAAATCACTCCAGTCGAATGCTGGGATGGTTTCTTACCACCGGCCATGGCCGATTCCTTGCCTGCTCTGCTTACTTACTCCGTCTCTAATGACCTCGCTGTCAACGAGAAGCTAAGCCCTACTTACTATAAAATACTATTTTATTTTCTAAATTTGTTTTTTTATTACTGGTTTATCATTTACACACACGCATAGAAAATTATGACCTAAACACCCATTATGAATACAATTGAATACAATCATGGGCCACTGACACACTGCATAATTTAAACTGAAGTTTGAATAAGAATAAAAATAAATACAGACGAAGGTAGACAAAAAGTAGAGATTCAGCAAAAAATACTTAGTGTGCATGAATTTTAATTTTTCGCAACGTTATTAACAACAGCCATACTTTAAGTTACATTAATTTTTTTTAAAGAGAAAGGTTACTTATGAGCCTCATTAAAATAACTAAGCACCAAGCTTTTGACCAAATACTTCGTAAAAGTCACCAGTATTTAATATAATTAATATTTAAACGAATGCCAGAAAGGGTTTGTATTTAGAGCTTTCATTGAGCTTTCGTTCATATGTGATGAACGATCCTAGCATGAACACTGGTAACTTAAATATCAGTATATGTTGTCTAGTTTTAGAATTATTAAGAAAAATAAATGGATGTTAACTAAAACGAATCCATTGTTGTTTTGTAACCCCTATTTTAATTAATTTCTTAGGAATGTACATTTTCTGGGTGTAACAAACGCTTTAACAAGTAGCATAAAATAAATATAATAAATAGTTTATATTTACCCCGCTTACAATCTGGTATATCAAGCCTATGTAAAAACAAAATTCAAAGGAATCTTACATAAGTTATATTAGCATCATAAGTCAAGCAGTTATATCATCAGCTATGTCATTTGGCTCATTAATAAAACGACAATGGTAGTCATGGCAGTTAGTTAATAGACTAAAGAGGGTGCATACCTAGAGTTTATAACTGTTACAATATTGTGATAAAATATTCAGTACACAAGTTACTTCCACGCGGTCCCTGTAAGAAGTGAAAATTTATTTTGTATGCATCCATGAAAATAGGCGATAACTAATACAATAACATAAATGTTTGATTGCATAAAAATAAAATTAATTATTTGGGTTATCATTGCCAAAGTTTTCATTAATTTATTCCTTCAAATATATGAATATGAACATCATTAGCACTCACGAAACTATTTGTAGTCTACAATGGTGACACATCTTTTTGGCCGCAAATATAAGTACGTGTGATTTATTCCTAACTGTGCCTTTGATGGTACTGTGCATGAAGAAGTATGTTGAATTGTGTGCGGAAGGAAATTAGGAAATAGCAAGTTCCAAGCAGCAGTTGCGCAACGTAGTAATTCACTCCTTAATTATTCTAGGAAAATCAATAACTTTGTTAATGACGCAGACAGTAATATTCTCTTACATACTTTGCCTGATATTTCCCGCTGTAATAAATCCCCGGAAGAGAGGTAATGAGGAATCGTGGAAACGGCCACTTCCTAAAAAAGAAGCATAGAAGCACACAGGGGAATGAATACTGGACTTTTTGTTGGCGTGTGGAAGCAAACAAGGCAACGTGTTCCGTTGCCTCTCCAGCATCATATTTCGAGCTTGATGAGTTTCGTGTGGTTGAACTATATGCTCCGCCACTAGCCGGGTAGTACACCCGAGGACGACAAACTGGTGCCCTTTACTCCGTTCAAAACAGTCACACACACGTAAATATTGATGCACATGCTACTATTTTTAAATAACATTTTCCGTGACTTGAAGGTCATTGGCTATACGAGGACGGTCGCATTTCACTGTTTTTGTTTCAGTTATGGCAAAATCATTAATTGAAGTGAAGAGAAGAGATTTGGGCTGCTCTTAACAGCGAGGTTTTGAGAGCCGATGAGGGTGATCGAGGTGAGTATGGAGCAGCGCTGGAACGATGGGTTGGGGGTAACGGGAGATCTCCGAGAAAACCCGCCGACCAGCGGCATCGTCTGGCACGATTCCCATATGCGAAAATCCGGAAGTGACCAGACCGGAGATTGAACCCGGTTCGCCTTGGTGGGAGGCGAGCAGACTAACCGTTCAGCCACCGCGGTCCTAACGCTTTAAGGATGAAGAAATAAATTGATGATGTGGTTTGCTGGTATGCTAATATGACGACGCGTGTTTGATTGCACGCTGGGATCATTGTTTATTATGACACTTTTATTTGGACTGGTAAGTTGAAGTCTGTTTATAATAAAAATCATTTCTCCTGAATTAATTATGCTATTTTGTGCGGAAGTTCATAGACATTTACGACGAAATCTGTCGTTTTGTCGATAAGATTTTTTATTAAATTAAACATTTTCCTCGGTCGTCCGTATAAATATTAAAAACCCAACATTTTACATAAATTAATTCTTTAGATTTAGATAAAATAGATCTGTTTCATATATATTTTATATTGTACCTTCTGCTCTAACGCGATGAAGTTATGTTTATTAGAGAGGACGAGAAGGAAGAACTTTATTTTATATTTACGTCAATTAGTTTTTGACCCTATAAACCATATCCAGAAAACAAAGATATATTTAATCTTAAATAGTGTTGGGAAACCATCCAACACAATTATAATATCATTTAAACTATACTTTGAAATAAAAAAATTCAGCTAAGAATAAATAAAACTATTTTTAAACAATATAATTGAGAGCCATAACCATATAAAAATGCTGTAACTGAGTAACAGCTAAAAATTGCGACTTATGTTTACAACACCACAGTGGTTAAAAATGGTTATTTTTTATGTCACCGACTCGCTTAAATACTTGCGTCTCCCCTGTGATCAGAATCTATCTTGTAAGACAAACAGAACAAGCTTGTATGTGAGGCGCAACGAAGTCCTTAATTTACAGAAACGTCGAGTAACTGGAGTTGCGATGCAGACATTAGGACATATCTTAGATAGCTCAGAACTCTCTTTCGAAGCTGAGTGCATTAAAGCTTCAAGCTTTGTCCTTGTGCACAGAAATCTGCGAAAAGTGTTTGCCATTCTGGTGCTCGGATTGTGAATGGGGGCACTGTGCAGTGGTCTTGTTTTCAATCCCGGCGTGGAAGCTGGTGAACCACTTCTGCTTCACACGTTTCAGAAACTTTTGTCGCACAAGGTGATGGTGCGATCAGACCTGCTACACCCACGTCATGTAAGGGGCCACGGTGGCTGAGTGGTTAGACTGCTCGCCTCCCGCCAAGACGTACTGGATGATGCCGCTGGTCGGTGGGTTTTCTCGGGGATCTCCCGTCCCCCCTTGCCTTTGCATTCCGGCGCTGCTCCATTATCACCTCATTTCACTATTACCTGCTCTCAAGACGTCGTTGTTCAGAGCCGCCCAAAACCCTCAACTCAACTCAACCCACGTCATGTATTTAGTTGGGCTGAATGTATCGTCGACAGCGGGGGTCGTTAGAGACGGAGCAAGTCACTAAGGAAAGCAGGGACAGGAAATGAATCGGCCGAGGCCCTTTATGAAGGAACCATCCCATGATTTGCCAGGAGTGGTTTCGTGAAACCATGGCAAACCGAAATCAGGACGGCCGGACAGGGAATTCGAAGCCGCGATCTTTCGGATGAGCGTCCACTGGTTTACGACTGCACCAACTCTCTCGATACAACCACGTCGTAATCATTTCTTATAACAGCGCCTGATTGTTTATGTGTTACACAGCCAGGTGGGGTGGTTGTAGAAAAAGTGGCTCATTTTCATACGCGCATGCACAATAGCCATAGCCACAACGTCTAAAGAGGCTTACGGCCCTTACAAAATAGAAAATTTTAGCACATGACTGTACCTTTCCTTTCCTTTGACGAAACCACCAATACATCATACAATTGTAAAGTCAAAGTTCAGATAATTGAAAATAGGTACTGCGAGCTTTGGGAAAATGTGTATAGTGTTATGTAAATCAGTATCATATTATCCAGCAATGCAATTTACGTATATTTTTTAAAATTATGCTTACAAATTATATTAAACGTTTATTTCAAAACAAAAACTCACTTGTTTACTTGATTCAAAAATATCGATTCATGTATTTCCTCTTCGCTTTATATTTGTTTGCCATTTATTTAATTTATACGAGCTTGGTTGAACATGCTGAGATGAAAAGCCCTACAATAAAATAACACTCATTCCACATAACCTCTGCTAGATTCTCGGCAAAATGGCTGTTTGAATTTAAATTTAAATTTTTCGAAATCGTAAATTCAAGAGTGCTTGACTTCACCTTTGACAGTTCCATTGTGTCATGTCTCATGTTCCATAAGAAACAAAACGTCGGAAAGCAGACGTAAAGTCAAATCGTACAGTCAAACGTTAAAGTTTTCAATTGAGTATGGGCCGTTATTTTCGTAAGGCGTTAAAACATGTGTCTGTTTCTCCCATGTCGCCGGCAATTTAACTGGAATGTGCGAGTTGGCGAATCTGTTAAAATACATGTTTTTGATGTGCAGGAAAAAATTTTTGAGAGGTTGTTTCTGAAAGCGCTTGATTGACCGCGGACCAGGCGAGTGAAACTCGCGCGTTGCGGAAGGTCGAGGGGCCGTAGTGGCGTTCGCAGGAGAGTCACGCGA
>NQII01004296.1:222627-257754 GCA_002778355.1 Clitarchus hookeri | reverse complement strand
AGGAGACATCCTTAACAAAGTGCTCGACGCGGATCGAAGCACGCCGCCTCGCACTCAGCCGGCGGGCGTCTCCGAGCGGGCTGACGTGCAGCGGGCAGTTTGAACCAGCGCAGCGGAGGGAGGATGGGTCCGTGATTCAGCGGACACCGGCCACTCCTCGTAACGGCGTCCCTTCGCGCTTATGGGCAGCGGACAGGAAAGCCTCCCCGTCCCATGTCCTGCGCTCTCAGCGAGGAGACGTCGTCTGCGGGAAGCGCTGCCACTCCCCCGGCCGCCACGCCGCTCTAGGGGTCAACGTGCGGGTTCAGCGTCCTGCCGACGCGAGCGCTCCCCGCACTGTGTTTGAACACATTCATTGATTCGACTTGGTTTATAATTTAGTTTTTGCAATGACAGGAACTACAATAACGACACGATGGTAACAATCGACAACACACACACCGGCCAAAATAATAGGCTTTTCTGTTGTAAGCGAGTTAGTGTACAGTGAAGAAAGGACAACGTAACGCCAGGAGTTACTGCAACACAAAATGGAACGTTGTAAGCAAATGGGGAAACCCCAAAAAGGACAACAAAACAATATCAATAAAATTCTCTGGTGATTCATATATGTATAGTCAGCTGCTCTAATGTCCCTGTCACATCGTCAAATTTTAGTCTTCAAATATATTTGAAAATAAAATTTGAAGACGAAATACGACCATTACATTTTCCTATTCAGCAAATTGTATCAATCTTGAATGTATTTTAAAATGTGCCACACACTCAAATTTACTGGGAGGATTTAGTCTGGATTAACATTTAAAGTTATTTTACACGGGAGATTTTGCTGTTGTGTTTCCGTACAGTCCACTACAAAAAGAAATGAAACGAATTTTGTGATTTATTTTCACTTCTTTACTAAATTAGAATTTTATTTATTACAGATATATCCTGCACAATGGAATTAAATACCATGTCCTTAACGTTATTGTTAATAAATCACTTGAAATAGAATTCATACTCAAAGTGTTTTTATTCAGTTTTATTATCTCAATAACTTTATTTCATTTCCAGTAATTGTTCGCCATTTAAAGTTTCGTGATGTCAGACAGGGCCATTTTTGTCATGCACAATTCTGATTGGCTGAACCCTTCAAACATTAGAGACATTTTAGAACTCGAACAGTTTTAAATGTTTGATGAAAACCGGAGCCATTTTACATTTCCAGACAATCATGGCGGTGATAATGACGTTTCGGTAACGTTAGAACCATTCAAATTTTGTTGATCACCATAATTTGAAGCAGTTCTAGGAAAAATATATGGCATTTTGACAGGGCCTTAAAATATATGTTTTGGTAGTTATTAGAACATGTTGAAAAACATTTGGAAAAAAATCTTGTTCCTAATTGCATTGTATTTTAATATAACAGTAGCCGAAGTATTTATTGTAGTGTTGGCACGGAATTATGGTAAGTAATGTTACGTCTTAAATTTTTATTAAGAGAGTATCCTTGAAATATGTCCATTCTAAAGTTAATAATTTATATATAAATATAAAATATATTTGGCGTAATATTATTACATATATGTTCCTAGCAAGTTGCAAGTGTCACTCTACAAACATATACCAGCATATATCTACAAACATATACATACAAATATCGTTACGTACATGGTAATACTGCTTATACATATTGCGGAACAACACACAACAGATACAGAGAATAAAATAAACTAATAAGGACCTTAAAAATCATTGAATTAATATCAAACCATTTCATGATTGCATCTTTTCTACCACTTCACCTGTTCTGCGTAACTAGTAATATCAGACAGGGCTATTAAGGACGTAACAAAAACTTGGAGTAGTTGTTCTGCAGCTTGAGGTATTACTAGTAAATTAAGAAAATTAAAAAATTTAGCTTTCAGGAGAAATTTATTCAAATCTTCTGAAAATACCTACCAACTTATTTAAAGAACAATGACAAAATCCATGATTAACAATTATAAAAAAATTTGTATGTAAATACTTTGTAACTTATTTGCATTTCTGCGGAATATCCCATTCATTGGAGGACGCTCATTTAGGAAACATCTGTTAGGTATTNTTTAATACGGGGGAGGGGGGGGGGAACTAAAACGTTTTAATTTTTATTTTATGCATGACGTACAACAACAATATTACAAACTTCACAAATTTAAACGGGAAAAGAAACTTTACGAGAATTAAACATGTATATCTACAGCATGCTTAAGAAAACACAAATATGACAAAACGTAACAAAATATTGACATAGCTTATTAAAAATACCCACTGTAAGTAAAAAAAACGGAATGCATCGTACTCACAGACAGTTCTCTGCTACAAATAATTTGCAACAGCCCTACAGGTATCTTCAAAATGTAGCAGATACAATGAATACTTCTTCACTTTAGAATAATGCGTCGCACTGTCAAGGGAGTGACTTTAGTGTTTATCAAATTTGAACTTAAAAAAATGAGATGGCGATTTTGAAAGTGGAGTTTCGAACAACACTATTTCAACAGTCAGATTTTCGGCTAGGAAAGCACCGCACCGGTTGCCAGGGGATGACGACTCTGAATTTCCTGGTAAGAGAAAAATAATACCAATTCCTCTGTTAAATATCCTAGATGAAATCGTCACGTATTNGTTGCCAGGGGATGACGACTCTGAATTTCCTGGTAAGAGAAAAATAATACCAATTCCTCTGTTAAATATCCTAGATGTATCGTCACGTATTAATTTTAATTCCGATGCACGACAAATACTGAGTTTTCAGTAATAACTCACCCAACTGACGCAAGTTGCGATAGCAGAAGATCTGTAACAGCAGAGAAATGAAATTCAACAATCACACGGATTGTGGCTTTCGGAACAGTGCTGGCAATATTGCCAAACCTATGCACCTTCCCAAATAAGGCGATGAAATGTCTTACAGAACACCACCCATAAAGGCTGTTACACCTAACCGTCGTGATGGCTGTCTACACTCACACATCACACTGAATATCTATAACAAGCTGATATAAAATGCGCAATTCGGACTTTGCTGGTGTGTAGGAAAAGAGTCAGCGTGTCATATCTGCCGGTAAATCGAAATACTTGTTAAAGTAAGTAAATAATTAAGTTGCGTTAAGCACTCAGCAAGTCTTTATGTATTATTTAATTATTAATGAAATGCATTACCTATTAACTGCAAAACCTTACGTTCATTATAAACACATATGCGTTAACTGATACACTGTATTCACATTTCAAAATAACTAAATCAAGTATGTAGCAATGCGATCTTTCGAGGCAGTCTTGAATATCTTCCGAAAAAGTTACACAACTCATTTCTAAAGCAGAAACATCTATAGTACTTTATGTTGTCTGAAAGTGTCTCTCTTATTGCTTGTATTTTTATGTATAAATTTTAAAGTACACTACGTATTATTTATAAGGAATATCACAGTTAATGCACCCAAGAAGTGGACGCAAACTTCATGTACTTCATCTAGTCTCAGAAATCTTATGTGTGGAGCTGTTGGCAATTTGCTGTCGGCACGCCTGCCTTATCATACTGGCTCGGTCATTCGACGAGGTTGGCGACCACTTAGGACGTGATCGGGTCTCGAAAGTTGGCGATCAGCTGCACGAAGGGGGTTGGGGCTGGAAGGAATGTGCCAGCGCATACATGCATGTGTGTGTAGGCGCGAGAGGCCACGGCCAATCGATATGGCTCGAGTGTGCCCGCAGTGTCAATCGATAACTCGCGGCATTCCAGTCGGTTCCCTTTCCTGACCCTGTCTGCAACCACATCTATCCCACTCGCCTTGCGAAGGCGCGTCAGCCGGACCACCTGCGACTCGGAACACTTTGTCGTTTATCTGAGTACGTCCCGCTGGATCACGCTAGTGGCAGTTCCTTCACGTACACCGGTGCGTTGGAGTGAAAGGGAAAGTTGGGGGAAAGGGGAGAACATTAAGGTGTTGTCTAAAGCAGTAGCGTCCAAAAGTTTTAATTGTAAAATGCCGTGACTCTTATTGTGAACGTGTCTGTGGGCCGGAAGCGTAAATATCACAAGAACCTCAAGTACATAGACAACAAACAAATAATATGCCTGATCCAGATTTTTTTACGAATGCAACGCAATTATTTCATCACATTAAATATATACTGTAGTGCCAAAAAAACTAGTATAGGCGTGCGTATGCAAATAAGAGAGGTATGGAACCAATCAGAGTAACGTGATGCGGTCGGCAGCGCCTATATAAGACAACAAGCGTCTGGCAAAGTTGCTAGATCGGTTACTGCTGCTACAATGGCAGGTTATCAAGATTTAAGTGAGTTTGAACGTGGTGTTATAGTCGGATCACGAGAGATGGGACATAGTATCTCCGAGATAGCGATAACACTTGGATTTTCACGTACGAACATTTCACGAGTGTACCGTGAATATCGGGAATCTGGTAAAACATCAAATCTTCGACATCGCTGTGGCCGGAAAAAGATCGTGAACGAACGGGACAAACAACGACTGATGAGAATCATTAAACGTGACAGATGTGTAACCCTTTCTCAAATTGGCGCAGGTTTCAATGCTGGGGCATCAACAAGTGTCAGTGTGTGAACTATTCAACGGACCATCATTGATATGGGCTTTCGGAGCCAAAGGCCCACTCATGTACCGTTGCNTTTCGGAGCTGAAGGCCCACTCGTGTACCTTTGTTGACTGCACGACACAAAGCTTTACGCCTCGCCTGGGCCCGCCAACACCGCCATTGGACTGTTGATGACTGGAAACACGGTGCCTGGTCTGACGAGTCTCGTTTCCAATTGTATCGGGTGAATGGACGTTTACGGGTATGGAGACATCCTCATGAATCCATGGACCCTACTTGTCAACAGGGTACTGTTCAAGCTGGTGGAGGCTCCGTCATGGGATGGGGCGTGTGAAGTTGTCGTGAAATGGGACCCCTGATACGTCTAAATACGACTCTGACCGGTGACAGATACGTAAGCAACCTGTCCGATCACCTGCGCCCATTCATGTCCATTGTGCATTCCGACGGACGTGGACAATTCCAGCAGGACAATGCGACACCCCACACGTCGAGAGTTGCTACCGAGTGGCTCCAGGAACACTCTTCTGACTTTAGACACTTCCATTGGCCACCTAAATCACCAGATATGAGCATTATTGAGCATATCTGGGATGCCTTGCAACGTGATGTTCAAAAGAGGTCTCCACCACCTCGCACTCCTAGGGATTTGTGGACTGTGCTGCAGAATTCATGGTGTGAATTGCCTCCTGCATACCTTCAGACATTAGTCGAGTCCATGCCTCGTCGTCTTGCGGCACTTCTGCGTGCTCGTGGGGGCCCGACACGATATTAGGCAGGTGTACCAGTTTTTTTTGGCCCTTCAGTGTATATTAGTTATAGAAAATTCCATACATAACGAAAGGAATTAATCTTCCATTCGATAATGCGATAGTACTTATACTTCACATATAAGACCGTGGGCCGCATGACATGAAACGGCGGGTCACGGTTTGGACATAAATGGTCTAAAGCAATAACAGCCAAAAGTGTAACCAGGACAGGCTGATCTGGCGAACACATGAATTCCTTTCAATTATGATATCCTCATGATGTCACACATTACGAAGACTTCCTTGGAAAATAGGATCCAGGGCAAAATACCATACAAATAATAGTACCATTGGATGATTAAATAATAACTCTATTAACAAGATACAATTTTGAAATTTTTCGGCACAGGCGAACTGTGATACCCTACATTATTTCGACACTACTGGAGCAGTTTTTTCAGTGTTTTAATAAAAACAGCGCAAAATACGCAAGTACTCATACCATTCGCGTCCCACGAAGGTGAATCCTGTTGGATCCCCAGCGAGTTCATCCAGATTTTCGCACGCGGAAACGCAGCGGACTTTGCAGTTGGCCGGCGGGTTTTCTCGGGGCACTCCCATTTCCCTTGCCCCTGCGTTCCACCGCTGCACATCTCCACCTCACTTCGCCCTCTCTGGCTCTCACCTTGTTATTTAGGGTGTTGGCCACAGTACATTATTTTAAATTTGTACCACATACAGTTTAACTTTTATAAATTATCAGTAATTAATCTCTCCTTAAAAAAAAAAAGATCGTACATTTTTCCATATATACCAGCCAAAATCACAACTTCTACTCTTTTAGAATGTACAAATAATGAAAAATAAGTTACGTACAGAAATGAGAGTATTCACACCGAAAGAAGATGTCAAGAGCAACTTCAAGGCGTATATAAAATCGGGCAAGGAAATGTTTTTACAATTAAAAAAAATACTGATGATAAGGACATTATCACATTTTCTTTTATTTGTAACTGCCTCTGAATTTTTGTAAAATAACTTTTGCGAAGCACACATTACAGTGAATTAATAGAAGACCTTTCATATTCCCTTGTTAAATTTTCTACAGATGGTTTGGTTTATTTAATTTGTACATTACAAAAACAGTAAAACCATGCCATATAAAATATTAACTGAGGAAACAGTAGTCACAGATAATGTCTACAAGGTGAACAGTATGTGGTGCACATATAAAACAAATTTTGTCGTGGCCAACGTCCCTAAACGCTGAGCGGAACCTCCCAGCTCTACGCACACAGAGTTGACGTATATTTAATTAAACACTTTAAACCTAATTTACATTTATAAATTAGAATACAATAATTGCATAGAGTTCAGCACTGTCGTATTCGCTTTACACTATTAATTTTTTTTTCAATGCTGCTAAGGTTCTCGTCAGAGGCCCGGGCACTACGGATGCAAACGCGGTAAGATTTATTATACTCATAAACTAAGGATGATATATATATATATTTATTTGGGCGGCTCTTAACAGCGAGGTCTTGAGAGGCTTAGGATGAGGTAGACCGATTCTTCGTCTTCTGCGCATGCACCCAACATTCGCCTACCCCTAACCAACACAACTGTCAAAGACACATCGGTAACAGTCATGAACGGATTTGTTTATATGACATCCTAGCGCGGACCACCCATCTCGACAGCGTGTACGAATAATGATTTATCAACACACTGATTAAATAAACCTTGATATTTATATTATTTCAATGTGTACAGTAGAAGTTAAAAACTAATTTGATAAAAAAAAGTGTTATTTTGTATTTTAAAAAAACGAAATAACCTGGTACATACCAGAACAAACGGTTACAGAAATTAAACCCGATGTCACGTTCAAAAAGTTTTGCAGACAACATAACACCTAGCCACGGATCACCATTGGTCCCGAAGCCGCGGTGGGGTAGTGGTTAGACTACTCGCCTCCCACCTAGGCGAATCGCGTTCGATTCCCGGCGGGGTCGCTCCCGGATTTTCGCATTTGAGAATCGTGCCGGACGATGCCGCTGGTCAGTGGGTTTTATCGGGGATTTCTCGTTTCCCCCGAACTTGCATTCTGGCGCTTCTCCATACTCACCTCACTTCACCCTCATCGGCTCTCAATACCTCGATGTTAAGAGCCGCCCAAATATCTCCACTCAACGCCAATAGTCCCCGCAGACCACAGTCTGAGAACCACTGATAGCTCGTCACGGACCGGTCTGTAGCTGAGTGGCAACAGAACGGCCCGGAATCGTGTGCGCCTTCCCACAAACACGCGGTCTTCAATCTTCAACAGCAGCAAGGACGCACCCCCTGATGTTAGCGAGACAGCTGATAGCGTGATAAGCCCTGCGCGTGCACTCTCTTCCCCTCTTGCGAGGCTCACTCCGCTTCCCCTCCTCTGATACATTCCCAGACGTCTGCCGGGCACTATAAACCCACCTTCGAGCTGAGTTACCACGGACACGACTATACACGATGCCCTTCGGGAGGCTGATGTACGTCTTCAACACAGGCTGGCCCTAGCTATGACCAGGGCTGGCAACAGTGCTGGTACAATGAGCACCAGTCGAGTGTGCTAAACACATTTTACTTTCCTTCACAAACGCTATACAATGAAACGTCCTGAGATATCAAGCACGAGGCTGGAACTTAGCTAGAAGTGCCACAAAACCGCAGGGTTGACCAAGAGCAGCTGCTCGGATTGTAGCGAACTCACCCAGACACTAGACATTAGTTTAACAAGCCATTGCTTACGCCACTACAACATGTTGGACGGAAATGTATGTCGATACTACCACACACCCGTCGCCAGACTGGTCAGCACGTTCACTCCTTCGTCGATACATATGTAAAGTTACGAAGATAGCAAGAGTGGTTAACAACTATAACTTCGGGCCTCGGAGCCCAACACAAACAGAAACACGCCGGCCCGCCTTCGGCTCATGGATTTGACCCCAAATCTGTCGGGCTGCAAATCTGGTATGTGAATCAACACAGACGAGTAACAGGAATCTAGGTTCCCGTACTCGTGACAGCACTGCCTCCGGGGTCATACGAAAGATCGGTGGCATGACGTGCCAAAATCACAATTTTAGTGTTTTTGGGACTACAACACCAATTAACTAAATGAAAACGGTAACAGAAAATTTGACAAGGGTGACTGAACAGTCATGATTTAGCCCATCTCAAGGTATGCTTAGCAAAATTTACTAAAAAAAAATCATAGACTGCTACAAATAAAAAATATACAAAACGGTTCTTATTTTGAGTAATTGTTTTAAAATAGTGAAAACATTTCATACAGCGTTTATATAAGTATTTTATGAAGTAACTTATGGTACTTACGTCAATATGAATAATATCATTTTGGTATGTGAGTTAATTTTTGTAATGTGTAGGCCCCAGAAACACTACAATTGTGATTTTGGCATAGAATTATGAATTAAACATACAGTAAAAGTTTTGGTTAGATGAAATAGTACTTATAAGCAATGTGCACAAGTTTAACAGCATTCCGCCCAAATATAAAATAATAAATATTTTTCTGGATGGACAGTACCCTAAAGAATTACTTTTTCATGGTGCTGTTTTTTAGAATATCAATTTTGCAGGTTTTCACATAACTTACATGAAGGATTTACTGTATTTAAGTGCGTTTATGTTCATTATATTGTACATAATTTATTAAGTACTGCTGATTAATTAAACATATTTATACTTATCAAAATATTTGAATGTAAAACAATCTGGGTGTATGGATACACAAATGTTGAGAAAACTACTGATAGTTTAGTGTTGAGATAAAAAAAATATAAAAGGATATTTAACTATATGCATTTTTCACGTGTAGGTAATTTCACCCGAACACACAAGCGATTTCGGCTAAGGCGATAACCTAACATTTCAATAACACACCTTGAGACATTCAGAAATGTGGAATGGTTTGAACTCGTGGTTTCGGTTGTGTGCTAGCAGTATTTCATCATGTGAACTACATAACAGTCACTTTTAAATTTCTAATTTTCTTGCAAGTACTCAAATTGTACGCCCAAGCTTTCACCGTGTAGTTCTAAGCCTGGCTATTCACAGTGGACGTGGGAAATGAAAAGTAATAATTGACTTTTCTTTCGGAGCTCATTTTCCCTGTTTCTCAGCCTGGACGTTTCGTTCTGCGGACGTGGCAAATCTCGGATTACGTTCTCGTTTTTTCAGTACGAAGTATGGAGACCCCTTACAGTTATACATCACGGTGTAGCAATCCTGCAAGGAGAATTGCCGCGATAAAAATCCGCAGGATTATCCATTACCAGTCGGTGGGCGAGGACGGAAAATCCGGAACGAGAGGAAGAACTTTCATGCTCTCAATGGGCTTGTTTGTTTGTTTTCAAAGTTAACTCCTGGAGTCGAGACGCATTTACGTAAAAGGAAAGTGATCAACGAAGTACACTTTCGGACTCACGGCGTACGTTGTCTTAGGCGTTGAGAGTATCAGTTCCATACATACTCGTAAAATATTGTGTTATACTAATTTGGTAGCACCGCTTCTTTTAAAGTACGGACTTTTGGGATACGATTCATAAAAGCTAGGATATACAAGCAGTACACCACAAATATGATGCTAAGTAACAGCCAGGCCCAATACGCTCTCTGAGTCCATCTCAGTTAATCGCAGCAGCAACATGTAATGTTGGAGAATACCGTTACACCTGTTTTCTTATAAACAGACCTTCCATTAACTAAATTGTTTTTAACAATTGATTCTTTACCGCAAATAAACGCACACATTTACGGTGGGAACAGAAATACATCACTGTGGTAAAAATTTGCTTACAGCTTTGGGAAAAATTGGGGTGTGCCTATGTTGGGGAAACAACCGTAGTTTTACGCGAATACGTCTGCGTTTAAGTGTAATTTGTTCTTTAGGAAAAAGGAATGAAATTAAAATAACGAAATCGATAATTGACTTATTCAACTTAAATCGATAGATCTAGACGTGGTATTTCGTTTGTTGCCAAAACTCAGCGCGCTAGCACACGGAGTTGCGAGGTACTGCTGGGAAATTATCGCCAACGCCAGTCGCCGCGGACCTCCACCTGCTCCTCACGCATGCGCGGTGCCAACTCAAGGTCATACTACCGTCGTAGTTGTATACCCGAACTGAAGAGACTACATTTATTTAATTAGTGTTATTGGTCGGGATGTTATATTGTCGGAATAATCACCCTGCAAAAGTTATATAGTCGTTTCTGTCCTGGGGCCTATTTCACCCACAGGCTTTGAAACTTTTCATTTTGCACTTTTCACTTTGCATTCTTATTTGTGTTCCACGAAAATCTGCAGTTGCAAAGAAAAAAATTGAAAAGTGCAATGTGGAAAGTGTTAAGACTTTGCACTCTCAAACATATATTTATTCCACCATACTGTCACTTTGCAAAACCCATCTATGAGAATTTTCAAACTGTTCAATTTTGGTACAAAGGGAAAATTATCTTTGCAGTAGTATTATTATTGATATAAAGTTATCTTAAATATGGTTTTGTTATGTTTCAGAGTTATTTAAAGGAAATTGAAATGCAAGAAATTAATTTAGTTAGCTGTGAGGAAATGAAATATATTGGCATTTACATAACATACGCGACTGAGGAAAGAACAATGATAGGGCGTATTTTTCTGCTTTATAGCTACGAATCTGATGACGACAATGCCCATGAATGTTTATTAAAGTTCCATCAACCATGCCATAAACAGACGGGAATCCATCTTTAACGAAAAATTCTCTGGGAATGTTTGTTGTGGATGCTGACCAGTTTACAGTGTATTGAGATAGTCTGTTGATAATGGCATCCGCTACTCTTGACACAGACCGGCAAACATTAGATTTAGCTACGTCGTGCCGAGAAGCAACACCACGCATTTGTCCCCCATTGCCTAGCTAATGTAGGCACAACAGTAATTACTGTTTGGGAAATAAGCAATTACTACTGTTGGTTACATTACGTAACACTGCGTTAAACACTAAGTCAACGTGATGTGCATTTAACATAAAACATAATTGAACTTAAATGCATTGTCAATTTAAAAATTTGAATTTTGTATATTTTTCTTCTTGTAATTACATGCAATTACATATTATTGTAATTACATATTATTTTCAGTTTTATCATTTCCAATACGGCTAATTTTTTTGCACAACTTATTATTTTTTCTTACTCATGATACCTTTTAACCTGCAAACATATACNGATCTTTAGCAGGGCTTCAGAAAATCTTGAAGTTACCGTGAATACATTATAGCGAATTGCAAAGAGGTTAATAATACTGGTGGAACAGAATTCCTTTGCACTTTTCAAGTATATGCACAGTGCAAAGTGCAATGTGAAAAGTTGCAAAGTCTGTTATAAGTAATAAGGAAATGATTAGTCTGGCGCAAGGGAATGGGGAAGTAGGAACTAGGAGACATTCATGCTGTGTCATTCCGGTCGCCCGGCAGCCATTTTCTCTCAAAAGTTTTCTTTTTTCCTTTGAAATTGATTATTTTTCGTTTAAAATTTCCCCATTTCCTTCAAAATTCCCATGTTCCCACTTAAAATATCCCGTTTTTCCCTCGAAAAGCACCTATCCCCTCATTGGGAAATAACAAGAGCCTTTTTTTTTTTTGTAAAAACCATCTATTGTAAGTATTTGGGTGGGGGGCCTTTGTTTTTAACCTGTGACCTTGACCTTCTACCTTGACCCTGTGTTCAACGACCTTGGATAACCTTAAACCCAAAATATAAAAAAAAATCTACAGAAAAATTATATAATCTCCAAAAATGTATAAAAAACTACAAAATTAAAAAAATTAAAAAATTTCAAACAAATTATCTAAACTATACATGTAGGTGGTCCGGGTTCGATGGCAGGTGGATAGACTAAGCTCCCGACACTACCGGCCCTCACCAGGTCAGCCAGTGTCCATCTCGTCAGCAATGTTAGATGTCGATGACCTTGACCTTCGACCTTGACCTTGGATAACCTTAAAACCAAAAAATTCTAAAAAATCCCAACAATTTTCAAAAAAATTCCAAAAAACCCTTGACACTTGATTTAAGACCATTGACTCAAGATACTCAACTCAAGACCCTTGACTCAAGACTAAAGACCCAAGATTCAAGACCCTTGACCAAAGGTCCTTGACCATCAACCTTAAACCCAAAAAAATTCTAAAAATTCTTCAAATTCCTAAAAATTCTAAAAATTGTTAAAAATGTATAAAAAAAATCATGAACTTCCAAAATTTATAAAACTATTAAAACATTATTATTAAAAATGTATTTTAAAAACGCTCTTTTACGGAGGTTTCCTCAGCACCACGGCCTGCAGACAGTCAAGCACATTGTATTAACATTGCCCTCCCCTAACAGTTTTTCTCATTAGTTAATTAGTCAGCAGGCCTCCACCCCTCTCACCATTGCTATTCCTGACGAATGCACTCCACCCATCATATTCGTTTTTTTTCGTTTGTCATTTGTTTACTTTTACATCACCTAGGTAACGCTAGTGTATTAATGATCGATTTCGCTGCCAAATGAGTTGTCGAATTAGTCACTATACTGCTTGATGTCGACCTTGACCAAATAACATTGAACTCGAAAAATTGAGAAAAATCATAGTCCATACAATTGTCAATTACTAGCTGGTCACATCAAGGGACCACGCCGACTAACAATACTAGCTGCACGCAAGGTCGACTCCACCCAAGACCGACTACACTCAAAACCAACTCCACCCAAGACTAACTCCATCCAAGACTAACTCCACCCAAGACTAATTTCACCCAAGACTGGTTCTTGACGAAACTGACTTAGCCGAAGACTAGCTCCTGACGAGACCAGTTCCTACAAAACAGGTTAGAGCAACCACCAATACAAACAAATGATGNCTAACTCCACCCAAGACTAATTTCACCCAAGACTGGTTCCTGACGAAACTGACTTAGCCGAAGACTAGCTCCTGACGAGACCAGTTCCTACAAAACAGGTTAGAGCAACCACCAATACAAACAAATGATGATGGGTAATCTTGAAAAAAAGTCTCACAATAAGAGTCTCCTAGCTAACCTCTTCGCAGAAAATCTTCGCAGAATCTTTGCAAAACATTTCTACCAGAGCTGTCCATACCAACGGGTCATTCTATCTTACCAAGCCAACTGACAAGGCCGACCAACTAGTTGCGAAACATTCCTCAAAAATATTCCCATCATTTCATTTGTTCACTATATATAACTCGGCCAATTTTAAACAGTACGAGTAAAGCATAATACTTCAAATCGAACTATAGCCCTCCTCCAGCATGCACACACATAAATTTTATCTAAAACATACTCTCAATTGATTGTTTACACCACTGAGTTAAAAAGTCTTTCAGAGAAGAATAAGGAGCTGCATAAGAAATTAAACACACGTTGCTACTTATATATATTTAATTTATTTACTTAATTTATATATTCTATCTTTCTAATTATTTTGTACATTCGATCTTCACATTTCTCAGATGTTGACAGATCATGGATATTAGCCAACAGTCTCATCTGATATAACCCCGATCCTTCAGTTCATTGATGATTGAAGCTATCTCAACACTGCGTTTTTGCAGGTCAATAAAATGTCCGAGTCTATCAAAAAATTCATTCGGGTCTTCGGAAAATGCGTAACGAGCGTTCTTGACTCCTTCTACATTCTTCACACCACCTGTCGAAGGAAATTCGTTGGTCAAATGTGTAGGAACGTCGAGAGAATCATCATCCTTCTCATCACATACTTCACCAACACTGTCCTCCTAGTCATTATTATCAATTCTGTCTTCATGATTGTCTTCACCTCCTGTTTCGTCCTCAATGTAAAGTTTACTTTCCTTTGTATGAGTCGCACAGTCATAATCAGTATTTAGAGCCGACAACTGTTTATTGTGAAATTCGTCGAATTCACGCGATCGTATTTGAAGTGTGCATTCCACACATACTGACTCTACAAAACCTCGTAGGTCTCTCATTCCGTCATTAGCATTAACTGTCACGTCATAATAGTCTGTGGAATCAGTACCCATCGATGCAGCACGAGGTGTTGACATCACTTGCTGGTTCTCAAAAGGCGAATCCTTGCAGTTCTTGATGTGGTTCCTCAATATATCACCTTACATAAACTATGCCCATTGTCGTAATGCTTCAACGCGCGAAAAGTACTCTTCGTACAAGCGGTTCTCTCATGTTGCTGAGCATATCAGCTTTTGCTGAAGATCTGTCCACAGTAGAAACACTGTTTTACATGTAATTATCCATCAGTGGAAAAAGGTACATCCGTAGAGGTAAGCTCTACAGTAGACGTCATGTGGAACTATAGAGGATATCATCCAGTGATATAGCAGATTATGACTGATCGACCGACAACTACACCGAACTTGTCTGCATAGATCTCCTTGGTCGTTCAAGGTCACATAATTTGAGAGAAGCGCCGTGCTGTGTTGTCACATTTATTGAGTGCCTGCTTTAACTGGGAAGGCATCGCAACACACTTTCTTGTCATACTGTCAACATCAATAAAAAATTATGCCTTCGTTAATTTCTGATATTGAGTACATATTGTGAATAATACCCCGACCATTTGTGTGAACCTATACCCGTTTGCAACTTTTCTATTACAGACAGTAACACAAGCTTTCTGAGAAAGAAATTAAAATAACTGACAGCCTGTCACGAGATATAGTATACCCGGTGCTAAACTGGGTGACACGAGGCAGCTGCTGTGTTTGAAAGTATCTTTTGCAGGCTGAGCAGGAAACAGAGTCGTTGTTATTTATTGACTGCCTGTATAGTGTGGCAGATATATATGTAAATGCGCTTACCAAAGATGGTTTCTTCTTAAGAGAGGGGGGGGGGGTAACGTCCATTTTTGTATCTTTCACCTATTTATTCACCAAACGATCCCATTACAGAAAGTGACTGAAATTTAATGAACTACAGCAAACTTTTGAAAGCGCAAATGAGAAATATTTTGTGTTTCTCGCAGTGGTCACTCGGACAGTTATAGCAAGGTACAAACGCAGAGCTGTAATTGGTTACCGGGACCAGCCAGTGGGAGGAGCACGGTAGATCAGATGACTTTTGAACAACCAAGATGTTATGCACTTGGGAATGCAAGTTTGTTATAGAGTAGTCAAGAGGAAGGCACAATTTTCATGGGCCAGTGAACGTCAGCACAGTGATATACGAAGCTTAGGCTGTGTCTGCATTGCCTGTCCCATGAAGTAAATACGTTTGCTGACATCCTCTTGACTTATTCAAAAGAAAATTAGGTACTGTTTGTATTGTATACGGCTTATTTACGTCCCCCGGTGTGATGCCTTAAGGCTTATCAGAGGACGGCTTACAAACGAACTTAAACTACGTCCATGCCTTACCTGGGATTCGAACCCAGAACCTCCCGCACCTCAGACCGGCGGCGCACCAACCGACTGTTCCACGGGAGACTGGCTTAAGTACTGTTTAAATGGCTAATTTTCTTTAAGGGTTTTTATCTCGGCGCATAACTAGACGACCCTTACATGAGCGGTGAGTAAACAGGAGAATTTGCTGCATGGATGTAGGAGTATGTTGCGATTCTGTGCTAAAAACTCTATGGTATGGAATAAAATATACCTACTATGGCAGATCAGTATACTAAACACAGACGTAGAATACATTCTGTTTGAAATTATTTAATAATGCACATTAAAATTTCCCTGGTGTTAATTCAAACCTTGCACCCTTATAAACTGACAAACTTCAATGTCATAAAGCGGAGTGGAGATATTTGGGCGGCTCTTAACATCGAGGTCTTGCGGCACTGGGATGCAAGGCCGGGGGAAACGGAAGATCTCGAGAAAACCCACCGACCAGCGGCATCGTCCGGCACGATTGCCATATGCGAAAATCCGGGAGGGCCCCCGCCGGTAATCGAACTAGGTACGCCTAGATGGAAGGCGAGTAGTCTAACCACTACACCACCGAGGCCCCTCAATATCTAGATAACTCTAGGAAAATAAGTAAACTCTATTTAATTGAAGGATGATTGGTAAATATACAAATGTAGTACGTCTACAAGGTATTCACGGGAGACAAAACGAAATTGGTAACTTACTGTGGTTTACTTATTAACTATAGGATATTTCGTATATCGAAGTTCACTTTTACGATATAATTTGTTTAGTATTTGCAATAGTCACAAGAAACAAACAAACATGAAGACAACAGCAAATACGGACACACATACAGCAAGTAAGCAACCTAGTTTACTTAACATATAGATGAAAATAAATATTAGTAGAAGGAAACCAAATTAGTTTCTGTCAAACAAATCGTAATTTTCTCTTTTTATCTTGCTTAATACATTGAAAACTCACATTCTAAGACATTTTATATGTTTATGTTCTGTAGTTGCGAGACTTCATTTGTTATCTGTGGTTACTGTTTTTTGGTTAAGAGTCTCATGTGTACTTATGTTTAATTTTTATGACTTATTTGTTGTTGTTCTATGCAGGGTCATTATGTTATATTCTGGACAACCCTCGAAAGTGTGAACTCGCTATTTTTCTTAAGGCACAACACCTCAGAATGTTTGAAATTAAAGGAAGAAATTTTGTTCGGGAACCCTTTTTCATAAACTGTTGTGTAAAACATTAACAATTTCCGTTAAGCTGGCATTATGTTGAGTCATAATACGCAGTTTAGTAAAACTTGAAAATAATTGAAGATTCTACCGAAAATTGAAATCGGAGCGGTGGTTCAGAAGTTTGTCGCTTTTACTCACGGACCAAACAGTTCGCATAAAACTTAGCAAACACAATATGATATACACTTGTTCTAGTATAAATACCCCACACACACGCATTTCCAGTTTTATGTATGTTCTTTCTGCTTTCACGTGAAATGATATTAATGAGATGGTTTTTACCTATATTACGCTGTACTGTCCATACTGAAAAGCACCACTGGTATCCGAATTTCCACATACATTATATCCGAATGCTCGAGCTGTATTTGAGAGCAAATACTCCCAGATAATGCAGCCAAAACAAACGAACGCTGTTACTGTAATCATTTGAATTTGTTGTCACAGATTGTTCAGGGCAACAACATATTTGCTCAATTCAAAACAATCTAGTGATTTTAATCTACCATGACACTATGAAACTCACGAGAACCATCGTCATATAGTTGTGTGCACCATGCATATGCTCACAGTGTCGGTACAACCAAAAAGTGTTTGGCCGAACACATTATTTATACAGTATTATTTGGTTTAAGGGAAAGAATGCTGATATTTTAGGCAGGAGCGATTTGGTCGTGTGAACCAAATATTGTCCGACATAAACAAATACTCTCTAAGTAAGTATATTTGGTACTCGGTACTATCTATTTTTCTTAGTGCGTGGTTTGATCCTCTGTAAACAGTACTGAGAATCAAGATAAATAATGAAGTGGCTATGGTCGTAGCTACATGAACATATTTTACATCAGCTAACATAATAACTAAAGTACCGTAAACGTATTGAAACATTTGCTAAATTAATATTTCTGTTTACTATAGGATATCTTGTTGATACTGCCTTGAGTAATTAATCCGTTCATTCAATTTCAAATTTCATTTTTTTTTTTGTGGTTAGAAATTTATGTTATGTATCGTTTAAAGTATAAGAACAGTCTTTACGTAGTGATGACACGGTTGGGTATATCGTGGTCACACGTATACTTAGAAGGACTTGACCATAGAGCCCAGTTGTACCAAAGGTTCCACAGTACGGATCTCGCACATTCCAAGCCGACAGACAGTCAGCCGCCGAGAAAAGCGGTACGCATGAGGAAGGAGGTATCGCGGTTCCTTCCCACGCATGCTTGACTCGCGTTCTCTTCTCCTTTCCTTTCGCTGACTGCTGTGGACGGACGATGTCTTCCCACGTGGCTTATACTTCCCGTTACAAGTACATGTTGGCCAAGTTTCCTCCTACCTCCTTCATCCCCCAGGTTTAAACGCTTGTTACCCAGGTACGTGTTGGCTTGTGTATTTTTGTTCCAAACATTTCTTCTACACGAACTGCATGTAAGAACCACTTCAATATCAATAATCACGATTTTTCTCATTTTTTATTTAGTATGATTTGCGGCGTGCAAAGAGTTTTTTTAATAGCAAAAATTAATTATAAAAAATATTCGGAATTTTTACATGGAATTTTTTTTAGTAACTACTGTCTTCTTGAAGCATAGACAAATGATTTTACTTATATTTCCAACAAACAGTAAAACAACAGAGACAGAGCTCAGGCATGTTTTGGCGGTTGCTGATTTGACACTATAGAAAAATCGTACATTTTACGGAAAAGTGCAAGTAAAATTCTTTATTACTTTCCGTAAAATTACGAACACGTGGATTTTTAAATAACGGACATCCCGTAAAACTGACAAAACCTCTCCTTATAATTAGCTATTTTTTTGTACTTCCGGCTTTAAAAAAGGCTGTGAAAAAAGTGTAAACTTTTCTTATGCGGGTGTTATACTGTGTATAAAAATTTTTAAGCAAAATGTTTTATACTTGAGCGAGATTTAAACATGAATCAGGATCTAAAAGTCCATGACTCTTACCACTAAAGCACGACAATTTTAAAACAGCATGGTCTATAAATTTAGTATGCTACAAATATCACACAAGTAATTATTAAAGTTTATAAAATATTTTTTAGTGTTTTTTAGTGTTTAAGTGTTATTAACGATTAAGAGGTGTCTGACACTACTTTTTGAAGTTTGAAGGAATGGGTGTATGCGAATATCCTAACTACTGCAGTAACGATTTTTTTTTTCCGTTTACATTTGCAAAAAAAGTTTCGTGTAGACTCGAAATTGTTTGTTCCCGAAACCAGAAGCTATAGGAGATGGCGAGAAATTAAATATTTGGTATTTACGGAGCTCTGGTCCGTTTTCCGTCATTACGGATAGCATTTCCGTATTTTTGCCGTACATTTGCATAAAAAATTTCCGTAAATACACGGAAATATTTAACAATGGATTATTTATTCTTTAACCGTTATTAGGTTGCACGGCTGCTCTTGTATGCACTGTGGAGGACATGAAAACTGAAAAATACCTTCGCATGCGCATGAGTACTTTCATATGCTTTAACATGACAAATGCCACTTTAGTTTACATGTACAGTACGGTTCTTGTACCACGAGATTATTTAACGTGAATCTTTATTCTGATAATTTTTCTTTTGCGCGTTAATGTACAGTTCTTAGAGTTGTCCACACATCCCTGTCTAAATATTTAAACCAAAACTTTCACAAAGTGATGTTTTTGGATAAGATTTTAAATTATGCCACACAACTGATACACTCAACTTTATGTTTTTTTTTTATGTTACAGCTACAGTGTTATTAGTGCCTCGCCTTCGTGCCGTATGGTTGATAGCGTGTGGATTACCAGTTAAACTAACCTAGAGCGATATATGAAAATTGCGTCTTCATTACGGCTTTCTCGGTACTAGAACACAGACGCCCGGGCCAGATTGCAAAGCCTTGGCGACCTTGACAAAGGAAACCGAGTCACTCGCCCAAGTAACGGGTTTGGTAGACAACATCCGGCCACTGATTATGAAGGCAATATCCGGCCACTGATTATGAGTGCGGGCTTACAACTCCACTGGGAGGCATAGCTTTAACCCCTAAACGTAGACAGTAATATTTCCTTTCAGATGTCGAAAAAGAAGAAATTTTTGGCATGAGAAGTACTTATACATTTCTTACAATACTTATTATGGAGCCTATGGAAAGGGTTTCAGTAGATCCATTATACATGAAACAGCCAATAACAAAATGGTTGGTGTGTCAGCAGTAACCGCGATAGCTTTGCCCAGGGAAAGGCAATGACCGAACTGGTGCGACCTTTTGGGCCTGCACAGCACCAATCGTGATTTCTCCTACTATGTTACATGTCAAACGTGAACGAGTATTCTCAGGATAATATGTTTAAGCGTTAAATAAATAGTGCCCCAAGACCGGTTAGGTGTGTTAATGCTTCACGAACGACCTTCTTCACTACATGAAGGGATTATGGCAGCGTTGAAATTGCCTTGCATATTCTATTCGTGGTTTCTTTACACTTTAAGAATCAAACCTTTGAAAAATCTCCCCATGTAAGACGTATTTGGTTGTTCCCTAAATATATCATTTATCACGAGTGTTTTATACTTCTGTTAACATGGAAACGTACCTTAATGTTAATTAAATTGAAATGTTGTATATATATTATAATATCTTGTTTATAATTAATATGAATAAAAACAGGTAGAATATAGGTGTGTTGGTAATGCCAAGTAATAAATAGTTCTTATGCGAAATATTACTAAACAGGTTGCGCACGAATGCGGCGCGTTGTCCCTTTGGCGTAATTATCTAACCTTTGTTAAACTTTGTTAGCTTGAGGCGGAGAAATATCCTGGAAGTAGAACTATAGCAGGGCTTCAGAATAGTTGGGAGTAACCGTGAATGGACTATAGCAACTTTCAACGTATCGCGCAGTGTTCTGTTCACTCAGAGCTTTTCGACGTGTTCCTTGATTGATACGTCGACCACAAACAAGACAGCTCTGCAGCTGACGTCGCGTGTGATACGACCTCCTCGCCACCTCTCTCGTGAATGTTCGATCGAACCACACACACGCACCAGAGTTCTGAAACGCACAACTGCGACGAAAAAGTGGCAGGCCTCAACAACCTATAAACCAAAATGAAACGGCGAGAATTGCTCTTGAAACTTCACAATGGCTTGATGAAAACAATAGTTTGGAGTAGAGAGATCTGGGCGGCTTTCAACATCGAGGTCTTGAGACCCAAAGTGGGTGAGTGAGGTGAGGATGCAGCAGCGCCGAAATGCAGGGATGGGGGAAAATGGGAGATCACCGAAACAACCCGCCGATCAGCCGCATCGTCCGGCACGATTACCACATGCGAAAATCCCCGCCTGAAATCGAGCCCGGTTCGCCTAGGTGGGAGGCGAGTAGTCTAACCATCACACCACCGCGGCCCCCTATAGCTCGGAATTTTACCTGTTGTTTTCTTGTGCACTAATTTACCTTCCACGCTGTCTTTCTCAAAAAGTTAGACGCACTGAAAAAAATAATCTTTTGAACTTCTGAATCTCTAATGGTGGTTTTTAATCTACATGTAGTATCGAAATAATGCCACACATTAGGCTGTAAATATAGAACTGTTTAGTATCGCTACTATTAAAGAGTTAAGAAATGTAATACACATTTCGCTCTTTTCTCAGCAAATGTAAGAATGATACCATGTACGCACGGGGAAATGTTTATCATTAACGCTTACTCGCTATACACTTATATGGTAAGTTTGAAAATAGTTTATTAGAGTGTGGCACTCGGCTTTAATAAGTTCTCCTGCTGACCAAAAAAGATTTGGGTTCAAAAAACAATAATCTTCACAAGCGATTCAACAATAATGAACTACGTTACATTCAAAACTATTGAAATTATTTTTAACTCGCGAAAGCGACTGCAAGCAACACTGCATTTTGTAAATGCAAACAGAATGTGGTTACGAACAGCATTTGACAGTTGCTGGTAATAACCCATTTTATAGGCAAATAATAACCAATTAAATTAAAATTCTCTCTTTAGAAACAAGTTACTCCTTGGAGGTTTTTAACTTTATTCCCTGCGCCTGTTGTGTCAAGAAAAAAAAGTACGTTTTTCGTAAAGACGAACAATTTGAATTTAACGGTGTACTTTTTCCATGCTTGTTGTCTATGTTGTGTCTGTATACAATTGTATGAAATGTATATAACTCGGATAAAACTATACAACATTTAGTAGAAATTTCTAAGACATGGCTGCGAAATTAGTAATCAATGTAATACAAAACTTGTCTGGTTCGTAGTCCTCTTTGAGGTTTTTGGTTCTAAAAAATGTCAATGCACCAAAGTAAGGTTTTTTAAAATTATTTTACGTAATCTCGAGAAATCTCACTGTCCTGAATGAGGCTCAATTGTATTTATGAAAATCTGCCCATTTTAAGGCACCGGTCAGAATATTATCATAGAAACAGTTGGGTGCAAAAAAAATATAAACTTGACGTGTGCCCGTCGAAATAGAGCTGAACGTCACACCCATATGGTACATGGGCATTCGCTAGCCACAGCCTGCAGTTGCAGTGACGTGTGGTGAACTGCTGCAAGGTAAGCTGGTGCTTGCTCACTGCTGTACATTCTCGGTGCACGTGGCTGCAGCCAGTAACCTAAGGAAACAATCACAAGCGAGCAGCAAGGTACCCGTACGCGTCCTGTGGCGTCACCTGCCGAGCTACGTTTTAGCGCTGGAAGTGTCAACAACCTAGCAACAACAGTACACAGCTAACGCCAGCTTACCTTGCAACAGTTCACCACACGCCACCGTACAGGCGAACTTAGAGAAGCGCCAAGCCAAAACAGTGGGGACCCCTCCACGGCGTGGAACGGCCTAATGGTAATCAAAGGAAGTTTCCAGAACACCACGAAGGTAGCTACCATCTTTGAAGACGGTATTTCGCTTGTATGTCTGTGCCTGTTATATGACTCGAGTCTCTAGGCCGATGTGGGAACCCTAAGGTGGACTGAAAAGTTGAAAGTTCGTGGATTTAGTTACACGGTTATGGACGGACCGGCCAGCGGTGACAGGCTGTCTCATCCGTTTATAGATACCGACTCGGTGCTCATAAATAATGAATTATGACGTGGTGTCGGTCTTTAAGATAAGTAGTTTAGGACTTTACGTCTCTTCGACAGCGAGGTCATTAAGAGACGGAGAAAAGTTGCTCAGAGAAATAGAAACGGGGAAGGATTCGGCCAAGGCCTGTAGTAAGGAACCACCCCAGCATTGGCCTGGTGTGATTTCGGGAAACCGTTGAAAACAGATCTCATGATGGTAGGGGATCGGAGACCGAATCCGGGTCCTCCTGACAGCGGTGGCGTAGTGGTTAGACTACTCGCCTCCCACCTAGGCGAACCGGGTTCGATTCCCGGCGGGGTCGTCCTCGAATTTTCGTGCCACAGGATGCCACTGGTCGGCGGGTTTTATCGGGATCTCCCGTTTCCTCCACCCTTCCATTCCGGCGCTGTTCTATACTCGCTTCGCTTCACTGTCATTGGCTCTCAAGATCTCGATGTTAAGAGCCGCTTAAATCTCTCCGCTCCACCGCGTCACGTCGCTCGGTGGGTGGGCTTGAACCATATTCGGTCGGACCTTCCAGCCACATGAGCTGTGGACGTCGGCAAAAAAGGACCGTCGCGACGGAATTAGAATCGTCGGCCGCGGCTGACGGACAGAAACATTTCGGCCGCTGTTTGACCGGCCGAAAAGTAGGTTACTGGGGCATCCCGGGAATATTCAGTTTGCCCTGGGTCGATACTCCCACTAGGCGTCGGGTCACCTCTTAGCCTCTATTGATGCCGATACCCGCGCCCACTACAAAGTCACATGGAAACTAGTCAATGGTTTCGCAGGGCACGTCGTCAACTACACACACGAACACACGCCACACTTCTAATCACTAAACACAAACCTGACGAGAACCAATTAAAAAACTCCAGTGAATCATGTAAGTAGAATGATTATGGGGAGTTTGAAACAAGGGGATAGGGGATCGGAGCGTCGGAGCTGTTAATGCTCTGTCATTCCGGTCCCCCAGCGGCCGTATGGTCCTCCATATTGTATCTAGGTGACATNCCGGGAATATTCAGTTTGCCCTGGGTCGATACTCCCACTAGGCGTCGGGTCACCTCTTAGCCTCTATTGATGCCGACACCCGCGCCCACTACAAAGTCACATGGAAACTAGTCAATGGTTTCGCAGGGCACGTCGTCGACTACACACACGAACACACGCCACACCTCTAATCACTAAACACAAACCTGACGAGAACCAATTAAAAAACTCCAGTGAATCATGTAAGTAGAATGATTATGGGGAGTTTGAAACAAGGGGGATAGGGGATCGGAGTGTCGGAGCTGTTAATGCTCTGTCATTCCGGTCCCCCAGCGGCCGTATGGTCCTCCATATTGTATCTAGGTGACATTGACATTGATCTTTAACCACGGTAACCCTCGACACAACGAATCCAAAAAATTAAAAAAATCCGAAAAATTCTAAAAAAATCTAGATAATTTATAAAAAAAGTTATATAAAATATGAAAACATATTATTAAATATTATTTAAAAATTATTAAATAAATATATATTTAAATTTCCGGAGGTTCCTCGCACCCCGTCTCCTCGTAAGCATTATGCGATCTTGGTAGGTGCAGTAAACAATCTTGGTAGGCATCACAGCCACCGTCCACCATCTTGGTAGGGGCAGTACACCATCTTGTTTCCGACCACCATCTNAATCTTGGTAGGCATCACAGCCACCGTCCACCATCTTGGTAGGGGCAGTACACCATCTTGTTTCCGACCACCATCTTGGTAAGTGCAGGCATCCGCCATATTGGTAGGTGCAGTCCACCATATTTGTAAGTGCAGTCCGCCATATTGGTAGGCATCACAGCTACTGTCCACCATTTTGGTTTTCTCGTTTGTCATTTGTTTATATTTTGCTGGAGTTTGTCTCTCACCTTCGTTAGACTGCCATATTGGATTTCATATATTTTATTCACCTAGGTGGCACTAGTGTATTAATTTACCCACTAGACGAGTTGTCAATTTAGCCAACCGGTGGCAACCACATTCTTTACGTTTTACAGTATAGGTTGCGCTGTCGGCACCCTGCATATAGAATTCTATTTTCAACACCTAGGTGGCGCTATTTTCTCGATTTCGTCACCAGGCGAGCTGCCGATTTAGCCACGAGGCAGCAGCCATATTTGATTACGTTTTTTAAAGTATAGGTGGTGCTGTTGGCACCCTCCATGTTAGATTCTATTTTCAACAAATAAATGGCGTTCATTTATTGATTTCACTGCCCGGCGAGCTGTTGGTACCCTCTCATTCTGACGATTTAGCCGCAAGGTGAGCTTTTGGCACTCATGTTTATAGTCATAGGAAATTCTTTAATTTTTCATTTCTATTTTTAAATAATAATTTTTCCTTTCAGCAGTATACATAAAAGCATAAATTATTAAATCGTTTTTTTTGTGTTAAAATCTTTTTATAAAGACCGACCAAAAACATTCTTCCTTTTAATGCTAATTAAACTACCATTGAAATTGAGTNTTCACTGCCCGGCGAGCTGTTGGTACCCTCTCATTCTGACGATTTAGCCGCAAGGTGAGCTTTTGGCACTCATGTTAATAGTCATAGGAAATTCTTTAATTTTTCATTTCTATTTTTAAATAATAATTTTTCCTGTTAGCAGTATACATAAAAGCATAAATTATTAAATCGTTTTTTTGTANTTAGCAGTATACATAAAAGCATAAATTATTAAATCGTTTTTTTGTGTTAAAATCTTTTTATAAAGACCGACCAAAAACATTCTTCCTTTTAATGCTAATTAAACTACCATTGAAATTGAGTATTTGTTCTGTTACCCCTCACCCCACCACTTTAGTCCGACCAATTTTTCACCATCGCTTAATCCCTTATCACAACCGCTCTTGTTTGGGCGGCTGTTAACAGCGAGGTCTTGAGAGCCAATGAAGGTGATGTGAGGTGAGTATAGGGCAACGCCGGAATGAAATAGCGGGGGAAAGGGGAGGTCACCGAGAAAACCCGCCGACCAGTGGCATCGTCCAGCATGATTCCCACTTGCGAAAATCCGGAGTGAACCGACCGGGGATTAAGCCCGATACGCCTTGATGGGAGGCAAGTAGTCTATCCGTTCAGCCACCGTGGCCCCTCTACCCTCCAGGGCATGAGAGCGAGCAAAGTTTCTCTCTCCTGAAGTTACGCAGCTAAGTAGGATAATTGTAGGCAATATCTAATCATATTTATCATTACGNGGAATGAAATAGCGGGGGAAAGGGGAGGTCACCGAGAAAACCCGCCGACCAGTGGCATCGTCCAGCATGATTCCCATGTGCGAAAATCCGGAGTGAACCGACCGGGGATTAAGCCCGATACGCCTTGATGGGAGGCAAGTAGTCTATCCGTTCAGCCACCGTGGCCCCTCTACCCTCCAGGGCATGAGAGCGAGAAAAGTTTCTCTCTCCTGAAGTTACGCAGCTAAGTAGGATAATTGTAGGCAATATCTAATCATATTTATCATTACGNAAAAGTTTCTCTCTCCTGAAGTTACGCAGCTAAGTAGGATAATTGTAGGCAATATCTAATCATATTTATCATTACGTAGTTATTGCTTGAAATAAATAATATTCAAGAATAGTAGCAACGAAAAATTATAGGGCCACCCATACATTTAGAATAAAGAAATTCCGTCCTGCAATATTGATTGTATCTGTTCGTATATATTTTTTTGCTAATTGTGTCCTTTGAAAGTTATTTGTTTACGGGGATATGAGTTTTCCAAAAATTTGCATAACAGACAAATTACCCACTGCATTTAGCAGTATACCAAGGCTAACCTCCGAAAAAAATAATTTACATACATTAATGAAACTTGTNAATTACCCACTGCATTTAGCAGTATACCAAGGCTAACCTCCGAAAAAAATAATTTACATACATTAATGAAACTTGTCTCACAAACTGCATATACATAGAGATAAAATGTTATGCAAAATTCAAAATGTTAAAACATAATTACACACCTCTTTAAAGCAACTGAACGAAATTTAAAACTAAAAAAAANATGCAAAATTCAAAATGTTAAAACATAATTACACACCTCTTTAAAGCAACTGAACGAAATTTAAAACTAAAAAAAAAAAAAATATATGTATATTAGAATTTTACTGTTTTAGTGCAGTTAACTGAGGTAGTGTTAACAGAGCTACATATATATATTTTTGCATTTTAACGAATTAGTTTATGTATTTTTTTTCATGCAAAAATAGTGAAAAAATGTGTGTAATAATTTTTAGAGTTTGAGTTTTGCATAACATTCCATATCTATGTATTTCCATTTCATGAAACAAATTTTCAGTCATGCATGTCAAGTATTTTGTTTGGCTNATAACATTCCATATCTATGTATTTCCATTTCATGAAACAAATTTTCAGTCATGCATGTCAAGTATTTTGTTTGGCTCACCTCGGTATATTGCAAAATGCAGCCATGGTATGTTATACAAATTTTTGGAAAATTCATATCCCGTAAACAAATGAAGATTATAATAAACTCTGAAAAAATGCAACTTTCAAAGAAGTAAATCAATAAAAAAAATATATGAACGGATACAATCAATATTACGGTGACGGGAGTTCTTTATTCTAAATGTATGGGTGGCACAAAAGTTTTCGTTGATACTGTAAAGGGCTATTTAAATAAACGTTGCGGAGTTACTTATACCATTTGTTCCTTGCCTTGTCAGGTTAAACTCATCAGTTAGAAAGATAGCGGTGTACAAAGGAGAGTATATCGTCGACTGTAGCATCTGCTGTACCCACTCAGAAATCGCCCGAGAACTCAGTTAAGGGAAAAGTTCAACATATGTTGTTGAACTTGCGACTCTCCACCTTCAAGGAAACAAATTTGCCAAATTCCAGCGTTTCATTCTATGTACAAAACTCCGGGCGTAGTTGAGGAATGGTAGGTTTGGTGGATAGTATTGCAATTAAATAATTAAGCTATACATGAGCATCACACACAGAAACGTGCTGGTTCTTAATGATGGAAAATTTTCACGTGTTTACAGTGAAGTAATAAGAATTAAGAAAATCATTGCGGAAATTCACTGCCTGACCAAATTATACAATTTTTGTAAGGTGCCAATTTTAATCTTTAGGGATTTATAACAATTACTGGCCCGTGTTACTCTATTGCTAACACTTACTTAACGGTAAACTGTTACGTAAACCTAGTGCGATTATTGAAATTTACACAAAAATGTTATGACATTTTATTAATATGCTAACACTTTCATACTGTGTTTACTTACGTAGAGGTCTTATTGTATATTGGACTTTGCTATAGCCTTATATATTGTGGATAGCCTGGATATCACTGCATTTTCTCAAAATCTTAAGTGTTTTCCCCTACTTAGTTTCCTTTCGTTCTAGTCTACAAAATATATAACTATACAATTTCATGTTTGCAAAAAGTGTGGGAGTAATTGACAGAATGAACATTATCGTAAAGTTAACATGTTTTAAGAGCGTTCGGAAGGTCGAGTTGGGTCCCGAAATAATCTATCACAATCAGCTGTAATGGATGGTAAAATGTAATGAAACTTAAAGCGTGACGCCGACGACGAGACGACAACTGACTCGTACACAATGCACACGACAATATGCAACAACGTGAGACACTAAACGTAATGCAGAATAATAATAAACTGAGGGGGAAAAGGGTTTCGGTATACTTCTGTGTATATGAGGATGACGTTGCGACAGCCGTAGTACGTGTAACGAATTTTCTGGGTAGAGTGCAAACCCTAGCTGCGCAGTCACGATCGTCCAAATTGAGTACTAAATTGGCGTGCTTATTGAAAATCAGAATTATTGCCCCTTTAACTCCTTGATAACACAAAACAGTGTGAGGACTGGAAATTAGATTCATCTTAGTGACGCTTGAAGGCAGTCTGACGAGTTACTTGCCCGGCCCCTTCAAGAATGCAAATAGGAACACACACACACACACACACACACTTGATCTTACCAGTCTGAAGTAACGTGTACCATTTGTACATCCAGCAACACAGCAGTCTGGTAGCAAAAATACTAGAGGACAGAACAAACAAATACACGAACAGGAACACTAGAAGAAAAACTTGCTACTACAACGAAATGAAAACAATAGGCTAATGTGTTCAAAAATTTTTAATTTTTAAGTTTAATTGTGTTTAGACTAACTTGACTTTTTCCCAGAAAAATAAAATAATTTATCCAAAAGGCAATACAAATTAGCATGTTATTTGTGGCTCCGAAAAAACTTACAACATAATTGAAATTTCTGCTTCGGGTAGTGGCCTCGTGATGGTTAATAATTATAATACTTAAAATGTTCAAAAATCACTCCATAAATGTTAATTGTTCCTTACAAAAACCATTACTTCAATTAAAAACGTTTCCAATTTCTAGCGACAGAGCAAGGATTCAGTTCAGTTTTGCCGTAGTAAATGTCGGAAAACTCGTTTACGTATGAAAAGCAACATGGCAGACTGAAATATGTTCTAGAAAGTCGCATTAGCGGTGTTCGGTGAAAAACTTTAATTGGGATTTTTTTTAGCTGAAATCAGTAGTCAAACGTAGACTTTTGAAGATCTAGAAGTTCCCGATGATCAAGTAGTCCGACGGGGCATCTCTCCGGATGCGCAGCAGCCCTGGGTGACGTCTTTCCTAATTGCAAGCACACGGCTTACGGTGCTAACATACAGTTCAATGGCACCCTGACGGACGTCTCACGAGTTCTAGCTAACCTCTCTGAAAGCTACGTGGAGGCAGGGTGGGCTATATACGCCTTATTATTGCTTAAAACACCTCGCTCCTTCGTCTCTAGTAGACGGCCTGCAATTTCATGGGTGCGAACTCGGACTTCCCTAAGAATAATATAAATTTATTACCGACTGCACAGCCTACCCGGGCTGGCTGCCTGACGTCGCGTAACAAGATGTCAGTCTTCCTCCTCTCAAAACTGCACTTAAGAACGTTCTTTAAACGCTATCCAATCACGAGGGTTACCATTTAAATTCATCTATACTACCACTTTCAACTACCCCAACGTTCAAAAATGCATAGTCTCATATGACCTTGTAAGTACACGCACACAACGTAAAAATAGAAAGACATATAAATATGCGGCCAATTAAAAATATTGCAAAATCAAATAAAAATATTATGGACTCTGTTTTAAAACAAATAGATATATCTTGCCACAAAATAAAATATATCATGTGAAAAATAACATTGAGTCTGTTAAATATAAAAATTATGTGTTAATAATTATTCATTCTTATAGCTAAAAAAAAAAAGTGTTTTACCGTGGGTTTTGTGTAAATAGTTTTCAGTTCAAGTGAGTGCTGGCATAGTTCTTTACTTATATAACAAATAGCGGGTACATAAATCCCACATCGTGAAAAACCGCAGATGACACCGAACGTTCTGCAATGTACTCATACACAGTTCCAACAATATATTTGAAATAAATTTTAGAGCTTCGATAATAAAATTTACACTTTAAACGTCTGTTAAATTGTGGTTTTTTATGTTCTTTAGAAGTGAGAGTGACTGTTGTATCAAAAGTAAAATTTAGAACACTGGGAGAAATGATTATTACTACACCTTTTATACAGAACTAAACAAGAAAGAAAATTAGGTGGTATAGAAACAGTGCAATCATAGTTCGAAGTGTGAAAATATTAATATAGCAAACTTTGTTATGGCGTTTATAGAATTTGACGTTATGAACAAATGTGATTTTATTATTGAGAAACATAATTTTAAACGATATTAAAGCCCATTTAAGCGAGAAAAATAATTACAAATCGAAATATTAATTGTTGGTTGACTGAACGAGACATTGGAGCCAGCGTATTATCGAACAGCAATAATTAATTCAAGTATATGTCAGTTTAAGAATAATGCAAATACGATAATTCATTATATTATCCGAACGGCATTTACGAGAGTCCGCATCGCTGTTTTTGGAATTTATCCGTAAAAATTGTACGAAAAAATTATGTAGGAATATTAAATGACAAGTTTATGCCATACCTACGGCCATAAAGTCTTTCAGGATTATATTTAAACAGTTCAATTTTTTTATAAACAGAAACTAAAAAAAAATAAAAAAATATTTATGTGGATTATTTAATATTTGGCCTGTCAATCAGCCACCGGCCTAGGGCCTCTACCGGTAACGGGTTCCATGTTATCGCAACTATTATAAAGAGGAATCGTCAGGTTTCTTTACCTCTCGTTCAGAAAGTCTTTACCGATAAGAGAGAGAAGATAATTTCACAGTTGACCTGTTCGCGTTGTTTGCGGCAGCAAGGTTTGAGCTCACACATGCTCTGTTCACATCCGCTAACCTTAGTAAGAAGAACCAAGATTAAGTCCTCGTCTGAACGAAATGCCCAGAAACATCGAACATCAGAAACAAGCGAGTCTATTGTAACAGTTTGGTATGTTGTCATTATTTATTTCAGTCGTACATTTGTAAATAACATACTTAAAAGGATTATGTAGTGTTCTTAAGGTAAAAGAGCGACATAACCTGTATATTTATGTCCAGTTTTACGTGTTCGTTACGTCAATGCGTTGGAAGTATCTAATTCAATGGCAAGGCCATATCTTTTTTGTTTAGCCTGTAACATGCAAAATTACGGTAAACTTTAGATTAATAAATTACGCACAGTTAGTAAATGAAGTTTATTGTCTACCAATTTTTTCGTCCGAGGTAATCCTCAAATAACTGAATTTGCGTATACCGAATTCGCTGTTTACGAGGGAGGAAAGGTTTAATTTTTTTCTGTCGGATGGTCATTGTCAAATAATTTTTGGTGGCAAAATTATAATTTGTTAGTGACTCAAAATTGTTATAAGGAAATAATTTTTGTGCCACAACAAAACATTACGTAATGACTTTATTAAGAAATATTTTTAATGAAGATATATTTTTATTTTTTATTTTCATTATTTACCCGCTCTCCCGTAATGCGGTCAAATAAAACTAATAAGGTAAGGATGCATACGACTGAAAAAGTATTTAAATTAGAGGGAAAAGTAAAAGACTTCAATGATTTTGCCTTTTAAATTATGTTTAGCACAACATCTTTGAGCACACGGAAAGAATTATTAATTACTAGCTGCGCCCCGCGGTTTCACCCGCGCGGACAATGATCACAACACGCCTCCTAAAACGAACGTTGTTTTAGGAGGCGACGCCACTCTATCGCGAAAGTTGTGCCCGCCATGCTGCTTCATTACTACTCACGTATCGCCCCGCCCTAAATGTCTGCACTTCATCTCGGGGATCAATGTTGGCATTCCCTTGCTGAACGTTGAAAATTGCCTGGTCGTTCCCCTTGTAAACGCATTTGCAGATGTATTTTATGGCCTGAACCAACCCACAAAATTCAACATAAATGTGGGCATAGAATTATTTCGAGAGCAGAGGACAATAGCGCACAACTCAGCTATTGTCGACCACGGTTTCATTCGGACCACCGCGAATTTTGATTGAAGTAGTGCGTCCTCCGTCCACTGGTGCTCTGCTCCTGTATAATGGATATCCGTTCCCATTGGTTTGTGTCTTTTGTAAGTGTCCGGTGATATTTCTTTGTGCACTTTCCATTTTTTATGCAAGGGGATGAAGGATTGAGCGCACCGCAGGGTCCGTGGATCATGCTTTTAGTAATGGTGTAGTACAAATTTTTTATCCAGGTTCGGATCAGGCAGTTCTGCGCATATGACGTCGTCGATTTGATTGGGGGCGCAATTTTTCTTTCACCTACAACAACAAACGTGCGTGGGGCAAACCATGCTTTTGCCACTCAGTGGAGTACACAAAGCACCGCGCCTCACAGAAAATCTGTCCTTTGTTGAGTAGAGCCACCAGTTTTTTGAACCTTTAGTTTAAAAACTCGAGCTACAAGGTCGTGCCGGTCGGTCGCTTTTTGGCCGTTCATCAGCTCATCTTTAATTTCAGTCCATGCTGGGTTACACGTCAAGGTGATAAACAGGTCCGGACGCCCGTAGTTGCGGACGTAAGCAAATGCGTCTTGTGTGTACTCGTGGAGGTACCGCGGACTGTTTACAGACGACGACGGGAGTATCACCATTTGTCCTAAATTATTAGGATTTACGTTGGCATCGTTGATGATGGCATCTTGTAGATGGACATAGTTTTCGGCGCGCAATTTAGTTTTATTTAACGCTACAAATCTAAGTCGCTCACTTTCCACCTTCACGGTCATATCCACTAATAATTGGTGGAGAAGCAGTCTACACTACAGCAGAAAATTTAAATCGTGCTCACGGACCTTCAAGTGAAATGCGTAGAAATCCATGCACGATACGTTTTTGTTTGGTATAGGGCCTCCAGTTGACGGGTTCGTTTGGGGGATATCAAAGTTGTATCCTTCCTGTCCTTTCCAAAAGATCATTGGATACTCTAGAGCATCGTAGGACCGATGTGTGTCGGCGATCCTGACGAGCGTATTGTCGTGTGTGCGCTGGGCGATGTCTCGCGCGGTGGATCTCTCTGCGTACAAACGGGCAGCAGCTCTGCAGTTCCAACGACATTCTCCTAGTTTCATCAGCATGTCAACGATCTGAAACAGAAGTCACGTCTGGTGCAAGAATGGCTTATATATAACCGTCCAGAGGTTATCAAAACGCCCCCCCCCCTAAATAACTTGACATAAACCCTATTGAGAATCTGGGGGATGAACTTAAACCAGAGTCAGGAGAACACCAGTAGCCTCGAAAGAAGAATTGAAGAGGAGGTTGACGGGAGAATGGAATCACAATAGGCCAAGATTGCTATTAACGATATTATTTTTTTATGTGAAGGTCCCTACCATGTCAAGAATGAAATGCTTGCGTGTGTTAAGGGTAGTCAGCGCCATCTAGTTACATTTCAACTTTGACTCGCGAATGAAACGTTTGCGTGTTTTAAGGGTAGTCAGTGCCGTCTAATTTCATTTCAGGGAACTATATTTTTTAATCTTCAACTTTGACTCGCGAATGAAACGCTTGCGTGTTTTAAGGGTAGTCAGCGCCATCTAGTTTCATACCAGACAGCTTGGTGTATGTTGGTATTACACGTTCCCAGCCGTTGCAGAATTACGTTTTGTTGTTATTTCACAGGAACCGTACAATTTTCAGCGATATAAAGTATCCTATGTCCTATTCCAGGATCTTAAGTACGTACATACCAAATTTCATAAAAATCCGTTCAGCCGTTTTGGAGCTAAGTGGTAACAAACATACACACACAGACATTCGCATTTATATATTAGTAGGATTGCAACAGTGAAACATATATCGCCTAACCTTTGCAGTACCACGTCAGAAATAATGGCGAATGAACGTACTAAGTAAACGAAACCTTTTTCGCACAACAACGGAAATACCTATACTTTTTATTAACTGCTACTCTTGAACAGGATATACTATAAATGAATGGGTCGTTTAGTGTGGCATTATATCAAATAAATACTTTCTCTTACTTATATGTATTGGCAAACATTCATGTTTATAAAATTCTTGCATATGTACACGAAATGCTGCGAACGAGATGACATAAGCAGGCATGCAAATGGATATTAGAGTTTGAATTCGTTATACAATCTTTACACATCCTGTCGGTCAAGTAAGGAAACAGAAAAAAAAAACAAAAGAAATTCGCTAGTCATCCTGGCCACGTTGTCATTTGAAGAGAAACATGCCGAGATTATTGCAGTTTATTTGTAGCGTGGAGACTGTTCACTAAATAATAAACTGTTTGCACGCTAATATTTACCGAGGGAAAGGAGAGCCCGGGCATACGTTGTTAAGTTCCAGTAATGTTTGAGGCACGAGGCAGCAATTCCACAGCCTGGCAATCCCCCTAGCAGAGCAGGTTAATGCGCCCGACTACAGATACGGAACATGCCGACTGTAGGAATGGCAC
>NQII01004296.1:137724-220364 GCA_002778355.1 Clitarchus hookeri | reverse complement strand
AGTTCAGCTGCACAGCTCCGGGGACAAGGGAAACGTTGATACAGCAGCGGCGATCCCGGGCGCCAGAAGTTGGCCCGTTCTCTTCCTTTGTGCTCTCGCCGCTCCCTGGTCTACTTACCGGCGCCGCGAGCCCGCAGGACGTTGCTCCACGCCAATCAGAAGCCTTGTAACAGCATCTGCTTCATCCTTCTCCGGAAGAAAGTTTCTAACGAAAAAATAATTATTATTTTCTGTATCTGTGGTCAGCCCGTTTTCAAAAGAAATCCCATTTTTCCGGCGTGGTTATTTGTACGGTAGACGAAGAGTCACGCAGATGTTCGCATTTTTGGAACCTTGTCAGAATCCTCATTCAGTACACCTACCTTCGCCTTTGGCGTGTAGTGAGTGGTTCCGTCACTTCCTATTCATGGTTTGGGTTCTGTATGATATTTTTTCGTGAATTACTTGGTGGTAAAGTTTTGCCTGTGTCCACTGCCGTGGCCGAGATGTCTACGTCACCATCGGAAAACGACTTTCTGCTTTCAAATACCGCTCAATCCTCTGATGTGTAAGTTCTGATTATTGTAATGTACTCTGTTGGATGTCCACCAGTAGCCTCCTGCTATAAAGAAGAAAGTTAATACAGGTTTTTTTTTTCAAGATGGCTGACAGCCATTTGGGATACATGAGTGGCAGAAGCATAGAAGCATGGGCAACAAAATTTGATCATGTAGGAGCTATGGCGATGACGATGTACTAGTGAGTTTGACCTTGAGCTGGGAAATTTGGACGGTTAAACATGGAAACCAGTATCGGACTTATCCTTGGGGGTGAAAAGCCACGAAGTAGTGCATGAACACGATACGTACAGACTCTGGGTACAAATCAGCTTGGTACAGAACTGCCATTTATTTGGTTGGTTGTAGGGTAATCGGGTGACTTGATTACCTGCGTTTGTATTTACAGCTCGACAGTTTGTTGATAATTTTTTTAAACAATGATGATGATAACGGTATTTGTTCGTGGATTCGAAAAAAAAAAACAAGCTCAACAGGAAACACAGCAGTATAAATGCAAAACTTAAAAATATTTACCAATGTACATGTTATATATTAGAAACACGTGTTTTTAAAAACAAATTCGAACCATTCTAGCAGTCAGCACGCTAATTTTATGCGTTTGAGTCTCGGTCCTGATCTAAAATTTTTGTAATGACCAAAACGCTAATGCACGTAAGGCCCATACAACTCTTTGGTTGCAACAACCAAATCTTTCATGTTTGGGACAACCACATACGTACAACAAAACATTTAACTGTCCCTATATCAACAATTAATTTGATTGCGTCAAACAAACTTCATTTTATGTAAAAAAAAAAAAAAAAAAAAAAAAAANTGCTGTGAGGAGCTCGAACCGGCAACAGTACGGTCGAAGCTTCTGGCTCACTGCTAACAATTACCATATATTAATGTTTTTTTCTCTTCAAAATGTAGCCAATATAGGGATTGCGCAGTCAATATGACGAAAAGCAGAACTCCTCGTGTAACTTGTGACATGTCGAATATCTTATTACTTCTTGTGATTTCGGATTTACGGGGCGAAAAATGCTGAAGTCATATGAGCAAACTTCGCCGCTGTAAGCCAAAAATAATCTTTTCTGCGGCGCTAAGAAATTCACGACACTTAGACTTCACCTCCAGATTAAAAATTAAAGCCCAAACCATCTGTAACAGACGATGACAGCTTCAAAAGCTTAAACAATACAGGATACTGAAATTACGCCAAAATCACTCTATTGTAAACATCAGGTCGTTTTACAATTCGCTACGTATGCAAATACAACAGAAAAATGGATGGCATTTAAAGTTCCTATAATTTTGTTAATGTAAAAATCCCTCCTTAACACGAAACATGCTCACTTACAAACAAAGCAACACCCATGTAAAGAAAATGAATACGTTTTCCTAATACCACTTCGTGATCCGCACATTTAAAAAGAGGCCTAAGTAACTATAAAACTGACCGAATGTTTTGCAAATGTACAGAATGTTTCATGGAATTCGTGGAATGTTTGTTACTGAGAAATCGAAATAGCTTTAATTCTGAAAAAATTTCTGGATAATTCTTTAACGATTACAATCTTGTAATTTAATATGAATATTTTAGCAGTGCGTGTATACTACTTTTTAGAACCGTACCGTTATCAAAATAGTTCTTAGTCCACTGTTACCTTCTCAGTGAATGCATATTGATAGTAAAATACAAAAATCTAATAGCTTGCTGGAAAAAATTTTTGTATTTAAACCGCCATAATGACATGGAAATTACGTTAAAAATGAAAAAAAAAAAAAAATTAATTCAACATAACGTAAAGGTTTATCCTACTTGAATGTTTGTTCAATTTTATCCTATACGTGTTCTCATCAGCCAATAAATACATGCCATAGAGTCTCGCTCACGCGTAACATTTGACAGCACTAGGAATGACCCTTCGTAGATACACACACATTTAACAGGATATCCGTCTGCAATAGTTCAACTGTAAAACACAACTTATTTTATTATCGCCTTAACTTAAAAGCTAATTTCTAATTTTAGGCGTTAACAGAAATAAATTTTACATAACCAATAATTACACAAACTCATAAGTATCCCACACAATGTAACCTACAACAAAGTTCCTATTAATCAGTTGCCCAATGAGCATTCATTTATACAATATTGGAGTACCAGCAACGGAAAATTGCATTGCCCATAGAAATGAAATGTGTGCGACGGTAATGTATTTAAGGACACAGCACATACCATAATTTAATTTATTCCTCAGCATGCCTTAAATGTGTTTCTTGAGAATAATATGTTAAAATATTAAATCAAGTCCTGACAAATTACGAATGTGACCGGTAACATTACAAATACGGCGCGGATACACGCGAGTTCTCCTTCACAGTGGAAAACATAAAAAAGAAAACAAAACCTTGGCTAACCCGGTACACCTACATAGTGGTTCGATATCAAGCAAGAATCGACGAATCCAGGTAGGTAAATGTCGGAAAGATTAACTGGTGGAACAGCGAAAAACAGTTACGAACTAAGAAGTAGATTTGCAAGGTGACAACTTTTTGATGACTGGCAATACCAGTAAGAAATTAGACACATTGAGATAGTTAGAAGCTGACGTGATGTTTCAATTCTACGTACACAATAACAACGTTTGAAATGTGGTTACGTACACTTCTTTAATAATGGTTTAGTAATAAGAGCGCCAGTTATTTTTACCCCTGAAAGGACTCTTAGGCGTCCCATGAAAAGTTAATTTAACGGGCAGTGAAGGATGAAAAATTTCGAAAAGCGATTGCTATGATGATGACGTAATACAATTTCTCCACAGTTCCCTGATCCGCCATCAATATTACTCATTCCACCTTTTCCACATATTTTGTTCATTCATGTGATTATACTGGCTGGGCAGGAACGACTTATTTGTATCGCGGACCGAAGAACCTAACATCCATTTTTCCTCTTAAAAAAAAACCCAATAATTTAACAGCTAATACGAAAAAAAGAGACCACTAGGCGCTTTAAGGGTTTAAAACGAAATAATATGATTGAAAAAACACCAAAAGAGAAATAAATTCCTTTTAGAAATTCAACCAATATTTTACGTTCGTCAAATTTATGTGTGTTACTTGTTTCGCAAAAGACAGAAGGTGTACAGGTGTTTTATTAGTTTGGCAAGCTTTGATATTCATGTTATAAGAAAGTTTTAAATGAGATTGTGAAATGTTTGTTGTGTTCCTGTTATTAAAATATTAAATCTTTCCAAATGTTTCCGATAGGAAGATATTGAAATATATTTTAGTAGTTAGTTTTTTCTCTACAATGTCAGAAAATACGAAAAACGCGCTAAAAATAATATTTAAAAAATGTCCAGTGTCATGGGTACGAAAATTTATATTTATTTTAACATAGGCTGAAACAGAAATTTTACAAAGATTTCCACGTTTGAACAGGAAAAAGGAGCAATAAATTTATTTTATTGGGAACGGCAGCTTAATTCACCAAAAATAAAATGGAATAGCAGGTAACAATGGAAAGGAAGTTCAGATATGGCGATGTGAAAGAGGCCATGGGAAGAGATAGAGAAATGAAACAAACGTTCGGAAACTTTACGACGTGAACGAACAATGAGCTCATCAAACTGCAGGTTTAAAATGAGGGCTAGATAGCCGGCACTGCATGAAGGAAGAGAGAAATTTCCGTAATTACCCCTGAATGAAGTCGGGACGTATTTGTGGAGGATTTATACGAGGCTTTGTCTTTTTCGGTATCGAATTTACGACACTTGATTATGCTTAGAAAGGTTTAAGGTGACTGGGTTTAGGACTTATACTGGTCATTAACCACTACCTACTCTCAGAAAACGTAGAAACGTATAGGATGAACTTATACAAATTTCCTAAAGTATTAGTTTATCCTAATTTTACTGCAATTACTTTTATAAAGCAGAAGTTGTGATTTGCTAAAAATTACCACCAATATGAATATTTTAGGCTTTATAATTTTTGCGCAATTATTTATCAGATTCTTTTTTTAGAAACGCATACAAAATAAACATTATCATTTACAAAAATTAAATAAGGAATCGTGAAAGGTGTTACCTTTAGCACATATGTAATTGGCAAAAAAATATTTTACAAGAGTTCAGGAATAACTTCAGATCAGAAATGTTTAATACTCCATTTGTTCTGCAATGGAAAAGGTAAAATTTTATCCGTATGTTTATATATTTATTGAGAGTAACAATATAATACTTTTCGACTGAAAATTGTCTTGTTCCTTAAAGTTAGTTATTTTTTATTGGTGTTAGTTCAGAGAAAATGAAATTGTGTTTACCGAGATGTGATAAGGCAAAACGTGTTGAAATTAACTTTTCAAATTTCTTGAAGTGGGAATGTCTACAAGTTAATCAGAGTTTAACGCAGATATAAACAAAGTGTAGCTATTTGTCCTACGCCTGCATTTAAAATTGATAAGTTAGTTACTGAATATCTTCGTCAGCTAGCAACGTTTTATTTTTACCGTGCATATGTTTAGGTTTAGTTGTCTGACGCTTAAACCAACGTCTTTTAAAATATTCAATGAAAAAATTATTTATAGTCTATTCATGGTTTCTTGAAACATTTTGAATCGAAACTATGAAAACTCAACCAATGTATGACTTACTTGGTTATTTCCTAAATCTGCCATGTGTCACAAGCGTTTTATATTTGTGTCATAAAATTACAGTATTTTTGGTTAAATTTGAATGTTAGTTATATTTTACATATAAATTCTACTATTTCATTTATAATTAATATGATAAAATCAGAGAGAAAATAGGTGAATTGGTAATGCCTAGTAAGAAATAATTCTTATGCAAAATATTATTACACTGAGTGTACACGAATGTGGTGCGTTGTCCCTTAGGTGTAATTTTCTAGATTCGGTTAAGCTATGTTTGCACGAGGCTGAGGAATAGTCTGGAAGTAGAACTTTAGCAGGGCTTCAGAAAAGTTTGAAGTAACCGTGAACCCATATTTCTAAGTATTTTAACGGAAACAAGTAACATAAGTGAGCTGGGACAAGTATTTAAAAAGCATCTGAATTGTATAGATGAACTGGCGATCACAGAAACTGATTTTTTTTTTGTTTCGCACGTAAATATTTTCGTAATAATGTACGTGATAATAGCATATATTTCTATCAGATGCACCGTTTTTCTTCGTTCAATGGTACATGTAGACATCAAATCCCAGGCAATCTACATTTCCAAATGCAGAGGAAGAATAACATACTAAAAATGGTTGCCTGTAAAGTCGGTTTTACGGGCGAAGATTTTACGTGACAACGTAGTGCTGCGCGCGCGGCAGACCGATCATAGTTGAGTGGGAGAGAGACGCAAGGCATTCGGCGGGCCTCTCTCTCGTTCGGTGACTCATCGTAACGTTACCGAGCGTTACACTTTTTCATAAGTGACTCCCAGCCGNTGGAAACCTCTGCTGCTCTTCTTGGTTGAGGTCGTCTCGTTTTTGACCACCCGAGGCCGGCCGAACAATTGTTAAGATGCCCGCCCACTTGGAGCGACTTTAAGGCATAGCACCAAGGGAGCTGGCGATAAGGCGACAATGGCAGGGCCAACAAGTGCCTCGTTGTCCCTACGCACAAATAACTGAACTAGTTGCGTGTAACCAAGGCACTTAAAGCGGCTTTGCTCTTATTTTATCGGTGGGAAAGTTGAAGCAAAGTCCTGGCTTCTCATGCATCAGATTATAATACTATTGAGATGCAGCATTCTTGCAAGCTCGTTTCTAATGCATAATAGAGGGACTGGAAAAAGTATACTGAAAGAATCTTCTTTCCTCGGTATGAAGTGTGTGCCCTTCCTGCAATTCAAATTTAGTCTATCAATAGAACGATAGAACATAGACAATGCAGCAATAAGAATTTCTTAACGCTTGAAAATATTTTAGTTATGGTCTGTGTGCAAGGAATGTCAATCAGTATTCTGAAGTGCATCGTGGGGAAATAAATGGATAAACCCGAGACGTCAAACATAAGTTCACATTAATTAATCCCAGCGAACACATTAAGTTCAAGCAGTTCATGGAAGGGAAATTGACTTATTTACAGAATGCTGTTTGCTCGTAATGTGGCCATTATTATTGGCTAATTCGGCACTGGAGGTGAGTGGAACCTATTTTAGCGTTCACCATAGCTACGAAATGTTATTTATTCCAAAATTATCCTTGTTTTTTTGGACGAATGACATTTTTTACAGTTGAAACAAATTTTATTTTCAGGATGCATGTAAAAGTAATTCAGTGAAACTCTGCGTATTATTGTGGCTCATGGAATCCCTCTTCTGCCTTAAGGTGCCTTTCTACCTGGCTTGCAAACTGGTTTGAACTATGTTTAAAAATGAATTGTTTTTTAATTCATGCGTGCAAGATACGTTAGCAAACAAAAAGAAATAACATGTCGCACTAGGGTGTAATACAAATTTCTACACATATATGCTGTATGTATATATATATATATCGGCTTTTGCGAAAACTATTCTGAAGCTCTTCAACATGACCAAAAACGACATTTTCAGACTTTTACAGATTTAAATATTCTGGGAGAATTCCTACGAAACTAGTATACGTTCCTACACTGATATCTGCTACAGACAAATATAAACTGACAGGCTGTTCGCTGAAAGTTGCATAGGTAAGCACAGCACGACGAGAACCCTGCACGCCATAGAGACACTAGTTCGTAGCGATGCGTGTCAGAGTCGTCCTTACTGCTCCCTTGTTTCTGGGCCTTAAACGCAAAAAATAGAGCCAGTTAGGCGACACCAATAAATTAACACATCAAAAAGGCCCGTTCAGTTTATTCATTCAGCCCAAATTGCAACATTTCGAGTGTCAAAATTAACTTTACCAAGGATATGATGCGTACTTTTCGTGCTTGTTTGCGCTCATTCGATTAAATAAATTATTTGCGGATTTTCACAATCGGCGTGTCTGTCAATTTTTATGCAGTTTTTATTCTGAACTTTAAGTGGATACAATAGGCTTTATTTGCCTGCTGAGTTATAGTTTGTTAGGACTCGAAAGCATGATAACGTTTGACTTATACATACAACGTCCTACGTACACTGGATTGTAATGCAACGATAGTGCCTTCTACCAGTAACGTAGTAAATGCAATGTTTTCGTTAAGAGTCTCCATTATGTATAATTTAGATAAGAGGATTTAGTTATGTGTCTTTTTTTTAAATTAAGAAGTACGGTGTCTGGTATATTTTTATTGTGCTGAAGGCACATTACATTGACTTGATCGAAAGACATGTTACTAGTTAGAAAGATTGTCTGCTGTGACATTTCCTGTGGTTGCCTATTATATCACACGCCTACTTTAACAGACAATAAATCTATTGTTTTTGAGACACTCCTTTATATTAGGATGTTTATAATTTATGAAAACCACAACTTACTTGCACAGTTGTAATGCATGCTATTTAAATTTTATTAAATATCATTTGAGACATTATGATATTTGTACGAGATGTAAGTGAACGCTTTTAGATTTTAAATCAGATTTATAAATAATAGGTATAAAAAAGGGAAATACGCTTACCTTATTATTATCGTGGTTTTTATGGACTTTGCATCACCTTTATAGGGGCAAATTAAATCCTGTTTAGATCTAGACAGCCTTTTCTTTACCTGTGTGACTTTTTAAATTGAAATGGGGGCTGACTAATTCGTTTAATGAAATTTAAATGTTAGATATTGCAAAGTATTCACAGTTTAATTTGGGACAAAATGTTGCTTATGAATATTTTATACATTCTTTAAGGAATTTATTTATTCCCAGACTGGGTTTCTTATGCTAAATACACGTACTGGAAGAAAGGGTGAAACCAGAAAGCTCACAAGGATCACGACTTACAGTCAATAGAGAGCCTACATCTGCCTGTAGTTGTTTGTTTACAAACCACTCCAGAGTTTTTAGTTATCTCCATACAGATTTTACAATTATATATAGTCATCATAATAGAACTTTAAAGAAAAAAAATTTCATAAAAATATTTCTTTACTGTATTTTTTTTATTACGTCTCAGTTTTAAGGCCAAGTATCCTGGGCAATATCCCACAAGCATAAACGCCATAAGACTGTTATTATTTTTATATGTCACGTAAGAAAACATTTTTATTTACACACTTCCAAGCAATTGAATAGAAGTGTAAAAAGTTGTGATAGTGGTCGCCATTCTAATGTTTTAATTTGGGGAATTGGTGCCCACACAAGAGGATACGACCTATTGAAATAACTTGCCTAGTTGTAAAACTAACTTCGCTTTTCTGGGGAATGGTTTAAAATACCACATAAGAAATTCACTAATGTTCTAATGAATTTGAGTTTATTAGAATTTAAAAACGTGGTACATTTTGAAATGTTCGACGCGATGTTAAAATAACCACCGTATTTAAACTCCGTAGGTTTGATAACGTTGGTGTTTGGCCATGATACCTCCACCAATCAGACGATGTCCCATATCGGGGAAGGAGCTTTGTTTATTTACATACGTTTTGCAAATACGAAATGTTTTCTAGCTGGATTTAAGGAGATGGCTTTTGTTAACAATATAAGTTATGCTTCCGCCAACGAACAGTTATATTTTTCATAGTAAGAGCAGACGTATATAGGTGCTGCGTTATTAATATACTCTTGGCTGGCAACGAGCATAATACATAGTTTCAACATTTAAAAAAAGTAATGTCTTGAATATTTGTAGTCACTTGCTAAGGCCCAGTCACACAATAATCGCTTTTGTGGATCAAGTGTGTTAGCTTCCCTGTCTTATTGTTATTTTCTGTTTTGTAAATGTCAACAAATGCACGAGTTATACGTTATTGTATTACGTTTAATGTTCTTATTAATATACAGTATGATTTAAGAATTAGGAATAAGATGCATTTATGATAATTTAAAATTAACATAATTATGGGTATTTTAGTTTATCGCAACACAGAATGCATTATTAACGTACATTTTGGAATTTTAGTGTAAATTTTGTATACGAAACATCATTTTGCATACTGATAGTTTTGAAATATTTTGTATTGCAGGAAATTGAATCAGGCACATACAAATATTAAGATCTTGAATTTATACCCCCTTAGTCTCGAGAAGCCGAAAGCCTGGTTTCTGACTTTCAATAAAGATACTGTCAATCCAGTGTTTAATAAGAGCTGTTTACCAGTTTTTCAGTTTACCGTTCAAAGCGTAAGGGACAAATGTATGTCAATTACACAAGGCGATAAGTTACAAGCTCGATGGTGCTAATTTAAAATTGGACTGAAGAGATACTATCAGGAAAGGCAGATTACTGCAAAACGCCAATTTATTGTCACGGCACAAACACTAAAGAAAGTGCAATTAGTTCGGACGGATTCAGAGATGCATTCATTGACTGTCGTTGTCAATAGGAGAGGCATGGAGATCTAGCGTGTGTAATATACGGACCGTACCCAAGCGTTAAATGAGTTCTTTTTCCCCCTATACCACGCAAATAGCGGCTGGCGGACAATACCTCGTTGGCAATTCTCTGCGGACGAACGACGAAAAAATGGGGTTTAATTGATCTCCATTATTTGTTGGCGGACCGAGAGGGAGGGGGGACTTTGGCGGAAAGGGGGTGATATAACACGGGTACATCTCTGACCTGAATACGAAACAGACATATACGGTACCTCGACTACTGCGCACTGTATCATCCTGTCATTTCCGTATTCGTCTCAGGCTCTTTTTTTTTTTTTCCTGTTTCAGCCGCAGAATATACTACTAGAATATTCATGAGCAATTGTTTAAATCACTGTCGAATTCTGAAATCCGTTTCAGGTCAACGGGTATCGTCAGCCGGAGTCCAGCGGGCGAGTTCAGATTTACTCGATGACAGAGTACTGTCTGTTCAACATTGAAGAGGTAGTCTTGGTGAAAAAAAAAAAACTTAACTAAACTAAACTGTTCAGTAGATTATTTACATCAAAAAGGAGAAAAAAATATGAATTATAATTTACCTTTTGTCACAATCAACTTGCGTCGAAGCTTGCACTCTATGACATTCTTGTACTGTAAAAAATATACGTGCAAAGCTTTCTGTAAAGCAAAAAAAAAACCTTCATTTGAGCCTATTTTAGAAATCTTGCTTTAATTCAAAAGGAACGTTAAAGGAAAGTAAGTTTTCTGTTGTTAGTTTTTTTACGTGTAGAATTTTGTTTCGTTGCAATGGTGCCTTTCTTTATAATAAAGAATAAGAAATCCTTTGAACATTTTTTGTTTACGGTAAAGACAATTTGCTGTGTACCAAATGAAAGGGTAAAATGATTAAAAAAAATTTCTTTCGTATATTTTTATTTTATTACATAGTGAAACTTACTTAATGCAAAGGTACCAAATAACGAATTACTTCGATCATCGACATTATAAAAATACGCTAACCAACTGAACACAAAGAGTACTATTCAAATATTGTAACAACACCGCAAGGTCACAATAACCATTAATGTATAGATAAAATAAAAGTTTAGTTTGTGAGAAACTTAATTTGCAGTGGTTCACATTTAACAAACACTCTCTTTCCGGCAACAAAACCTGTGGTTCAGCAAATATAGTGCTTTTAGAGTGTAGGCATTTCGTGTTGATGCTAAATTGGACACAAAAGTCATTTTTATTCAATTTATTAAACATTCTTGTGTTTTTTTACGTGTGAACTTTTGCAGGAGCAGGTAAAAATTATAATGGCGCTAACAAAGCCATGTGCAATAACATGCCGTTAATTTAAATAAAATCTTTGGAAATTTGTTTTTACAGTTGTGTGTTTCAAGAGCATTCAGAAACTATTCAGAAACAAATTTGTGCTGTCAGCAATTCCACGAGGCGACGGTCTACGGTTCACAACGACCTAAGAGTCATTTGCTAGATAATGATGTATGTAACATATGGAAACAATCATTACTTAATTCTCATGAGCTGTGAAACGCGCGAATGAAATAAATGTCTACGTGTATGATGTCGCAAATATGTACTTTTTCGGCAGAAGATCAGTGAGAAATTAGTTATTGACCATCATGAACATTAAAGGGTTAGGACATAGGTAAACACTGAAAGTAAAGACCAATATTCATAAGGGACAGGTAAAAAATATGACAACTGTACGTTGTCACTTTCATTTCCATGAAAAGTGTTGACATCAGTGTTTTAATATTTTCTGTGTGTCTGAAATTTTATTGTTTCTACCTCGGGAATGATGCGGTTTCACTGTTGTGATAGAAATGACTTGGTGATAATTGCGTAGAAGAACCAATTTGCAGCAGAATTAATCTAAGAGAGTTGATACTGAAATCTTCGCATTGTAATATTCTTGTCTTTTTGATCATCTCTATACAATTTAACGAATTAATTTTACTAGCTCGTGGGCTGCGTTTATCAATTCTGTCATTAAATTCTTCACATCTTACAATTATTACAGCAAATAAGAATTGTTTCTATGTACTTCCTTGAATCTCAGAATAAATCATATACTACCAGAACATACTTCTCGCAGCAGTTGCTTAGTATTCTTTTCTGTTGCTCTTTAAATCAGCAAGTTATTTTCTATATATAGAACTTCAGTGATTTCTTGGATGCTGAAATCCAAATTTGAATATATAGACGTTTTGAGTGATTTTGCAAATCAGTATAACACATTCACAGGTTTTAGACTTCATTATCCTACTAATAATATTAATGCGAAAGTCTGTGTGTGTGTGTGTGTGTGTGCATATTTGCTACCAGTCAGTTCCATAACGGCTGAACGGATTTTGATGAAATTTGGTATGAAGGTACTTTAGGTCCTGGAATAGCACATATGATGCTGTTTATCACGGAAAATTGTACGGTTCCTGTGAAATAACAACAAAACGTAATTCTGCAACGGCTGGGAACGTGACCGAAATATTATTTTCCTCTGGTGTCAGAGTTTTATCAGGCCGCCCAAGGACCTCTGAAATGGCCTAACGACTGCTATCAATTGATAACGACCGGGACCGAATATTTAACGTGCCCTCCGAAGCCCGGAAGCGCTCAGATGTTATTCCACTAAACGGTCACCCATCCAAATGTGTGCCGCCGGGAACGTTGCTTAACTTTGGTGATCGATTAAGATCCCTCAGCCAAGCGCAAAAAGTAGTACCTAGATACAATTATTTCTAAAGCTACAACTTGATGAAATTCACGTTTTGATTTTCATACATCGACGCTGGAAAGCGGAAATGTGTTAACTAAGCGATAGTTGCACAGATACACTCCAAAAACAATACCCTTCTTCTTGGCTATCGGGCAAAAAATGTTTCTTTCCTTTTGGGTTGCCGTAATCAGTTAAAAACCTAGGCCAACATAGTATAATTTTATAATTCTGTTTTCACATAAATGAATTATCTTTTCCCAATTTATTTATTAGCGTACTCAATTGTACCCAGGCGAAGCCGAGCTGGTTCGCTAGTATCAAATATAAGCTACAATAATTTTGCTATATTCATATGAAAACTTGAAAGTGATAAAATATAAAAAGGACAAAACAATTTTATCATATTTATTTTGTTTTATTACCACCAGGCACGCGTGGACTCCAAATACTTTTAAAAACACTTCAATGCAAAAATCACATCAGTATAATTTTTATCGTAAAAGGTTGTTTTGCTAGGATCTATCATTAGCACATTTATTAGTCGTCAATTTTACACTTTAGGGTTCTATCCCTAGCTACCGTGTCGGAGGCGGAAAGGGGGACTTGTCGTTAAGTTTTTGTTATTATTAAGTTAGAGTATTCTCATGTAGGGGTGCGACGAACACAGCTGTGATGTGGGAAAAAAGGGGCGGGGGAGACTCTCTGGGTGCTACCTTTTCTTTCCTCCGTCTTCATTCCGCCGCTTCTCCACCCCATCTCACCTATTCCTTAATTCTGACTGGTGGAAACAACTCATTATCTCGAATAGAGCAGCTGGATCCTATTACCTATTATAGCTAGCCTCCTATAGGTTGTTCGCGGTTAACTTATTTCTTTTTAAATCAATCTCTAAATAAATTCCCTGCCCGTAATTGCATCCGTACGCACATAAATAAGCACTGACTGTAATACTCATGGCAAAGTCGACAGAGAATCCGGGAAAGCAGTTCAATGTCTTAACGTTCCTGTTAACAATGTAATTTTTTAATATTAGGAAAATGAATTTATTTAATCCAGTTTCTGGTTTATTTTGTACACAGAAGAGTAAACATTAACAAATTTGTTGCATGTTCATGCTGCTAACAGTTTCATAATTCTGGGGTCTATGTCAGTGTTAATTTTTCTTGTAGCGGAAAGATACAAGGTTGGCTGAGAAGTAGATCCAAAGCAGGGTTTTCGAAAGAGGTTACTTTACCGTGAACATCGTACATCAACCATGTTAACCCTTCATATTTTCTCATAAGTTTCCAGACATTTAGAAACACGCACGCATGTGTGCATATATGTAAATGTGTAATATACATAAATATATATGCAAACGTTTCGGGGTCGTTTTCAGTGGCCTATAAATTCCGCGCTCAAAAGCGGGATTATGCATCTCACTGAACGGATAGCGTCAATTTGCATCGCGCATCGCATCGCCTCTGACACGCCTGTCTGGAGCTTCATTGCGAGAGCTGTTGGAAGATACGGTCCTTGCCTTGCCGTCTGAAGGTGTTTTTCGAGGACAGCCTGATCTCGCACCACGGCAGAGGTAGGAAGCCGCAGAACTGCCGCTGGGAAGAGCGCGCGGTGCTACAGAAGCAATTCGTCCCCTCGAGCTGCCTCCTGCCACGAATGCCGCGGTTGTAGTCGGGCTTAGGATGATTGGTCGTGGTGGCTCTGGAGATCTTGCCGTCCTGGGTGGAAACTGATTTACATTCGCAGGAATACCATACACAGAGATTGAAAACATACTGACTGAGGGGACTTGTAATACGAAACGACAAGAATTTTTTTTTTGCTTATATTGACTGGTAAGATAAATATTGCAATATCAGCTATAGACGGATGTAAATGTGTAGATTTATTTTGCAAAATAAATAAAATGCTAACAGACTGGATTGGAAACCAGTATTCTGCACTATCTTAGTTTCTTTCCATAGTTATTAGCATATGTATTGTTCATCAGTATTCGGCGGAGTTTCTCATCTTTGCTTGTAGAACAGTCCTTTTTTAAATTTCTTTCTGTTTCGCAGTTGTCTTATGTATCATTGCTGTGCGCGTTACTGCCTGCCACGTTCTGTAAATATTTTCTACTGACTTGAAATAATTTTTCTTAAGAAACTGGCAACGGTTATGCACTCCGACTAAACGCGGTTTAAGCGAATTAACGAATACGCACTGTATTATAACACTGCAGGTTGACCATTGCAGTCCTGCAACATATTGGAACGTCTTTCGCCAATAAGCGCCTGGTAACCTACTCGCCAGCCAGTAGACCAGTCAATAGGGAACCTTTCGCAGTATGCAATAGCCAACCCCAAGGCCCGTCCCCAGAGACTCGTGCAGCCAATCGGAGAACGGATACGCCTACATCAAAGGAACCTCCATTCTATTTCGTCTGTGTGTATTTACATAAACTGGGCATTTTCGAAATCAACCTTTGAAAAATATCACGACTCCGATCTGTATTTATTTTAATGGGTACACTGTCTGGCATGCACCGAGTAAAGTTGGTAACGACGGGGGGAAAGTAGCTCCATGTCTTAACGTTGAGTTAATAGTGTTAGGTAAACAGTAGATAGGTTTAGCCGATACGACGTCAGGATTCAGGATTAGGATCCGGATACGACCGACCACCATCTTGTTTTTTACAATTTTTCTCTCAAAATTTTCCTTTTCCCCCAAAAATAGACAATTTTCCCTCGAAAACGGCCCTTAATCCCTCATAATTTCCCCCTTTTCCAGTAAAAATTTCCCATTTCCCCCTTAAAAAGGCCCCTATCCCCCCATGTGCAAAAATGATTACCCAAAGGTCCTTCTCATCCAATTCGGGGGATCGCCCTTCGCCCTCTAAAAGTCTCATTTTACCTCGAAATCACCCCTTTTTTCTCGCCCAGGAGCCATTCTCCGGCTCCGACCACCATCTTGTTTCCAAATTACTCACCTTCATTCGACTGTAATCTAGAATTTTTTTTTCTCCTGCTATATCATCCCACTTTGACATCGTGTTTCTACAATTTTCCAGTCCATGCTCTGTCGTTCTACTTCGTGCTCTGTCATTCTATGTCAGCCATCTTGGATGTTATTTTATTACACATTTTCATTTTACCTTGATGTCCGCTATCTTGTATTACTCACCTTTATTTCACCTCATGCTCTTTCATTCCTTTTCACCTTAGTAACATTTGTTCCACCTCATGCTCTGTCATTCATTTTCATTTTAGTCACCTTTCATTCATTCTATATCATTTCACCTTGTTTCTCAATTACTCAACCATTTGCCTGCACCACCCCTATGACATCAAAATTTATTAATTTCTAGAATTTTCCAGGTACATCATTTATGCTCTTTCATTCTATTTTCACATTAGTCATGTCCGCTCAACCCATGCTTTCACCATGCTCTGTCATTCCACCTTTGTTCCACTCATCAAACAAACCATCACATAACCAAACCTCACTGTAGGACTTAACCACTCGTGTAGAACTTATAATTATTCACCACTTTTGTTCCATCTTATGTAGGAACTCATTCATAGTGTTTAAATGTTTGTGCATATCTCGTTAAGGACGGTTGAATCTGATGTCATAAAAAAAAGTTATGCTAGTATTAAAAAATTAAAGAAAAAAACATGTTTTGTTAAAAAAAATATCTATCCACAAACATGTACATTATTCTTGGTTGATTCTGACACGTAGTTCACCAACTTCCTCTCGCAACATTCGTATTTCCTCCAGGATAAAGGGAATGTCGATAGACCACACACAGCGTAATGCGCAACTGAATGCAACTGTGTCCTCCCTGAAAGCGTGGACCACATCCATAATATATTGGGCAGTCAGCCCCTCATGGCCATCTAACACCTCTAATGCAACGGACGAAGGCTCCGAGTCGACCGTATATTCTCTACAAGGATCGGGTTGAGACCAAGTGGTGACAAAGGATCGTCAAGCTGCGATGTTACAGGTCTGGTATCTTCCATAGTCATTGGCAGCAGCCCATTATCTGTGCTCATCAGCGCATCATCATTCTTGGTTGTAGCTGGCTCATTCTTCGGTAGCAAGATAGCGTAGTTCTCGTCGCCAACGATTAGGTCGTACAACACATTCATCGCCTCGTCGCTGAGCAAGCCATGTCCCCACTCGTCCGACGTCTCGAGCGAACTGATGTCGAACGCCGAGGTGTGAACGTCCTTATATGCTTCCCTGAGAAACTGTCAAAGGCTTAATATATAAATATTATATCTGTGTTGCCCTCTCCATTTTATCTCAGCTTGGGACCGGCAACACTAGAAAAGTATGGAGACCATACACATCTAGTGCAGGCAGGGTTACAATGCCAAAACAAACATCCCAATATATTTACAACACTGAAAAAAATAAATTGAGATCAATGTCGAAATAAATAAATCAGTTTATATACAACAACACCGAAAAAATCTTGTGACGATCACAGTAAAATGAATATGTGAGAAAGAGTATGAATTCATGTATGCTTGACGTTGATGCAAACCACTGATGATGTGAAATCGAGTATGATGTGTACAACTGCATACAAACCTTTAACAATTGCTCAAAGATTACATGGAAAACATATGTTATTACTGTGCCAAGACCTTCAGTAAAAGTTGCAATGAACTGCGACATGAAAAGTGCGAATGTTCAAAGAAAATGATCTCCAGGATACTAAAATGTGATACGTGTGGTGTAACATTTGGTAGAACTGATACTTAAAAATACACTACAAGACTTGTAAAGATTGTGTTCCTTCGCCTGCTACAAACAATGTATTGACATGATTACCGCAAGACGTATGCATGGCTCGCCCTTCTGCTGGCTCGACTAATAAAGTAACTCTGATGCAGTCACCTATTTAACTATCTGAGTCTGCTTTGTGTTCTGAGCTAATGGATGATTTGAGAAGAATATATGTGACTGATATAAATATAGGTAATGTCAGTTATTTATGCACAAGGGAAGTTATTTGTTCGAAACAATTACCTACAAAACAGACACAGTCTACACTTGAAATGGAAAATGACAGACGTCTGCAATGTGCTACCAATAGTCTGGACAAACCTATGTGGAATGCTGATGTGTCTGTAGCTGCGAAGACTGGAACAGAGAAAAGGAAATTAAATAGCTTAAGTTCTACTGATGTAAGTAATACTTCGGCAATGAATAATGACAAATGTAAAAGCAAGTATGGAGCAGCAGTGTGTTGGAATACAACGGTGGGGGAAACGGGAAGTCCTGAGAAAACCCTTCGACCAGAGGCATCGTTCGGCACGATTCCCACATGCAAAAATCCAGAGGGTGACCCCGCCGGGTATCGAGCCCGGTTCGTCTATATGGGAGGCGAGTAGTCTAACCACTACACCACCGCGGTCCCTTATAGAAGAAAAGGTCACAGGCAGACTTTTCGGCGTCTTACCTTGTGGTTTTCTTCAAAAGGGCTGCCACCTGGCGTCAGGAAGATGAACTCCATCCACTTATTTTCTTAAATTTTCCATACCCCTTCGGTTGCACCTAACAAGGGTTACACCTTAAGATGTCCGTCTATCGGGCGTATGAACTGGGATTACAGTGTGTTTGTAATACACAACAATCTGTTTTGTATGTGCACAATCTGTTAGCACATGAAAATAAATAACACTTCAGACTATTACGGAATGCATCTTTCAACATATCACGCTCATTGCAAACACTATTTTTAAGCTGTTAATTATTACCAAAACCAACATTTTCATCCTGTTATAGCTTAAAATATGGTTGAAATTTCCTCGAAGGCAGTGGGCTAAACCAGGTTTGTTAAGAGATGAAGATCTTAATTAAATAAAAAAGTCAATTATAATTTCCTAATTTATTAACAATGATTACAGTGAAAAATACTTTCGTCTCGATATCATACAATAAATTATCTCTTGCTATTCATAATTAATAAATTATATCAGTATAATTTACAATTAATTTATAGATATTAATGTAATAAAATAACTTAAATCATTCCAAATAAACAGCGTATGAAGACCTATAGAATTACTTTACAAATTATATGTCCATATATGACAGTTCCAATATTTGCAATGAAATCCGTATCACATGTTCATTCAATCTCACCTCAGTTCAGTAAATGTCCCACCAGTCCGAGCGCCCTCATGTACTGTGCCTTCACTCGTCAACTATCAATCATTCGTGGTCACCCGGAGACGGGACAGCGAGCTGGTCTGCTTTAAGAGAGGGTCGAGGTGGGTCGCCCTCCACCCTCCACAGAGCCGAGTCCGTGCATAATACCCGTGCCCCGTGCAGCATTTGGCGTGTAACACTATTCTGGGTGAATTTCTGCAAAGTGAGTATAGGGCCCTGCATTGAACTTTGCTACAGACTTTCTACCGATAAAATTGTATGGTCACAGCTTAAAGTAAGTGAAGAGATTTAGGCAGCTCTTAAAATCGAGGTCTTGAGAGTCGATTATGGTGATTGAGGTGAGTAGGGAGCAACGACGGGATGAAAAAGGGGACGGGAGGACGGGAGATCCTCGAGAAAACCCGCCGATCAGCGGCATCGTCCGGCCCGATTCCCAGTTGCGAAAATCCGGAAGTGGTACGGCTGGGGATTGAACCCGGCTCACCTTGACGGGAGGTAAGAAGCTCCTGCCGCTACGGTAACCACGGATCCGTCAAGGATTGAGCAGAGTTCAACTGAGAAAATAATCGTCGTACAGCTTTGAAGGAGGGAAGATAGGGGAGGCAATTTAGGGGAGGGCGCTTACGAGCGCCTGCCGCTGGGAGGGAGGGAAACCACGTGACACTGCTGGCGCTATGCACACCTAACTGTTAACATCGCCCTCTATTCCCGCGGCGTTAAAATACCGTGCTCCGCGACTAACGTTTTTTAAACTAGTAAAATTCACGGGCGGAACAGCTCTCACCCAACCGCTCTCAGCTGCTGTCACTACTGAACTGAAGAACCCCACCCCTCCGTGCCGCGGCAATGAACTCTCCCCGACTAGCCCGACGCGTTTTCGACTTCTGTGCATTATTTAGATTTCATTATAATGCGGGCAGTTGACCAGTTCTGAGTCCCATCTTGGTTGTGCGGCACGCTGTCTGTACCTCTCGCAAATAATCCGAGGCCCTCCCACTCAGAAGTACCCGTGATCTGGCCGAGGAACTGTATAATCTCTACTGACTGTCCAGGCCAGTACCAGACGCCGCTCAATGCGTCGAGCATTCTCCGGGTTGTAGAGAAAAGGCAGGCGGCCATGGGAGTTATGGGGAGTGGTGACGAGGAGGGGAACACGAGGACGGTCTTGTATTCTCGAAAAGCGCAGTAATTTGTTACGCCCTGCTGGCAGTAAATTGCCCGGGACAGCGCTGAACCAGTCGGGACGCATCGCCGCCGGCAGAAAGGATTTTGCGCCAGAGAATGCGCGACCTTAATATTTTCCTGTTCCTTCGGCTCTTCCCCTTGATGCTGCTCCCGCATTCCTCTCTCGTGTGAGAGAGCGATCGTTCATGCAGCAACACGGCTAATGGCAGTGCGCTCTTCTGGTCTCGCCTCGCGGCGTTCCCGGCATTCCTCCAGCAAATTAATTTACTCGCTAGCTTCCTTCACTTATGACGTGAATGCGTGTTTAAAATCAAACTGACACATTGGTTTACTCCCAACTCTTCTAAAGTCCTGCTGCAGTTCTACTTCCAGGATATTCCTCCGCCTCATGCAAACAAAGCTTAAATACGTTAAGGTTTATTTCACTCAGGTTGGGAAGCTCAATGCTTTTAGTTTGGCAACTAAGATTTTTCGCCATTAAGTAAGCATATGTACCGGATTCTCCATACTTTCTACATTGAGGAACAAAATAATTTCCATTAATCACAAATAAAAAGTAAAATAACTATGTAGGCCTAAGTAAGTAAAATCAACCTCTTTTATTATTCAAATAGCTTAAAATTTTAATTATAGGTGACCACTATGGAACACTGCGCAACTAGCGGCGGAAATTTTTCATATGCGAAACTCTCCCATAAGAAAACTCGCTTTGTTCCTAACCTGAGTCGAATTAACCGTAACTACGTCTGGAAAATTACACCAGAGAGTCGACGCACCACATTCGTGCGTACTCAGTGCAGTAATATTTTCCATTAGAACTATTTCTTACTAGGCATGAACAACACACCTTGTATCTATGATTTTACTCATATTAAGTATAGATTATATATGTAATATATGATATGATTATATGTAATATAGAGTTAAAATACACGTAAAAGTTAAATTAAACCAAAAATATAGTACCATTATGTTAATTGTTATGCGTGACGTTTTTTAGGGGAAAAAAAAACCAGACACGTCATACATGGGGTGATTTTTAAAATGTTTGATTCAGAAAGTGTGAAGAAACCGTGAATAGACTATACCAGGACGGGAATGTCGATGTAACGTGTGCAGGGCGTTCCATTCTGACACTGTAACTACCTGACTAATAAGACGATTCGAATAAATGTTGTCTCGTTTGAGTGGTTGTACGACTAAGATGCGCGCATGACCTTGAGTTGGCACCGTGCACGCGTGGTGCGTGAGTGGGGGCCCGCGGCGACTGATGGCCATTTCAGGAGAGGGGCTTAAATTTCCAGGCAATACATCTCGTGACTCCGGTGTTCTAGCGTGGTGGTTTTGCCGAACAGATGAAACTCCGAATGTGCCAAGTCCGGGCTGCACGGTGGATTTGTAACATATGGCCAACGCCAGGTGTGCAGTAAGGCTGTCGTGCGGACGACACGAGGCCTGGCATTTTACTGCAACAACTCAACTCGTGCGAGAAGACTATCTACAGGGCAGGCGACGTCACAGCTACGACGAAGCGGAGGAGGGGTGGATTGGAGAGATTTGAGCGGCTCTTCACATCGAGGTCTTGAGAGCCAATGAGGGCGAAGCGAGGTATGGAGCTGCGTTGGAATGAAAGGGAGGGGTAAATGGGAGATCCCTAAGAAAACCCACCGACCAGCGGCATCGTCCGGTACTATTCCACGTGCAAAACTCCGGTGACCGCCCCATCAGGAATCGAACCCAGTTCACCGTGGTGCGAGGCGAGTAGCCAAACCACTACACTATCGCGGCCCCGACGACAAAGTGAAAGACGAAGTGGTGAAATGGCTAAATGATTAGGATGCCACTTTCTATCGTCATTTTGTGCTGTTTACGTCTAAAAATAAAGGAACGGTGATGAAATATAAAGGTGTTTTGTATCTTGACCTATCATTACTCGTTCACCTACTAAAATAGGGAAACTTACTTTTTGACTTTCCCTCGTATTTAGTCAATGTCTATTCTGAATAAAACAATCTAAATGAAGACATTTTTATTAAACTAACACTTTCGATAAGATACTAGAACATGCAACTGCATGTCAAATGAGCTGTCAAATGTGCTGGGAATACTATACCCAGTATTTGTTTTAAAATAAAGGCTTTTAAGCGCTGCGATTTTTCAAAGGGTGATTTAAAAATTTTATAATATACCACGAAGAGTGTCCAGCATCAATTTGACGTGTCCGTGGAAATCATAGCTATGATCTTAGATTAAACGTATATCGGGAGTGTGTACAATAGGATATTATACAAAATGTTACATTTACCAAGAATAACGTGATTTTAGGACAAAATGCACTAAAGTTAATTTAAGTTGTATGAGCAACGCTAAATGTGTATGCTGTTACAATTNCGTGATTTTAGGACAAAATGCACTAAAGTTAATTTAAGTTGTATGAGCAACGCTAAATGTGTATGCTGTTACAATTTATTGAATATCATGGTGACATTCAACATATATGTTTATGTTTTATACATATATCGAAAGCAGGAAATTACCTCATTGCAAGATATATAGAATAAAAATAAACCACAACATAAAAAAAAACACTATAATACTTTTGTCTGTTTACCTTTTCCTTTACATGCAAGTAGTCCTTTCTAGCTATAAATGGTTCTCCTCATTATTTGTAGACTATGGTCTTGTAAAGTATCGTTGTTTCACTTCTCGGAGTATTGTGGACTCGTGAAAAGATCACTGGTGACATTGGATTTTTAAAAACAGTTTTTGTAGAGTAATTACAACACCACAATTAAATGTATAAAGGCCACAGTTTTCGAAATGGCACTTATCAAAATTAAATTCGCAAAAATCTTTTCTCATCGTTTATATATGATAAGAAAAAGTCACGCGTGAGCCACAAGTAACTTAAAAATAATAATAATCACTTTAAAATTTTTCCTAAAGCTGCATGAGACTTATTCCTAAGTCAAATAAAAAAATTCAACATTATGTAGACTGTTAACAATGAAAGTTACTTGTAGACTACGCTAGTCATAAGTAACGAACTGTAGACAGTTTTCTTAAATTTACAACAGCATTTTGTAAAATTCCAAAGTTTTCACACAATTGAAATATGAAGTTATTTGTGATACTAAAGTATCATTGTGGGCACCACGACAGACACTGAGTTCAGCTTGACCTCCATACCCATGCTCTAGTGGGAAACCCTTGTGTATGTTCTTTAAACGTCCGTAAATTTCCCGGAACCTTCCAGGTGGTCGTCGAAGTTACAACCACCATCTTCACGCGCATACTCAGTTCACGGCTTCCCGCAAAGCATCACTGTGTTGTGGGTGGTATATGCACAGGGGCACACAGCAATCCAGCAACATTTACAAAGACACGTTTTTTTTTTCTGACGTGCATAGTTTACACACAACAAATTAAATCATCCGAGCATATGGTTTGTAACGTGCCTAGTTTACGCAAAATGACAAATTTATCGTAAACGTGGTTTACTTACTACCTTGAAAAGGAGATCCACGAAACATGTTATTTTTCTGCCGTGCGCACGTAGTGTACGTACAATTAAAAGGACGTCGGATGTACTCTGACTGTATGGTGTGAGAGAACTACCGTGAACTTAGAACTGGGAACACGCATTCACACACAGCACTCTTCATAAGTGTTCTAAATGTCGACCACTTTGTATCAGACACAACTCTGCTCTCCGTCTTACATTCGAGGATGTTCGGCGAACCTCAGTACTGATGAGAGATTCACATGCTACTCTGATTCTGTCATTCATGCAAGGTAAAACGAATGACTGTCAGAATGAACGAACGTTCGATTATCAGTTAACTTGCATGCAAAACCTGCAGTTCCTGTAAGTGGTAGGCGGCTTGTCTGCTTGCTGCTTAGTGTTGCCTTATGCTCCGCTGGAAAAGTGTTCTTCGGTAAAATTTCGTGTGCCTTAAATACTATAATATTTTAAAGGATTTCCCCTGAGTTATTTTTACATTCATTCACACATTCGTAAAGTTTTTTTCAACAATTATATGAAAATCCTTTATTATCTGTGGGGTTCGCGGTAATGTAGAAGTCAGACTACTCTCCGCCCACCTATGTAAACCGAGTTCGATTCCCGGAGGGGTCACTCCTGGATTTTTGCATGTGGATCGTGCTGGACAATGCCGCTGGTCGGCGGGTTTTTTCCGAGATCTCCCTTTCCCCCATCCTTCCATTCCGGCGCTGCTCCATTATCACCTCACTCCACCCTCATCAGCTCTCAAGACCTCGATGTTAAGAGCTGATTAAATCTTCCCACTCTACTTTGGTATCTGTTTTTACGTATTCAAAATTTTTTAAAAACTAGATAAGCACCATAATATGACAAAATGCAGAAATTATACTAGTATTTATACATAATAACTAAAAAATAAACACAATTATGAATAGTTAAAGTATACGAAATGCTTCGTAAGGACATGTACTTTTGAAAATGTTCTTGGAAGGTACATACCCAGAGTATTTAAAGTATATATATAAAAATAAGAGATTACACTTGTAGTATGTTGCTGCTTCTTGTCATATTTATAAGATACCTCTCCCGAATTTTTTGAAAAAAATAATTTATACAAATTTGTTTTCTATAATTTTTACGCAGAATTTTTAATTGGAGGAACACACGTTGTGGCAAGAATTATTATTATAATACGAAACATTGATTTCAGTTCCTGCTATTTATATTTAAAAAAAAGTTTTTTCACCAAAATAATAAATATTTTTTTATCATATGTAATGCAGAAATATGAAATTCTCATGTCGTCTTAAATATTTGATGGAAATAATTTATCTCCAATGTTTGAAAGTACAGTACTCAAATTGAGAATATTATTTAAAATACAGTTTACGGCAACTACGACAACTTTCGTGTATTTAAGACAGTAATTGATGTATATATCTGTACATAACTTTAAAATAACCAGAAGAACGAACACTGTTAATTTTATTCGTATACGCTTTATAAAACGATTTCTNCTGTACATAACTTTAAAATAACCAGAAGAACGAACACTGTTAATTTTATTCGTATACGCTTTATAAAACGATTTCTTAATGCAGATGAAAACTAAATACCGATATTTCCTTACGGATGCTTTTGTTTTTTTAATTTCTAGCGGAATGTTTAAGGTAACGTCAGCTTTAAAAACGGTACTTATTGGTAAAACTGTATTTTTTTTAGCCAAACGTCACGTTAGGTCTCAAACGCATACTTTTGATTGACTTGAGCAAGTAAGATCATACGAACATAAATATATGCGTGTGTGTTTCTCGAGTGTTTCATATTGATTATGTATTATTCAGGCGCTTCGTTACGCGTCGTAAGTGAGGCATTTGATTTTTACTGCTTCATATTTAATAGAATAAATTAAGATCTGTAGGGTATTTTTATCATTTTTTAAAATTAACCTTTGCTATTAGCGAGGATGCCATTGCGTGCTTAAGTGACAACTAACGCCATCTCTGCGACGACCATGGGATGTCCAGAGTAGCTGGAAACTGCTTTCATCAGTGGCCATAAACCACGCTTCTCTCAGTTCATATCCGGCGAGTTTGCGGACCAAGACGGGACAACAGATTTAATTAACTACCCAGATACGAAATGGCGTGTCGGTTCCTTTGATATTCACTGAGGTAAAGGTTTTGTTGAATTAAACAAAGTTTGTTTGGCGCAATCAAATTAATTTTTAGTATAGCGCATATTAAATATTTTGTTCTTGAAATGAAATTATTTTGCTTTTCTTATTCGGTTGCCCCGAACAAAGATTGGGTTGTCGCAACGAAAGGTTTGCTTGGCTTTACGTAGATTGAATAGTTTCGGTTAATATAAAATAAATTTGAAGCTCGACCGAGATTCGAACAGTGATAACCTGTGCTCGATCGCTACGCCTTGTCGCTACCTCATCTAAAACGATTACTGATGAATTCGGGATGTTCTTAAATGCATGAATTTCAAATAACGGACAATGTGCGCAAATAAATATTTCAGATTTTACAGATTTACTTTTTAGTTTTTTATTTAACTTATTTTATTAGAATGTTTATACAATTATTAAGCATCAATAAATGCACTAACAAACACTGTTACTATCAAAATTGACGTGTAATGCATATTGGAAGTAGAAACCTCGCTGACACCCCCTGCGATTTTAATCCCCCGCGAGCACCTTCGACAGGCTCACGCGCGGAGAAGCCAGAAGTACTTGTAGTTAGCGCGTGCAGGCCATTACACATGTCGCTGCAGCACGGGACCTCTCCCGCGCCCACCCCTAGCAAACCATGTGAACTTGGACACGCTGACGTTACGTTGAGTTAAGCAAATAGCCGTCAAGGGAGTTAAGATAGGGAAGGTGGACGACAGGAAAATATCACCGACCCACCCGGAAGGTGAGATACGCCCCGAGGAATGGCTGATTAGTTTGAAAGTTGGTGCCACGAGTGCCTCCTACCTTCCCCTAACAAAACACAGAAGAACCTCGACACACGCCGCCAGGGGCCGTGGGCCCACACCTCCACCTTCACCAACAAGAACCATGGTGCATGTATGAAGTATGCTTTGTTCTGCGCCCTCTTACACACCCCTCCCCCAAACAAGGGAAGGCACATGTACTGTTTTAGGGAGAGAGTCAAGAGACGATATAAGCCAATTTACTATAGAAGAGGGGTCAGTTTTTACCACCGTACCGAGAGAGTCAGTCAAGTCGGGAATCGCGAAAGGACGTCCTAGCAAGAGGTTACTGGAAGAGGAGCGTCGAGGAGCGAACCCAGAGCAGCAGTCGAGGGGAGACTGCACCAAACGCGGGCCTTTTCAACGCCGCCCATATCGCCAGATCTCATCCAGCCGACAACATACCAAGCACTAGAAGCAGAGCTAAGTATCAAGTCGTCGGCCAAAGAAGTGCCCCCCCCAAGATGTCGCCCAAGTTAATTCGAGTTAGTTAAATAGAGTACCAAACCTCGGAAGTGTTACAGTATATTTAAACTCGAGACAATATAACCAACCAGTAAAGTGGAACACCGAAAGACTACCTTGTTGTTTACCCTCAACCTATCAGGCACCTTAAAGTCTGTGCCTGGAGGAATTAACTCTGACCCTATGAACTACCTGTATACCACAGGTGGGGAATAGCGTCATAATCTACCACCCAAAAAAATGTAAACAAACTTTCGAGCTGTATTTTCGAACTACGGCAATCATTTGAGAGACGGAACAAATTATGGCGTTAGCTGCCGACACATAAGACAGGGACTCCATCTCTGCATTCGTTCAGTGGAACACCTTTATCAATGAAATAGAGGCCACCCACGTCCCCAAATACTCGTGTTATTATGGCATACTTTACGTTTGGGTTTGCCAAGTAAAATGGTAAAATTTAATTTTTTCACCGGTATTTTTGGGGTTTCCACCTTTATGGAAAATCTTTTAAATCTCCTATTTTAAATTACGCTACGACCATAATTGATTAGCAAACTATTGATACAAAGAACAATTACAAACCCTACGAAAATTACAAATAAGTTACATAAAAATCCCCTCAGTTACACAGCAAAAGACTACTGCATAACACAACTTGAATATTCAATTTACGTTATCAAATTACAAAATTAAAATGGAATAAATAACCCCGTAAGGCACATTTTTTAACCTATGACATGATTTAGGCAGCCGTTCCCTCCTCCTCCCTGAGGAACAGAGTTCCGTCCTAACAAGGTCCCTCTATGCTTCTCTCCCCAAAAATTGAGAAGCCATGCCTTATATGTCTTCAACGTCCAGTTATGGCAGTTTCTCCTTCGTCCATGGTGCATAGACAGCGCCTCAAGGTGAAGTCACACGCTGCACGCACGTCTCCATAAGGTCTTGAAAACACCCTGGATCTTGGGGAGGGGGGAACCCACCGAGGTAGCCGAACAAGTCGACACTGCGCTCAGTATGCCTTCAGCCTGGTCATCGACATCAACAGTGAGACGAGCGAGTCTGACGGGACACACGCGCCCAGGTAAGATGCCACATCCACATCAGCATCAATCAATCCACGCAGGTCTCGCAGAAGAGCAGAGTATGGCACAGGTTTTCTTATGGCAGGTGCTCGTGATAGATACGACACCGCCACAAAATAGAGAATGTTCCTGAACTCACTGCAGAAACTCCACCAGGTTGTTCCCCATGAAAAATCATTCGAATAATGGCTTCACAACCTATGTCCGGAAACCACTCCGAAGGGTGGGAAACACCATAGAAAGTAATACATAAATAACGTGTTCCTTCAAATAAAATGTGCACGGACGATATGTCATTTTGAATTTTGGTACACAAGGTAATTGAATGAAGGTATGCAGAATGCAAACACGAGTATTGTAAACACGTGTCCACTTCTACATGATGTAGGGGTTGTTTTCTCTTTGAACAACTAAAATATTATTGTGTGTGCGTGTAATTACATTTTGAGCAAATAATAATANTAGGGGTTGTTTTCTCTTTGAACAACTAAAATATTATTGTGTGTGCGTGTAATTACATTTTGAGCAAATAATAATAATTTATTTTCAACGATAACAACAGTAATTGAGAGCGTCTTGTTGTCACACAGAAAAATTATGAAAATGGTGGAACGTTACTTTCATAAAATTAAAAAAAAGGAAATATATGAATTTAAAATGTACACCTTTATTCGTTCAAATTTTAACATTGAAATAAGTTAATAAGTCATCAGAATGTCATTAAAATATTTTCTTGATAATTTTTGTATGCTGTTCACCCATATTTCAGTTGTAACCTTTGAGATGAAATTTAAAGTCAAAACAGTTAAAAGTCTAATCATTATCTCAGGTAAACAGAGTGTCGGATTTCAAATAAATGGCCAACACCACACCCTAGTGACTTCAAGAAGTACTCTAGCTGAAACCTAACTTTGTGTGAAAATAACTTTTTGTCACTTATACGAATCCGTATTTTTAGTTAAACGCATCATATTCACGCAAAAAAACATTATTAATGTAGTTTTCAAATGATCGTATTTATTTTTCAATGTTATACTGCTATAATGTAGCGGAACCATACAATATCCTCAAAAGCTACAAAAATTGGCTCATAAACGCCTTTAAGAAACATCACTTTTACATAATACTGATACGATCTTCTATATGTCTAAGTACTACAATAATTTACATTCCTAACTGAGTGGTTAATTCTCTGTACCGCAATCGTATTTATGCCTTCAAATATAATTTTTAATAACATTTAAAGATAATTATTTGCCGAAATACGACTACCCAAACAAAGCTAAACTACAAACGTAATTTGTTCTAAAAACTGTTATATTGCCAACGTTTTTTAATAATCTGAGATTCACTGAACTTTTCATCTTAACTTTTCTTCCAAAGCGTCGTAGTTCATTTTAGCTGCCATTTAACCCAGCAAATGAACAAATTTTAAGAATTAGTAAATGCGCAATATATTTTAAGAAATATACTTTAACTTTAATTATCAGAGTCATTTGCAGGGCGTTTTTTAAATAAAATATTACTGTGCATTGTAAACACTTAGACATCTTTAATAAGGATTAATTATTTTTATGAACTTACACTGTCGAGTACTATTCGATATCTTTGAATTTATTTTCGAGGACGGGAATTACTATTATTATAATACGTTGAACTTGAAAATTGCATTACAAAAATATTATTAAAACAAGGGCCAGCTAGGCGGGTACCTTAATTTGAGATAATGTAAAGTATTTAATTTTCTGAGTTTGAGAAGATATTTCGGCGGCTGTTAACAGCGAGGTCTTGAGAGCCAATGAGGGTGATTGAGGTGAGTATGGAGCGGTGCCGGAATGAAGGGGCCGGGGAAAATTGGCGATCCCCGAGAAAATCGACCAGCGTCATCGTCAGGCACGATTTCCACATGCCAAAACCCGGTGACTCGGCCGGAGGTTGAACCTGGTTCGCATTGGTGGGAGGCGGAAAATAAATCTTCTGAGTAAGACTTTGCTAGGAAAAGTAAATGCTGTTGAATGTAATCTTTTACGATGGCCAGCAGCTATTTGAATTTCGTAGAGATAAGCAAAATTGTATAACCGTCCCTTTATAACTTAGTTGGAAAATGAACGTGAACCAGTGGAATAAATATGGATGGAAATGTTGTTGATTACAAGAACAGTTGTGGAATATCTTACGTGATCTCGCGTAGTACCAAGTCTGACATAAGTTGCACTACGTCCACAAACAATTGAGTATTTGCAAAAAAAGGTATTGGAAGAATTTTCTTATATTTATAACTGAAATACAGGATAAGGAAACAGGTCACGAGGAGTAAGACAGATATAAAAGATTTAGTAACGTAAATTAATTTACTTATTGGAACTGGCCCAGGAGGTTGAGTTAAGAATAAAAAAGACGAAACTTACTTACCACTGACACGATTTCCTGGGAGAGTAAAACAGTGGAAAAAGGCACAAATCAAGACGAAGAGGTGAACTTTAGAAGTTTGGTGGTAAAGCTTAGCCTACATTAGCAAGGGAGCTAAAGAGTGACTGGTATGTTTACGGAAGGCTTTTGCTAAACTGTTGGATACTGCGGGCTAATTTTCATAACAAAACTTAAAAAGTAGGCATGAAAGCCACTTCTCTTTGAGATAGCACTACAGAAAGTTTATACGCAGAGATATGTAAGCAATACCAAATAAGACATCGTAATAAAATAAACGGGAAAAAAATGATGCTTGTTTCCTTTTTTTTTTAAGATAGTATATATTATATTTCGTTTCGCAGAACTACTTATTAATAGGATAACTGAACTTCTGATGTCCCAGGACATCATAAGTTCAGCTGTTGTTGTTTGATACTAGTACAGTTAAGCCAGAATTTTTTTCGTGCATATGGATATCAATAAACTTCCGCAAATTTAATTCAGAATTACTTCTGTCATTGAAAACATTGATTGCTCAGACTTTGGAATGGGAACAGACGTTTGGTAAAAATCAGTGCCGAACTCAGTTCGAGTTTAAGANAATGAGGGTGATTGAGGTGAGTATGGAGCGGTGCCGGAATGAAGGGGCCGGGGAAAATTGGCGATCCCCGAGAAAACCCGTCGACCAGCGTCATCGTCAGGCACGATTTCCACATGCCAAAACCCGGTGACTCGGCCGGAGGTTGAACCTGGTTCGCATTGGTGGGAGGCGGAAAATAAATCTTCTGAGCAAGACTTTGCTAGGAAAAGTAAATGCTGTTGAATGTAATCTTTTACGATGGCCAGCAGCTATTTGAATTTCGTAGNCAAGACTTTGCTAGGAAAAGTAAATGCTGTTGAATGTAATCTTTTACGATGGCCAGCAGCTATTTGAATTTCGTAGAGATAAGCAAAATTGTATAACCGTCCTTTTATAACTTAGTTGGAAAATGAACGTGAACCAGTGGAATAAATATGGATGGAAATGTTGTTGATTACAAGAACAGTTGTGGAATATCTTACGTGATCTCGCGTAGTACCAAGTCTGACATAAGTTGCACTACGTCCACAAACAATTGAGTATTTGCAAAAAAAGGTATTGGAAGAATTTTCTTATATTTATAACTGAAATACAGGATAAGGAAACAGGTCANTGAGTATTTGCAAAAAAAGGTATTGGAAGAATTTTCTTATATTTATAACTGAAATACAGGATAAGGAAACAGGTCAAGAGGAGTAAGACAGATATAAAAGATTTAGTAACGTAAATTAATTTACTTATTGGAACTGGCCCAGGAGGTCGAGTTAAGAATAAAAAAGACGAAACTTACTTACCACTGACACGATTTCCTGGGAGAGTAAAACAGTGGAAAAAGGCACAAATCAAGACGAAGAGGTGAACTTTAGAAGTTTGGTGGTAAAGCTTAGCCTACATTAGCAAGGGAGCTAAAGAGTGACTGGTATGTTTACGGAAGGCTTTTGCTAAACTGTTGGATACTGCGGGCTAATTTTCATAACAAAACTTAAAAAGTAGGCATGAAAGCCACTTCTCTTTGAGACAGCACTACAGAAAGTTTATACGCAGAGATATGTAAACAATACCAAATAAGACATCGTAATAAAATAAACGGGAAAAAAATGATGCTTGTTTCCTTTTTTTTAAAGATAGTATATATTATATTTCGTTTCGCAGAACTACTTATTAATAGGATAACTGAACTTCTGATGTCCCAGGACATCATAAGTTCAGCTGTTGTTGTTTGATACTAGTACAGTTAAGCCAGAATTTTTTTCGTGCATATGGATATTAATAAACTTCCGCAAATTTAATTCAGAATTACTTCTGTCATTGAAACCATTGATTGCTCAGACTTTGGAATGGGAACAGACGTTTGGTAAAAATCAGTGCCGAACTCAGTTCGAGTTTAAGANACATTGATTGCTCAGACTTTGGAATGGGAACAGACGTTTGGTAAAAATCAGTGCCGAACTCAGTTCGAGTTTAAGAGAGGTTATAAAAAGTTGGCAACAAAAATGTTTATTTAGATTTTCCCAATTCCTCTATACATCACGATCATCTATTCGCCTGAAATCAACATAATTCTGGCAGCGTCACTGGCATTGTGAAACGGTTATGAGAGAAAGGGCGAGAGCCTGCGAGGGATGGAGAGAAGTAGAGAGAAGGGATAATATAAACGTAGTCGGGGAACCAACAAAACGAAAAGCGGGAAGGCGGATATCAAACACAACAAAACGGGCCCGTCCAAAGCTGTGAGATGAGCGAACTCGCTTGCGGGGCTCTGATGGAATATTATGATCCATAACCAACGTGCAGTCAAACTGAATTACGATATTCTTATTTTAGGATAATCCTTGATTTCAACACTTCTGGAAGGGAATTGCTACGTGAATATTTCTTGTAGCAACTTTTACGTGCAGAATAAAACATTACGCAAGAAATGTCTATGGTGTTTGAATATTGTTTTAGGAAGTTCCAGAGTTACAAATTGATACTTTTTCCACGTTTAATGTTGTGGTATTTTCATACATTGCAAATAAGCAAACTCAGCGATCCTCAAACATCAACAGAATGAAACAGAACTTGGACAAACTCTGTCTTCGTATCGCACAACGACGCACTTAGTCTCGAAATTCACCACTTATGCATACGATTGGACCACCGTTCAGCTGATGAACTGACAGTTGAGCAGATAATTATATAACTCAGAAGGTAAGTAGGCAATTTACAAAACACTCTAAACACGTTTTATTCAAAGTTACTCTAGTAGTAACTGATATGCACTTTCTTCACTATTTCGATATAGAATATAACAAAAACAGGCTTCTGTACCACGACGTTTGTTGTACAAGTAGCACTGCTAGGTACCTGCAACTATCGTATATACTACTCAATATAATAAATGTTATTTTATAAAATGGCAACGTTTATAAGATTATTTAATATAACTCACCTCTATCATTTGAAACAGTGTTAGCGAAAATGATACAGATTTTTCCTTCCTTTTATTTACCATTGGTTTTAATTAACTATTTTCAGTTTTCAGAATTTACATTATGCTATTCCTCAGTCACATTTTCAGTTATAATAATGAAGATTGGATGTACGGTCAAATATTTGTGCAGTAAAATTACAAGTACGGTCAGAGATTTGGCCAGAATTTTTGTTACAAAATATATTTAGCTTTTTTTTTTNTGTGCAGTAAAATTACAAGTACGGTCAGAGATTTGGCCAGAATTTTTGTTACAAAATATATTTAGCTTTTTTTTTTTATAACGGACATTCCGTAAATTTTACGAATCTTTTAGTGTATTCATAACAACTTTCCAAAGATTTANCGGACATTCCGTAAATTTTACGAATCTTTTAGTGTATTCATAACAACTTTCCAAAGATTTACTACAGGGTTTTTTTTATATTTCCAGATTCATATGATAGAGACTGATTACGAAAATTAAACAGTAATTTTCGTGGGCGTGTAACNTTTTTTTTATATTTCCAGATTCATATGATAGAGACTGATTACGAAAATTAAACAGTAATTTTCGTGGGCGTGTAACAGTGTATAAATAAAATTTGAAAGATTTGAAATTTATTTCTTGGAGCAGAATTTGAATACCAGTTAGACGCTTGTAGTTCACAACTCATCACTTTGCTACCAAACCCCGGAGCTAAAAAAAAAAAAAAAAAAAGAATTGTTTGGTAACGTGTTATTACATGAAAGTGAAGTATGACTGTGTCAGTAATGTTGGAAACATTTCAACAGCGTTGCTAACAGTTGAAAGTAGCTCGCTCGACAATTTTATTTTTAAAATTATATGTTTAAGTGACGCTTATAACCTAACAGTTTTAGGAACGATAAATCATGATTTTAGCAGGCCGACTTCATGAAACACAATTTAATTTCTTCAGAAGATAAAAATTTACTACACACGATTTATTCGCATATACACGAAACAAATGTCTACACCTCCAAGAGACTTTTCGATCTGGAGGTTATGGCGAACTCCTGGCTGTTTTCAAAGTTTGTATAAATCTCGAACGCCATACTTACGCAACCTGTTCTTGCCATATTAGTGTTAAGGTACAAATACGTCTCTATAACTTTAATTTTCGCAGTTTTCAATCTGGAAAGCAACAATTCTTTTCAAAGGTTTGTTTCAATAAGTGTGGAGATACCATGATTAGTCGTGTTTGTTTATAACTTAACTTTCTTAAGACAAGAAAATTTATATTAATAAAATAATTTTAGCAATTTGAATTTGATCTAATTGCTTTAAAAATTGGCCGGAGGAATTATACAAACATATCAAAGCATTTGTTTACATAAACAGTGTTCTAATTTCAAATACTATCCACGTCGTTTATGAAAGCCGTATTGGCATCAATTGGCATGAATCCCGTCATTTGAAGAGACAGAGAGATATATATATAGGGAGAGAGAGAGAGAGAGAGAGCTATGACCGGCAAGCTCAGAGGTGGTAGCTCCACCGCCAGACTTACCTGCTCTGGACTAGTGATCCATCCAGGGACATTAATACACTTTCATATACCCATAGGAACTCCGGATATGGATTGGACTTATGGGAAACAGAGACGGCCATGAAGAAGGACGAACGAAAACGTATTTCCAAAACCCTTAAAGTAGCAACATGTTATGTAAGAGGATTGGCAAACAAAGAAGAGTGCTGGCAAGAGCTTCGATAACAAATACGACCAAATTTTACGTACAGGTGAAATTGTAAACACTGTTCACGGTAAAGTGAGCACTTCTGAACCAAAAAGTTTGGAAAATGTCACTGCACATACCTGCGTTTATTTTAACGGGCACACTGACTACAATGAGCCCAGTTTAGTTGCTACCGGCGGATGGAAAGGAGTTCCATGTTTTAACGTTGAATTAAAAGTGTTAGTTAAACATTTCTGAATACTGAAACTATTTATTTTTCTTGCCGGTTTTTTTAAATCGCACAAGTGTAAAAATTAACGAATTTGGGAAATATTAACTTTTCTAACAATTTCACAGTTTCACTTTAATGACCTGTGAATAAAGTGATGAGGTTCACGGCAATGTTCATTTTACATATGGCGGAGGAATACATAATGTGCATACAGGTAGATCTTAAGCAGGGCTTTCAAATAATAATAATAATGGCTTGTGGGGAGTGCACCCAGGGCAAGGCAACACCCTCTGTGTGACGGTCTTTCCAGCTGGGACCCGTAGGTGACCGTCATCCCTGGGCATGACATGAAATGAGACCCTAGAATGAAGCGGCGCTGGAATGCATGGGCGGGGGAAACGGGAGTACCCCGAGAAAAAGAAAACCCGCCGGCAAGCGGCATCGTCCAGCACGATTCCCACATGCGAAAATCCGGGAGTGAACCCGCCGGGGATCGAGCCCGGATCGCCGTGGTGGGAGGCGAGCGCCCTGGACACTACGCCACCGCTGCCCCAGGGCTTTCAAAAGTGAAGCCATCGTAACCCCGTCCGCGGACCTGCACGAGGAAGAGAGACTCTAGCGAGAGTGGCTCTGTGTCGGGCGGAGCTCTCGCCTCTCACCTGCCCGGCCATTGTGCCTCCCTCGCGTGGCGGGCGAGCCGAGGCGCCGGCTGCCAACAGGGTGGCTACGACTATTGATAAGGTTTTTTCGTGAATGGGGTATTGATCGCTCTCGCGACGACGAGAGCGGGCCGGCCGCTTGCCGAACGCCCGTTCCCACCTCGTTCCGCCAGCGCCCCACGGCGACGCGCACTCCAACCATGCAATGTACGTCCATCCACGGTTACTTCCAACATTTCTGCAACCCTGCTGAAGTTATACTTCCAGAATATTTCTCCGCCTCATGCGAACAAAGCCTAGCCGAGTTAAGGCTACTTCTACTACACGCTGAGAAGATCAATGTTAAAAGTTTGGCAAAGGGAACATTTTGGCCACTAGGTAAACGCTAGTGTCAGCAATGTACCAGATTATCTCTATTTTTTACGTTAAAAAAAAGGATAATTGCAATAATGATAAATCAAATATAAAATTACTTAAAATCTTTCTCTTTTAGTATTTACGTAGTTTAAAATTTTAATTAAAGGTTACCTTCTGGAATACTTCACGCCTGGCGGCGGAAATTTTCCCTAAGCCAAACTCTTCCATAAAAAATCTCATTTTGTTCCAAACCTGAGTAGAGTAAATTTTAACGGAGTCTAAAAAATTATACGAGAGGGACAACGCACCCCATTATTGCGTACTGAGTGTAATAGTTTATTTAATAAGAACTATTTCTTACCAGGCATTAACAACACACCTATATTCTCTCTGTTTTTATTAATATTGATTATAAATGAAATATAATAATTTATAAGTAAAATATGACTATACGTTCAGTTTTATGTTAACAGAAGTGTAAAACGGTTGTGTTACATGACAGTAGTAGAATAAGGGTGAGTTTGTCACAATGGTGTCTGGCGTCGGAGCTGTTCATACTGTCATTCCGGCCCCCTCAAAAGTTACCGTTTTTCCCACACAATCGACCAATTTTTCCTTACAATTTCCCCTTTTCCTTTCGAAAAGGTAGATGCACCCCATGTGCAGAAACAATCCGCCCAAACCACTTTTCAGCCAATTCGGGGGGATTTGGGAGGGATTGTTTCCGAGGGCAGAGCAGTAACGGCCATATTGGTTTATAGGCATCGGGTATGCCAAATCGATATACGGGATCCAGAACCAGAGTCGACCAGCTGCCATGTTGTGATGTCACCCGATTCCATAAAAAATGATTAATATATATTTTTTTAAATTATGAAATTACAAATTTGAATGTTTGGACTCAGAGGGGATGGGAGTTGAGAGCCGTGCATCCACCGTGTTATGATGTCACCTGGCCACAATGTTGGATCTCAGTGGCCTTGATCTTGGCCCATAACCTTGACCCTGTGCCCATAACTTTAAACAGGAAAAATCTCAAAATTCTCCAAATATCTAAAACTTGTTTTGAAACTTCCAAAAATTTGTAAAAATTTATTCAAAAAGGTGCATTTCTGGAGGTTTTCCCAGCACCATGTCCAGCAGACGACTGACCCTCCTCCAATAAATCACGTTGTCTTAACATTCCCCTCTCCTACCAACGTTTCTCATTGGTTAGTTGGTCGGCAGGCCTCCATCCCCTCACCCATACTCATTCTGTCGTATGCAGCCATCTTGGTTTTTTGTTTGTCATATGTTTTCATTTTCGAATCGAAACCTAGGAGATGCTAGTGTATTATTTATCGATTTACCAACCAGGCGAGTTGGCGATTTAGCCACCAGGTGGCAGCCATATATGTTTACGTTTTTACAATATAGGTGGTACTCTCAGTGCCCTCCATATTAGATTCCATTTCCATCACATAAGTTGTGCCAATTTCTCGTTTTAGCCACCAGGCGAGCTGCCGAAACAAACGTTCTCTCATGCTCTGTCATGCCATGTTCACCATCTTTGATTTCGTTTTTTTTCTTGGTTATCTTCCTTTCGTTCTCTATCATTCCTTCTTAATTTTGTCACCAGGATTAGTTCAACTGTACTCTAACCACAATCCTATACTGTATTCATGCTCTGCTATTCCATCACGATTTAATAGCCTGCTGATTACTCGGTCACCTCGAACTGCCATCTTGGGTTACATCACTTCCGCGATCTTTGGTTATGCCGTATGGTCTGGACCTTTAACCTTCTAAATCCATTTAGTACAACATTTGTGTTTACTATAAAATTAACTGTGGCATATTAGAGCAACACACATCATGTAGTAATTTATGTAGGGCCTCTCTTCGCCATATACCGCTCTAAAGCAGGTCTGGCCTGGCCAGACTCGACCTTCGCACTCCCCTTCCTCTATGTCTCAGGGTCAAAATTCTACCACTTTATCAAAATAGTTCCAAGTCTGTTGTTCCATCTCTGGTAACCTCGCTGTCGACAAGATGTTAAGCCCAACTACATACCTACCAAGTCTGTAAAGGATGTATTACAATATTAAACCAATAAAACGTTTCTGCGCTTCAATTCATACCTTTGTTACCATATCATTGATTGTGCACATCCAGTTATAGGCGCACAGAGAAAATATTGAAGTAACAACTTTCAAATCATTATATTTTGACAAATAATTTCATTTATTTATTTTTTCATACCCACTTACAGTACCATCATGTAGTGAAAGATATGAATACCAAGGCTATTATATTCCCTATATCAGGGAAGTGGGCAGGATACAACACCAGCGAGAAATAAAATTTTTTCATTGAAATCATATATGTATATAAGTACATATTTCAGATTAGACACATAAAAACAGAATCCTTACATTCTCCACGCCACTTTTACAGTGTCTTTTAAAACAGCATGCTCACTTTTCACTCAGTGAATATAATCTGCTTATACGCAGCTCAAGATAATCTATGCTAGCAAGCATCCAATCAGAACTCTTGGCCATATATTCTTTTTATTCACGACAAAGTTTTTCTTTCAAGGCATCTACAGGCCCTGGAAAGCTAACAGCTTTGTACAGAGCTACTTTCGCAGTCTTGAATGCTCGACGACTAATGGATTCATCCGAAGTTTGTGGCTTTTTGTAGGTACACTACAGTCAAACATTTTATTTTATGCGACCTTCTTCGACTTCTTATGTTAATTGATTGATTATCCTTTGCTTGATGTGGTCAAGGTATGAACATATGTTTTTGTACCTACAAAGTTATTCCCATTTAAATAATCTTTTATACATAGTTCTCTCGAATGCTGATTATTTAAGGTAGAATCCATTCGACGTGGTTTAGCCAGCAGCTAGTACAGGGTATTTCTTAGCTGCAGGATATCTACCATTATAGTTCTTGCTATGTCTCTTCAGCTTATCACCTCGTTTTAACAGGAGTTTGCACTTGACAAGTCGTTGCGTAGCACAGGAAAGACCCTTCACACAAGTAGTTCTTTCATGCTTCCTTGCACTATGGCTTTAGGCAAACATCCTGATACAGTAACAGCAACGAAACCTTGACTGAGTCATCGATTGCAGCACTGCTGTAGGTGAACCATCCGAAGAAGTCGATGGTGCTGTCAATGTCATGCCTGAATACATCGATGGCTGCACTGCTGTAGGTGACTCAATCAAAGAATTCGATGACATTCCCGAAGAAGTCGATGGCGACACTACTATGGGTCCCTCATCCGAAGAAGACGATGGTGCTGTCTGCATCATAATTGAAGAAGTCGAAGGCGACACTGCTGTAGGTGACCTATCAGAAGAAGACGATGGCCATGTCAGCATCATGCTCGAATAAATCGATGGCAGTACTGCTGTTGGTACTGTTGATGGATCCGCAACCTTGGTCACCATAATATTATATAATTACTTTCACAAGCTGAGATGATGTATCTTTCACATCAGGTACTGCCAAACTTTGTCTCTCATCTGACCCCCAACTGCTTATAATATACCCATATGCAAGCACTATGTTATCACGATGACAATGAATTAATCCTATTACACCAATAAGACATTTTGGGGCAAAAGACCAGCCAATCACCAAGTTGCCATGTGATTGCAGCTGGCCAATAGCATGCAAGCATTGGGCCATTAAATGCGGGAGTCATTTTCTGACTCCTGCGCCACTTTTGGTCGTGGGCGAAATTTTCCGGGAAGTGTATCTCACGGCCCCGATATCCTAGCGTGCAGGTTTTTGTGTCAAACGAAATATAGCATGTATGCCTGTCAATTTAAGCCACAAAAGCCAAGTGTCAATTTATTTACTTTCATTTTCACAACCCGAATAAATGTATTAGGTTACCCGCTAATGCATACATATTTGGTTAAAGCCCACGGTCGTGTCGCCGACGCAGTCACACCTTGATTTTTGCAGTTCGTTCATGGTTGGTAACCCCTACGTATCTTTCTTCCGTGTGTATAGTTTGTCCGCAGTATCTTCACACTTTTTTTTAAATCGTTTAGGTGTTTTTTTTTCTAAACATTTCATGTATTAAACGCGTTTTATATTTCAGTTAACATAAAAGCATCTTATTTATGGTTAATTTGAAAGTTTGCTTGTATTTTATTTTTATGTTACATTAAAGTATTTAATTTGTAATTAATATGAATAAAAACCGAGTGAAAATATGTTAGTTGGTAGCGCCTAGTAAGAAATAGTTCTCATGCAAAATGTTATTAAACTAAGTGTGCATAAGTGCGTCGTCACTTTGGTGTCATTTTCTACACGAGGCGGGTGAATAGCCTGAAAGTAGAACTTGCGCAGGGCTTCAGAAAAGTTGTAAGGCACCATGCATTTACTATGAACTCTAAAGCCCCTGCCACACTGTCAAATTTCCGCATTCAACTGTATTTGACAATAAAATTTTAAGACAGTATATGGCCATCAAATTTTTCCTTCCAAAACATTTTACCAAATAATCTTGAATGTGTTTGAAAATGTGTCACACTGCCAAATTTGTTCACTGGGAGAATATAACTTGAGTTATTATTTTAAAATGATTGTCATGGCGAGATATTGCTTTTGTTTTTACACGCAGTCCACTACAGTAAGAAATGTAAGGAATGTTGTAATTTATTTTCGCTTCTTAATTTAATTTCAGTTTTATTTATCAGAGATAGCATTTATACCCAGGAATCTTCTACATAATTTAATTATCTTCATAGCGTACTTCGTTTCAAGCATTTATTCGTTATTTGAAAGTTTATTGACGTCCTTTTTTGTCGTGCACGATTCTGTTTGGCTGAGACCGTCGAACATCAACAAAATTTTAGAACCGGTACAATCTTCAAATGTTTGATGGAAACTGAAGCCATTCGAATTTCACAGACAAATGTGGACGCGGTACTGACGTTTCGATGACGTCACAACTGTCCAACTTTATTTGACCAAACTTACTGGAAGCAGTTGGAAGAGAAAAATTTGACAGCGTGCCGTGTCACAGAATACTTAAGAACCGAGAAGTGAATCACCCTTTCACACTGCGAACTCCATCCACACACGCCAGCAAAATGGCGGCCAGAAACGTGTCGGAGCGCGGTCCGCCAATCAGCACCTGGTAACCCACTTGCCAGCCGGCAGCCCAGCACGTAGTATAGCGGGGCTGCGGTGGCTAAGCGGTTAGCCTGCTCGCCTCCAGCCTCCCCGGCCGGGTGACCCGAATTTTCGCACGTGGGAATCATGCCGGACGATGCCGCTGGTCAGCGGGATTTCTCGCGGATTTCCCGTTTCCCCCGCCCCGTCATTCCGGCGCCGCTCCATACCTCAATCGCCCTCATCGACTCTCAAAATCTCGCTGTTAAGAGCCACCAAAATCTCTTCACCCTCACGTGGTATAGCCAATCAGACACAAGGATCGTTACTGGAACCTCGTACAGCCAGTCACCGAATGGGTACAGCGAAATCATAGGTACTGCCGCGTCATTTCGCTTCTGTAGACTGTTTACGGTAAAGTAAGCACTTTTGAGGCGGTAGTTATATTTTACCACTTTTTTATGTAAGTATTGCCATGTAAATAATATACACAGTGTGTACATTCCACCGCACTTAAAAATTAACGTATACGGCTAAAATAAAATATATTTATTGACAATTGTTTCTAATGAGAGGGCTTTCAAAAGGGCCTATATACTCTTACCAATTATTTGGTCATAGAAGACTTAGTAAGTCATAAACATGCGTCGATCGACTGACATTGCCCAATTATTTAAGACAGAAACATCTTAATTAATGTAATTATATAAGCGGCATGTACAAGTCGCTTACCAAAATAAAAAAAAATCATTGGTATATTTATTGTAGATAATGATCACCGTTAAAATAATACATGCTGTTACGGAATGGTAGTTGCTTTCAAAAGTAAATACTATACATTTTCTGTATTGTAAAATGTCTAGTGTATCAATTTTTCTAAATTTGCTGAATCAGAAATCTTACAAATGTTTTAATATGAATTTTTCAACCTATGGTGTGCTAGCTCGTGCCATCGGCAGGTGTGTACGCCGATGGCAAAAAATATCCGAAGGGGTTGAATTTGGTAAAATTAAAAACGATTTAAAAGTAAAACGGAAAATGGGCTCTTAGGGCAAACAATTTTCGCAAATCAGGCATTAAGAAAAAAAAACATTAACTCATCATGTGACTGTGAACTGGAAAAAATTGTTTCATGAGATTTTGGATTTGATTTTTTTTACATTGTAACCAAATGTGTCTATCACGAAATCGCCAATAAGGTCGCCAAGATTTTAGTGTCATTTTCAAAAAAGTGTTCGTAAGAGCAAACATTTTTCAGTTTTTTGCCATAAAAAATGAAGACAGGAACTGAATATGTATCATTAACAACCAACCATCGACCTCGACCATCGAACTTATGCTTTAACTCAGCAAAATGTCTGACGTTGAGAAACTGGTTTATTTATCACACACTTAAACTTACCGTTAATTATATTACATTTTTACTTCCATAGTAATCGTATACAGTATTTAAAACATTTTTACTAATAAAGTATGAACACATAATTTTTTTCCCTACGATTAAATTGTTAACGGTAATTTAACCTTTGGAAATCTTTAAAATTCCATATTCTGCTGCTATTTTTGATANCCTACGATTAAATTGTTAACGGTAATTTAACCTTTGGAAATCTTTAAAATTCCATATTCTGCTGCTATTTTTGATAATAGCTTAAACTGGTACACACGAAAAAAAAGCCGAAACACACTGGCTTAATGTATAACACTACACAACAGAGTTCAGGCTGTGTCATTTTGTCATTTGCCTTTCCATTAAACAGCAATTTCCTGTTGCACTTCAATTACTGTCACGTCGTCGTATTCTAGGTGTGTATTTCAATGAATTTTTTTGGAAGCGAACAGGGTTTGTGTACCAGTAAAACATAAAATTGTTATTACCGTGGGGATGTATATCCATATTAAATGAATTATGCAATTAATTAAGAGTAATATTAATAAAGGTATGAAACATTAATCTAAATTAAGCCTAGATATTAACAAAAATGTTTAATTCCTTACACTGAATATAATGAAAAGAAATATTTTGGAACACAAGTAAATAATAAATTATTAAATAATAACATTTGATTTTGAAAAAGACATAATCTGGTATTTTCCACCACTGCTTAAACATGGCCACAATAATTTTGCAACCTACCATATTTTAAAAATATGAATGCAATCCTTAACACTTTTTTAAAATTTTATATATTTATTGGCTAACAAAGGAGACGGTGCACATGCAAATATACCACTAAATTATCGCACGCCCTCCGAGAATTATCGTGGATTTGAACGTTTCCTGCGATTGAAATTATTGTAAATTTTAAGTTACCGCCAAATAAATATTGCGCTTTTTTTTAGATATGGCATGACGCGAGGTCGCCACTTGAAAACAAAATGACGTGTAGTTGCCCTTCTTCGTAAAATTAAGCCCAAACTGTTTTTACCACTAAGCCAGATATAACAAAATACTGTAATAAACAAGAAGTTAACAATACAACTTATAAGCCTACTTTTCTCTACATTTGTATGAGAGTAAACTTTATGAAGTATGCCCTACTCTAAGAGAAACAAATGGGACACGTTTGTTAAAAAAAATATTTGTATTGCCATCAGTTTGAAAACAAGCCTGATTCACTTAAAACTCATAAGTTTATATGGGCTACCATTGTATTACCTGCCTTCCAAAAAAAGGGGGGGGGGGNCCTGATTCACTTAAAACTCATAAGTTTATATGGGCTACCATTGTATTACCTGCCTTCCAAAAAAAGGGGGGGGGGGGGATCGGTTGATTATTTCCCGAGATGACATAAAACTAACGCTATCTTACAAAATGGCGGGCAAAATAGGCTTTGTGTAGACACATATACAGAGTTTTTTTGAACTTGGTTACATCGAGATATGACACGAAAACTTTATTTTTCCTGTTTCGCTGTCTCACAAAATGGCTGACAAGAGGTTATGTATTAGTTCATTTAATGCTTGTAATTGATACTTTCAAAATACCAAATTTGGTCGAAATTAGTCAAACTGTATGGTGTATACACAAAATTAACCTAAAATATTGCTATGGCCAGCATATTGCAGATAAGTTTCTTATCTATCTAAATAGAATATTTCATCATGGCCTACCACATTATTCGTAAAATGCCAGTATAAAAAGTTTAGCTTAAACCGGTTGCATGGTTTCGTAGATAATGAATAGTTATTAAACATATTTGTATGGCCACCATTTTGAAAACATCTGTCTGATCAACTTAAAACCCACTAATTTACAAGATGTACCTAGTATCTCTTGTTTCCCAAAATTTGGTAGGGATCGGTTGATTATTTCCCGAGATATGACTAAAAAACTTTATTCTTCATGCTGTGCTGTCATACAGAATGATGGACGAAAGTGGCTAAGTACAAGCATATTTGGCTTATTGTTTATACTTTCAGCAAACCGGATTGGTCGAAGTTGCTTTTACGGTATTACACACATAAAAAATGAAGCCTCAATATTTATATGGCCACCATACAGGAAATAAGTGTCTTATCCATTTAAATCACAATGTTTGTTTGGCCTACCATAGTAGTTTTTACCTGCTAGCATGAGGCAGAAATTCATTGAGAGGTTTTGTAGGTGTAACACAGTAAACAATAACGTTTTATGGCCGCAATTTTGAATGTAATATTCTGAACCACTTAAAACATAGCAGTTTACACGGCGTACCACAGTATTTATTGTTTGGCTAATTTGGCAAGAATCTGTTGATCACTTCCCGAGATAACAAAAAATCTCTCTTTTTTCATGTTACGCGATTATGCATGAAAAATTTAATGATATAACTAATGAGACTACATTCCTCTACATGGGTGCAAATAATTTTTTATGAATTTCTTAANACAAAAAATCTCTCTTTTTTCATGTTACGCGATTATGCATGTGAAAAATTTAATGATATAACTAATGAGACTACATTCCTCTACATGGGTGCAAATAATTTTTTATGAATTTCTTAAAAGCTTGGATGGCAGGCAGGCCTTGGCACCTCGTTGACAGCAATACTATTCGAGATGACATCAGAATCATATGCAACACTACCGAAACAATTACAAATACACACGTGCCTTAACAGGGACTCGAACCCAGAAAACTTGGTAAAAAGAAGCTAACGTACAATCAATTGCTTCGCGGAGGTAGGATTCGGAGCGTCAACTTCGGATATAATCGGTTTAATATTTTGAATGGTAGGGTTTACTAACCTGAAATATTTACATGACCATAATTTAGAGAATAATGTTTGAGCTACCTAAAACACGCAAATGCCCATAGTCTACCGAAGCGCTACTTGTGTAAAGAATATGGTGGAAATAGATTGATTGGTCACTGAGATATGGCATAAAATTGTTATTTTCTAATCGATGATATCTAAAAAAAAATAAAAATAAAAATAAAAAAGGTTTTGTATACGATACTTCTAATAAACACTGCTAGCATAAAACTCTGATTAGAACTTGGTTAAATTGTTAAATAGATATGACAAACTTATCAAAACGTTTAGATGGCCGCTATATTTAAAATCAATGTCTGACCTCACTTAAATCATGTACCTTCACATGGCCTTCTGTAGCACTAATGCGGTGCAAAATTTGGTAGAAATATATTGTAATTTTTCCCAGAAATATTATAAAGATTTAAATTTGTCATGCCACGCTATCTCATAAAATGGCGGACAAAAGAGACTTTGTGTAGACACATTAGGTGGTTGTAATATACACTGGAGAGCCAAAAAAAGCTGGTATAGGCTTGCGTATGCAAATAACACAGGTATGGAACCAATCAGAGTAACGCAATGCGGTAGGCAGCGCATATATAAGACAACAAGCGTCCTACGAACTATTCAACGGACCATGATTGATATGGGCTTTCGGAGCTGAAGGCCAACTCGTGTACCGTTGTTGACTGCACGACGCAAAGCTTTACGCCTCAACGGAGCCCACCAACACCGCCATTGGACTGTTGATGACTGGAAACACGTTGCGTAGTCTGACGAGTCTCCTTTCCAATTGTATCAGGCAGATTTACGTGTATGGGTATGGAGACATCCTCATGAATCCAGGGACCCTACATATCAACAGGGGACTGTTCAAGCTGGTGGAGGCTCTGTCATGGTATGGGGCGTGTGCAGTTGGCGTGAAATGGGACCCCTGATACGTCTAGATACGACTCTGACAGATGACAGATACGTAAGCATCCTGTCCGATCACCTGCACCCATTCATGTCTATTGTGCATTCCGACGGACATGGACAATTCCAGCAGGACAATGCGACACCCTACACGTCGAGAGTTGCTACCGAGTGGCTCCAGGAACACTCTTCTGACTTTAGACACTTCAATTGGCCATCTAAATCACTAGACATGAACATTATTGAGCATATCTGGGATGCCTTGCAACGTGCTGTTCATAAGAGATCTCCACCGCCTCGCAATCCTATGGATTTGTGGACTGCCCTGCAGGATTAATGGTGTGAATTACCTCCTGCATACCTTCAGACATTAGTCGAGTCCATGCCACGTCGTCTTGCGGCACTTCTGCGTGCTCACGGGGGGCCTACACGAACTGCCAGCGTACAATGTTATGTTGAAATCGATTACATGGTTTCGACGACATAACGTACTGTGTTAAAATTGCTATATGGCCACTATTTTGAAAATAAGTGCCTGACTTACTTAAAATATACTTGTATACATCACCTGTCGCAGTTGTTGGCCAAATTTGGTAGGAATCGGTTATTTACCGAGACGCAACAAAAACTTTATTATTTAATGTTGCGCTGTCTTACAAAATGGCTGGAAAATTGTTTACTTCTTGACGTATTAGATGCTTGTATGATATACGGTCAGCATACAGAATTTGGTCGAAAGTGGTGGAACGTTATGATAGTTATAACAAATAAACCTAAAATATTTGTATATCCGCGATTTTGAAAATAATTTCTTTGTAAATTTTAATTGCATACGTTTACGTGGCCTATCATAGTATTACTTACGTGCCCCATTTAACGAGTAATGGTTGAGTCGTTTTCGAGATATACTGTAAAATCTTCATTTATTCATGTTGTGCTATCTTCCAAAATAGTGGACCAACAACATTATCAATTTCTAAATGCAATGCATACACGATGAGCTGACAACATATGTATGAGATGTTGAAAAAGCAACTTAAGAGCCCGTGTCACCCGCCATATTGACTTTTGAAATTATTATTTCCTAATTCAAATTTAGGAGGATTTGTTGAAAAGTACGACAACAGAAGTTCAGCAAATTGCCTTAAGGCGAACTCACAACCATCGGTCGCAACCGCCAGTCGCCCGTCCGTCCGGCGGTCACGTGACCTTCAAACAATCGCAGGGAAACGTTTATTTTCTATCCATAAATCCGTTAAACATATCTCAAACTTTAACTTTCTACGGACCGACGGATGGGCCACCGCCTTCTGACGACATTCCGTAGACGCGAATACGCACTTTCAAATAAAATTCAAGGCTGTGGATCTGTGTATATCATCTTTGGTGGTAAAGTCAGGAATTTAAATTGTAAACAATAATTCAGAATAAATTCTTATCACGTAAAAAATTATCCCCCCTAATTGTTTCTCTCTTGAAAATTTATTTCCAACCAAAATGTAGACCTACATCCAACTAAAGAAAGATCACGATGTTAAGTTGTCACACTGGAATTTTGCCGTACAGAAGGATTGACGGACGACGGATTGTTGAGAACCGCTTTCAACTGACGGGTGGCTGACGGATGCGCCAGATGGTTGTGAGTCCAGCCTTACCCAACATTACGGACATAATATATGAACTACTAACGCATATTTACGCGACAAATAACTTAATACAAAATTTTATATATTAATTTATTTTCGCCTTTTAATGACAACCAGGGGAACACCTTTTAATAATTAGGCACAGAAATGTGCACAGAACTATGCAATGTAACGCTTCTATAATGAATATTTTTCAGTCATAGCCGTTACTCTTCTATTATGACACTAAAATAAATACTTTATTTATAAGGGGTGACACAGCTTCTTAACAACTAGCATATGACAGCTACGTGGTGTGCTGGCAAAAGTGCCATCTCATATTCTTAAACGAGCTATTGTACCGCCGACAATTTACTATGTGGGAAAAGGCAGCCACTGTAAGCTAAGTTTTGATTCAGCGTGCAAACTTACCTCCCACTCAGCCGTAATAACGTAAAAGGGGAATCAGTTATAAACTAAAATGGCAATTTAAACTGCCGCAAAAACGGACAACGATTGTATAGTTAAAGTGCTTGTTTAACAGAATTTCGTTGAGATAAGCGTATACGGAAATATTTCTCTTTATGGATTTCATCGACGTGTCGCGCACAACGGATGCGATGGTATAGGCTATTCACGGTAAAGTGAGCACTTTTGAAAGCCCTCTCATTTGGAATAATAGTCAATAAACATATTTTATNGCTATTCACGGTAAAGTGAGCACTTTTGAAAGCCCTCTCATTTGGAATAATAGTCAATAAACATATTTTATTTTAGTCTTTGACATTAAATTCCGGGTGCGGTGGAATTTATGCACTGTGTTCACTACGTACTTGGCAATATATATATATATATATAGAAAAAGTTGGTTAAAGGATTAAAAAAAATGACTGAAAAAAAAGGAACCAGCGCTTCAAAAGTGCTCACTTTACCGTGAACGGCCTATAAGAAGGGTCATCTTCCTCGAAGTTGTCACCAGTTGACGGGTGATCGATCCGGAGCTTGTCTTCGCGAGGTTGTGAGCTCCATGGCTTTTCCATTATTCACATCACTATCGATCATAAACCTCCTTCCTTGATGTCGTGTAGCGCTACCGGGTGGGAGGCTTCCTACGAACGAACGTTGTCCTGTATCATGTCACTAGCGCCCACACTCAGTCATGTGCTCTAAGTCGTAACATCAAGAGCGAAATGTGGCAGCTGTAGCCGTAACTAATGGTACTAGCTGCACTCCGTATGCTGAATCTGTAACATAACATTTCTAGATATGTTCATTAGCGAGGGATCTGAAAAATAGAATTCAGTAATCGCTGATGTTAGGTCGACGTGTCTGCCAATCGGGGGATTTTAGGTTTATATTCAAACCCAGCATAGGACCAAGATGTTTGTTGATGTTGGTTACGTTAAGTTAGTATGTAAAGCGTGTAGCAGATAGCTAGATCTGTGCGCGGATTACAGAAATAGCGTCCACAATCGCATCCTCGTGTAACATTGTGTTTGATACCAACCATAACTTTAGCCCTAGTTATTGTACTAACTGAGTAATTGTAATAAAGCTAAATTAATTCAAAATGTTGATGATACATGTTTGTTTGCTTTGATATATGAGATGCGGAGAAGAAATATTTAATTAATACAAGGCCAATTACGTTAATTTTCGCCACTTTAAGCACGTCAAACACATATTCCGTTAATGTTTTTTACGCGTGACAGACTAGTTACTATAGTTGGAGGTGTTACATACGTAGCATGCATAACGTATGACTGACAGGAAACACATTTAATTGTTTATGATTTTACTTTAAAGTGCGAAAAACTAAATTTAAAACTTCTTAAACAAGCTGCCACTCAGAAAAACGTTTCATTCTTGCTGTGTATTGAAATGTTGTATTTGCTGTTAAAGAAAATGATATTAACTGCATTGGTTTTGTGGCATGTCTGAGCTACAGAAAACTGCAATGCTGAAGTTAAATTAACAGTAGGTTTAATATTTTACATTTTTTAAACTGTCTCCGGTGATTTGCAATTTATACCTACATCTGGGATAAATGCAAGCAGGGTTCTAATGATAGCTTCGCGAAAATGCGTGACTTCCTGAAGGTCGTTTGAAAAACTTTCTTGTTGTACTTATTCGAGCAAGACCACGGAGTTGGTTTTCCTAACGCCACACGCGCCGTAACCTCGAGTTTGGACACCCATAGGTGGCCTGATTTCACCCACATGTCATGTCCAAATAGCGACGAGGCCGAAACGAGTGAAATTACAGTAGATAACCCCGTGATTAGGAAAAAATGTGTGCTGGGCACCTTTGGTAAACTTTGATTTTCGGATATATATATTTTTCCACATCGTAAATCATCGGAAGTACCACAACTGCTATAAGATTTGCCGACACACCATTTACCTCTCATATGCTAGTAATGAAGTTTTTTTTTTCGATGTCTGAGTTATTAGATACCAGAGACGCAACATGTAAAAAAAGGGCAAGTACAAAGTTGCTGCTAGATACTTTTCATCTCTAAATACTATAAAACAAAGTCGCTTATCCGCACTTCTAAACTACTTGATGGATTTTGATGCGGTCTTCAACATCATTTAAAGAATTTCTTGAGTAAGGTTTTGGTGTATATTACATTCATATTTAATGTAAGGATAGTAGAAAAATGTCGAACCGTTTGTAATCAAGTCGTAAAAACAAATTTTAGGGCGCTTACATGGCTTGCACTGACTAAACCATAAGAGATACATCAAATTTATGTACTACAGAATTGCAGCTCTGAAAAATATCTACAGAAAAGTCCGCGATAGCATGAGTTTATCTTCTAATGATGATCTACAGTAACAATTTTTGTCTTTCAATGTATCGCTGTGAAAACTAAATTGTTACCGGGCGAAGCCGGGCCGGTTCGCTAGTAAGAGATAAATAACGAAAATTTAACATATTTTGCAACAGGTAGTATGTATACCACAATATAATTTATTTCCCCGTTATCACTGTTGGGGGACTTAAAAATAACTNTTTTGCAACAGGTAGTATGTATACCACAATATAATTTATTTCCCCGTTATCACTGTTGGGGGACTTAAAAATAACTAACTTAATAAAAAAATTTCCATTTCAGCCTACTTTTCTTGGAAAAGTGAGCTTACACAATGGCGTTACGATTAGAAGAGGTAGGCGCCTGTGAGCGATGTGTTTTAATTTGAGACACACTAACACGCGGCAGGCTGTAGGAAAAGAAGGAAGCCACAAGAAAGCACAAACAGCACAACAGTGTTGACACAGCCGGATCAGCACAAGTGCCCTGCGTTGGGAAACTGAAGGCTGAATTACGCCACATAACAGTTTTGCCAACCCACTGAATTTTTATTTCTCGTTTCGTTTAAATTAATTTATTTCACTGACTGTTTTATTATAGTCTGGCAAGTTCTCCGTTTTCATATCTGCTTCATTAAGCAAGCAGCATCACACATTGCTGGAATAATAGGTACATTCAGCTACACGTATTTGAGTATTATTACATTACTCTTGTGCACGATTATTCGTTTGCAGTCAAGAAATTATCAATAAACAAATCACACCGAACAGCCAAAAAGCCAACACGATAAACACTGACGAGGTGAAAAACTAGGATACGGGACAAATGTTTAAGAAGACGTGGTTAATCAAAGACGTCAAAGCAAGCCACATACTAAATTTAAACACAGAAAAAGATTCATAGTATCAAAAAAATAGTTGATGAAACAGTCTTTCCCACGCTGAGTAGCCAAATAGCGAGAAAGAATAATGGAAAATGCCCTTTCGTGTTGATTTGAAGTGTGACAAAAGTTTTGGGTGTTCGATGTCTGCATGCGTGGCTAACCTTAAAATACTTATATAACTTTTGAAACTAGAGACATCCGATTTTCGCTAAAAGAGTTCCACGCAAAAAGGCTTAGATATCCCACGATCACTTCTACAGTTTTCTTTCGGTCATTGGCCATGTGGCTTTGTGAGCAGATATTTTGGTATTTACTAGCCAATCAGAACTAGGATAATCCGGTAATGCACATCTGTGATTCGAGGCAGGCACCAAAAATCGTAGTAGTAAAAATCACCCAATTGCGAAAATGAAATTGTNCGTAGTAGTAAAAATCACCCAATTGCGAAAATGAAATTGTTTGAGCTAACGTTTTCTGAAATACAAGTGGACAGGAACACTTTTCGCAAAAAAATCGGTTGTCCCTAGTTATAACTTCTTGAGGGCCATTTATGTACAATTAAAAACTTCGTAATTTTTATGTATATTTGAAACATACAGGAAAGTAATGTACTCAAACGTTTCCGTAATTCAAATATTTACCACACACGCAATAAATTGCTGAAAATGATTCCATTGAGGTGAAAAATCTATTATTGATCATGCACAAGACTGTCTCCAAATGTCACCACGTTGTGAAGTTTGTTGCCGTTGCTTCTGTATAAAAAGGTGCTCACTGGCGCGTATGACAAAACCGGATAGAAAAAAAGTATCCTTATTTTGTTCGGAGATTGTGGGAGAGAGTTGGCTGCCGTGCTTGTCGTTTAATTTTAATATCGCCTACATCTGTTGCTGACGGAGCACACATCGCAATGCTATTACTATTTTATTCAGTGTTCATTTCTTTTAATTAACTGAAGAGCCTACTTTACATGTTATACAGTTAGCAGTATTTTCCTTTCCGCTGGAACCACTTTTTCTAAGCATTATTAATGAGTGACGAATCAGTCAATCACTACAGAATTGACAGTCGAGGTGTTTTTATTTTATGCTGGAACAACTGATACGATCACTTATTATTTAGTGATGGCTCTATAAAACATTATTTATATCTCACCTAAAGTATAAGTGATTTTTGTACTGGTTGTAAATGAGTCACTAGATTAATGAAAACCTACTGGCAAAAGCGAAAAGTAATTATTCTAATTTAAAGCGAATACAGAAGCCTATACCTATAGGCCTATGTCAGAATGGACAAACATGTACTCCCCCTCGCCTTTTTCCAGTTACTAATTGCAGCGAATTCCTGGTATCTCATTCTCAGCTCGAGTTAGTGTGATGACAGACACCTAAAGGCTGTTCGCCGTAAAGTAAGCATTTTTGAAATCAACCTTTGAAAAAATGTCATTGCCCGTACCTGCATATATTTTAACGGGGAACAATGTCTTTCATGCTCCCAGTAAGGTTGGTAACGACGGAGGGAAAGTAGTTCCATGTCTTAACTTTGAATTATTAGTGTTAAGTAAACATTTCTTGATACTGAAATTATTTAATTTTTCTTTGTGTTTTTGAAATGCTTTTAAGTGTAATTTTGTTGATTTGTAAAGCATTTAATTTTTTTTATAATTTCATAGTTTTACGACACCGACGTATGAACAAAGTGATAAGGCCTATTGTAATGTTGAATTTAAATAATGGTAAAAATATACAATGTAATCCGAGAAGTATATCATAAGCAGGTCTTTCGGAAGTGCTCACTTTACTGTGAACAGCCTACAATTTGAACTCACTTGTGTGGTCTTGTGGTGCACGTGAACAACACAGGTTAAATAGGCCTATAGCGGCGACCTCTTTGTTTGAAGTCGGAAAGGGTTCTCGGGCCATGAGTTATCGGGTTCGAGACCCGAACAAACTACGGTTGCATGTGCTGGATTTAGATGGAAGGTTACTTTAAGGCGGCTATCACACCAAAGTAGCTCTACTGCTTCCTAGCAGCATGTCGTAAGTAGCAATTTGCTGCAGCACTGAGCTACGTAGCATAAGCTTTCACACCAATGTATCCAGTACAAGAAGCATTGCGAAACGTGCCGTGTCGTCATCAGCAGTGTTCAGGATGTCATCCGACAATCATATGCTTCAATTAGCTGTTGCTACCAGGAGACGGAGAAGGAGAAGAAAACAGCGCAAATGGATTCATCCATGTTGGTATAATGTAGATAGTCACAGCCCATACTTAGTTTCGCAACAATTACTATCGCACCGGCAGAAGTTTCAGTCCTATTACAGAATGGAAATAGACACTTTCAAGAAACTGGTACATGCCATAAAAACAGAAATGCACTTTAAAGATACGAATTATCGTAGAGCTGTTGGCGTGGAGGAACGTTTACTCNACATGCCATAAAAACAGAAATGCACTTTAAAGATACGAATTATCGTAGAGCTGTTGGCGTGGAGGAACGTTTACTCGTATTTTTGAGGTAAGAAAATTAACTACTAAATATTAATGAAAAGTAAGTAGGTTTCGTACATAGTTTTAATTACGTTAGACAATTAACATTTGCTGCCTCCATACTAAATTGAAACGCTTAAATATACCTAGGTCCTAGTAATGAAGTTCCACAAGACATAAATGTACTGAACATTATGTAGTTAAGGTTTTTAAGGAAATGTGAAACTATTCACTTCATTTGGCGGTATAGTAGAATGATTATGAGTCCAGGCCATCGAGACCTAGGACCGGAGCTCCGAGCTGTTCATGCTCTGTCATTCCGTTCGGCCGAAGGCCATCTTGTCCGTCATGTTGGATGTTGGTGACCTTGACCTTTGACCTTTACCCTAATAACCTTTGACATTAGAAAAATAAAAACATTTATTACAAATATATTAAAAATGTAATTAAAAATTATAAAATATTACTATTTAAAATTTATTATTAAAAATTTTATTTTAAAAAACCTTAATTCCCGGAGGTTCCCCCCAAGAAACACGCCCAGCAGACGACTGACCCCCAACACTACATCCTTCCAATATATTTAATTGCCCAATTTCCCCACCAATTACTCACCTTCGTTCGACCAATTAGTCATACTCGCTCCACCCCCACCCTTGATTCTCATTGGTTAATTAGTACACCAATTACTCACTCAGTCGGCAGGCCTCCACCACCACCAATGTTTCTCATTGGATAATTTCTCGTGTATATACGGAAACCTTCTTTCGAACACCCTTTTACCCCCTCATCACCACTCCCCTCACCTTCGCTCATTCCGTCATATACAGCCATCTTGATGATATTTTCGTTTGTCATTTGTTTACATTTTCAACACCTAGGTGGCGCTAGTGTTTTAATTACCTAATTTACTAGTCAGGCAGTGCTAGTTTCTCGATTTAGCCACCAGGCGAGCCGTCGTTATCTCTTGCCTATGCTGAACATGCCATCTTGTTTTTTCTTTTGTCATTTGTTTATATTTTCAACACCTAGATCGCGCTAGTGAATTATTTACCGATTTCGTCACCAGACAACCTACATATTTAGCTACCAGGTGGCAGTCATACTTGTTTATGTTTTTAAAGTTTAAGTTGTGCTGTCGGCACCCTCCATATTGTATTCTATTTTCAACAAATAGGTGGCGTTAATTTCTTGATTTCACTGTAAGGCGAGATACCGGTAGCCGCTCATTCTGACGATTTAGTCGCAAAGTGAGTTGTCGGCACTCACATTGGTTTCAAGACATAAAAAATACCCTGTAATTTTTTCATCCTATTTAAAATCCATTTTTACAATCAGTGGTATACCTGCATGCATAATTTATTAAATAAATATTCTTTTTTGTGTTAGAAACTTTAATTAATACCAATTAAAACATTTTTAGTTTTAGTGCTAATCAAATTACCATTAAAATTGAGTATTTATTGTTACCCCTCAACCCACCACTTTAGTCCGACCAATCATTCTCCCTCGCTTGATACCTTAGCACTATCGCTCTTATTTTCAGCATTGTCCACCAGAGCGTGCTGGTGTGGGGAAAGTATATAATGGGGAAAATGTCGACCTCCGGCACAGTTTCTCGTATGATGCCAGGGGTGACAGATCGCTCTCTCACCCCTCGTCTTTTAGCATTCAGACTGGTAAGTTCAGATATTTAATTAGATAGGGTCGCAGGATATTATCAAGCGTGCACGTAATACGCATATATTTTCCCGCCAAATTAAAAATCTGCACAAATTTGTAGTATCGGTTTGGGCCAGCTAGTCTCTGGAGGAATATGTAACCTCATAAAATACAGCACTATAACTAAGTTTTTTTAAATTTATGTATTTACTGCCTACATAATTTGCAAATACGTTACCTAGGTACCCGCCACGCTACTGTAACACTTCGTTGGCATTCACCAAATGTGTTTGAAGATACGAAAAGTATGAATGCTCGATTAATGCAGATTGAGTAACTCCAGAGATTTGTGCTTTTTAAAACGTAAAATCAGTAACATCTCGGCAGGAGTCAGTCTGTAGGAGTCAGTCTGTAGGAGTCAGTTGGCAGGAGTCAATCGGGAGGAATCAATCGGGAGGAATCAATCGGCAGGAGTCAGTCGGCAGGAGTCAGTCGGCAGGAATTAGTCGGCAGGAGTAAAGTATATGAATTCATGTATGCTTGAAAACGATGCAAGACACTGTCGATGTGAAATCGTGTATGTCATGTACGACTACATGCATACCTTCAAAAACCGCCCAAAAGTTACATGGAAAACAATGCTGTTACGGCGCCAAGTCCTTCAGTAACAGTTTCAATGCGTGGTGACATGAGAAGTGTGACAGTTTGAAGAACCCATTTCATGTGATTTTTAGCTGCAGAAACTGTCCTAAGCAGTTCACTCGACGTGATAACTTAAATAAACACATCAAGGTCTGTAAATACAGTATGCCTTCGTCTACTGAGAAACGGCATATGACGAAATCGCTTCCTCCTGTTAACAATACGCAGCAAAATATGTTCACAGAAGGCGAGGGAACAATGGCCAATACAAGCAACGAACATTGTGCCATACAATCGGTTAAGTTCAAGTGTCACTTTATAAACTGACACGTGAACTTAACGAACTTCAAAAAAATAATGTAGCACCAGTAGCTGCGATGACTAATGTTGCCAACCATACTCCTCCTTCAAAGGAAAGGATACTCGTTGACGTTTGTGCTGACGAAGAAGCGGGTAATGTCTCTGCTGGAAAAACGAAGGTTCATGGATACGGTAATGAAGACAGTGTTTACGGTGAAAGTAGTGGCGATTTTTTCAACGCCCTCACACATCTCCTGACCGGTCTTGCTGAAAAAAAAGTGTTGTGAATAATGCTGACGACTGGAACGCCGACTACATATTTCCTGAAGACCCCAATTAACTTGTCGATAGAGTCAGATATTTGATTGGCTTGCACAGTAAGGAGATATCTTCAATCATCGGCGAACTTAAGGAAAGGGGCTACATCGAATTAAACCATTGTGTACTATCCTTCATCAGCAAACATCAACTGCAAATATTGAGTGTATGGAAAAGCAGGATAATAAATTTATGTGGTCTTATTTGTGTACTTCTAATTTCTTGAACCTTACCCTACTGTTTTTCTGAAAAACATCATTTGAGTGGTGTATAAAGTTGAATGCAAGTGTCTGTTTCATGTAAACATTGCGCGAGAAATTCTCTATGGGGAATGTGGTTCAATATGAAATATTATGTCTTTCTCGGACTGTTTAAGTCGACTGAGTTTTGTTCGACAAACAAACGAGTAGAAGGATTAGGACTTTGGCACATCGGAACTTGGGACCTTGTGAATCTGGACGGTGATTGATGTTGAAAAAAAAAGGGGGGGGGGATATTTTACGGATCGGATACATCTCTTGATAGAGCGAGCGCTCACGAATGTATAGAAATACTGAAATTTTGTTTGCCGAAGGCAACTGTTTTTTTTTGTGATTTTGTACACTAGCGTCTCCTCGTGGTATATAATTTTGTCTCTGCATAACTTACTATGCGTATAAAAAGTTTTATATGCTGACAATGGGTGCTAGAAATATCGCCGCACTTGGAGTAACCACATGTGTATTTTTTTCCCGCTGCCCAAAATTCCTAATGTACTGATTTTAAACTTGGGAGGAAATGTTTTTAATGATGAGTGTCTAAGCCAGGCGAGGGGGAAAGCCCGTGCTATTTCCCTGTTCATATAGCATACCCCGGGGGTAGCGAAGTGGTTTTAATTCTGTTTTTGGATTTTTCGAGTAATGATTACTTAACAGAAAGCTTCATTACGCATCCGTACACGGCACATGATTTTTTCCAACATGAATTAAAAAAAATATTTTGCTGAGTGGGGCAACCATGTTGTTCAGAAGGGAAGGGGCACTCAGTGATTGCTTTTTCTTTANAAATGTTTTTAATGATGAGTGTCTAAGCCAGGCGAGGGGGAAAGCCCGTGCTATTTCCCTGTTCATATAGCATACCCCGGGGGTAGCGAAGTGGTTTTAATTCTGTTTTTGGATTTTTCGAGTAATGATTACTTAACAGAAAGCTTCATTACGCATCCGTACACGGCACATGATTTTTTCCAACATGAATTTAAAAAAATATTTTGCTGAGTGGGGCAACCATGTTGTTCAGAAGGGAAGGGGCACTCAGTGATTGCTTTTTCTTTANAAAAAAAATATTTTGCTGAGTGGGGCAACCATGTTGTTCAGAAGGGAAGGGGCACTCAGTGATTGCTTTTTCTTTAATACGTACTCCAAAACACGATGTTTGTATGCTTCTTTCTCGTGATGAATCTTTACAGTATGAGGTTTTACAGTATTTTCGATAACTTGCCTTTCGATTCGAATACCTTCATTTTGTTGAATGGGGTAGGTTTTTGCAAAGCTGCGTTTAAGCCATACATTAAATTTTCTTGGTGGCGTGTTTATGTGGAGAGCCAACAGTGATGTTTTGCCCCATTCGAGCTAAAAATGTGCAAACGTCCTTTAGAATACCCGCTCTCGTTGTGGAGGCATAGGTCTTGAGACTGTGTTGGAATGCAGTATGGACCTTCACTTAATCATTGACATTAACCAACCCAGACCCTGCCACGATTCTTGGACGTGATGGTTGCTGGCACGATGGTGAATGCTCATCCTGAACCCTTGTTTTTGTGGGAAGTACACTCGTACCCTGCTGTGAAGGAGACTGTACACGACGGTTTTTGGCAGGTGAAGGTCCTACNGGGAAGTACACTCGTACCCTGCTGTGAAGGAGACTGTACACGACGGTTTTTGGCAGGTGAAGGTCCTACAGCTACGAAGGTTTTTTTATGCCTGTGAAAGTTATCGTGCCTAGAAAATGCCATGTCATAGTTTCCACATTTATATGCCACCCTATCTGCGTTATTCGAACATCCATACTTTTCGTGTNAGAAAATGCCATGTCATAGTTTCCACATTTATATGCCACCCTATCTGCGTTATTCGAACATCCATACTTTTCGTGTCTTCGAGAACATTTGGCGAATGCAAACGAAGTGTGACAGTAAGTAACGGAACGGGTACTGAGGTAACGTCATTGCAAATAAGATCTATGGTTCATATATAAATAAAAAAAATAGTTAAGGTACCATATTTTATGAGGTTACATATTCCTCCCAGAGACTAGCTGGCCCGTACCGATACTCTTAGTCTGAGCAGATTTTTAATTTCGTGGGAATAAGTATACTTATTACTTGTACGCTTGATAATATCCTGCGACCTGATGAAAATAAATATAAGAACTTACCAGTCAGAATGCTAAAATACGAGGGGTGAGACAGCGATCTGTCACCTCTGGCATCAGACGAGAAACTGCGCCGAGGGTCGACAATTTTCCCATTATNAGAAAATGCCATGTCATAGTTTCCACATTTATATGCCACCCTATCTGCGTTATTCGAACATCCATACTTTTCGTGTTTTCGAGAACATTTGGCGAATGCAAACGAAGTGTGACAGTAAGTAACGGAACGGGTACTGAGGTAACGTCATTGCAAATAAGATCTATGGTNTACTGAGGTAACGTCATTGCAAATAAGATCTATGGTATATATAAATAAAAAAAATAGTTAAGGTACCATATTTTATGAGGTTACATATTCCTCCCAGAGACTAGCTGACCCGTACCGATACTCTTAGTCTGAGCAGATTTTTAATTTCGTGGGAATAAATATACTTATTACTTGTACGCTTGATAATATCCTGCGACCTGATGAAAATAAATATATGAACTTACCAGTCAGAATGCTAAAATACTAGGGGTGAGACAGCGATCTGTCACCTCTGGCATCAGACGAGAAACTGCGCCGAGGGTCGACAATTTTCCCATTATATACTTTCCCCACACTAGCACACTCTGGCGGACAATGCTGAAAACAAGAGTGGTAATGATAAGGGATTAAACGATAGTGAATAATTGGTGGGAGTAAAGTGGTGGGGTGAGGGGTAACAGAATATATACTCAATTTAAATGGTAATTTAGCTAGCATTTAAACTAGAAATGTTTTTGGTTGGTGTTAATTAAAGATCTTAATACAACATAATATCAATTTAATAATTTATGCATGTAGGTATACGGCTGATTGAAAAAACAACTGCTTAATAGGATGAAAAAAGCAGAGGTTTTTTTTATGTATATGAAATAAATGTGAGCGCTGACAGCTCACTTTGCGGCTAAATCGTCAGAAAGAACGGGTACCGGCATCTCGCCTGGCAGTGAAATCAAGAAATTAACGCCACCTATTTGTCGAAAATAGAATTCAAATTTGGGATGTGCCAACAGCATCACTTATAATTTAAAAACATATATAAATATGGCTGCTACCTGGTAGTTAAATAGACAGGTCGTCTGGTGACGAAATCGGTAATTAATTCACTCGCGCGACCTAGGTGTTGAAAATATAAACAAATGACAACCGAAAAAAACAAGTTGGCGTGTTGAATATAGGCAAGAGATAACGACGGCTTGCCTGGTTTCTGAATCGAGAAATGAGCACTGTCTGGCGGGTAATTTGGTAAATAATACACTAGCGCCACCTAGATGTTGAAAATGTAAACAAATGACAAACGACAATACCACCAAGATGGCTGCATACGACGGAATGAGAAAAGGTGAGGGGAGTGTTGATGATGGGTAGAAGGCGGGGTTTATAATGAAGGTTTCCGAAAACACACGAGAAATTAGCCAATTAGAAACATTGATGGGGGTGGAGACCTTCTGACTAATTGGCTGAACGAAGGTGAATAATTGGTTTACTAATTAATTAATCAGAATCAGGGGTGAGGGTGGAGCAAACGTGACTAATTGGTTGATTTTAGGTGAATTATTGGTGGGACAATTGGGCAAATACATATATTGGAAGACGGTAGTGTTGGGGTCAGTCGTCTGCTGGGTAAGGTAATAGAAGAACCACCAGAAATTTAAGTTTTTTTTAAGTAAATTTGTTAGAAGACATTATAATAATAAATCGTAAATAATAAATATTTAATAATATGTTTATATAATTATTTTATAATGGTTTTAATGTGTTTTAAATATGTGTTTTATAAATGTTAGCATTTTTTGGGTTTTTTGTGTTTTCAATGTCAAATATCACTGGAATCAAGGTCAAATGTCAAGTTTAGGGTCACCAACAACCAAAATAGTGGACAATATGGCCACCAGGAGACCGGAATGACAGATCATGAACATCTCCGAGCTCCGTTCCAAGGTCCCGATGGCCCAGACTCGTCAAAATCATTCTACCTGATACACATTCCCATGTTCTGAGTAGTAGTCTAACTCGTCATTGTCGTCATAGTCACGCTGTTGTATAGGATGAACAGAATTATTTTCAGTTGCAAAGGTGGATGGTAGTGCAGTAGTTTCCAAGTAAATGCCACCTATTTCCGGCTCTGGAGAGTGTGTCGGTGTGGGTGGGATTTGAGTCACTGTTTTGGTGAAGGGCAGCAAATTCCTTGATGTTTATTGGGTCAGTTGGGATGCAGGGTACTTGATTGTGGGTCGTTGCAAATTTTTTCCTGGTTTGGTTGAGCGCCGTGTTTGTCTTATTTCCTGCGTACACATAATGAATTTACCTGTAGCATTATATTTTCTCCCGATGTTTCTCTTTAACCTGTTCATTGCGGTTGCTGTATTCTTTCAAATTGTAGTTATACAGGGCAGCATGGGCCTTAACTTGCTGTACGAAGTCTGTGTTGAATGTTTCGTCGTCGGGCAACAGCATCATGAGAACTCATAACACACCTAAACAAAAGTTTCCGCTGGAATGGGCTCGTCTGCCACAAACACGTTGGTGCCCACGCGCCATACGTTGTCACGCGTGGCATGCATCACAAAAGACCGACCAGACGGTTTTGAGTAGCACGCGCTGCTTGCTATTTATAGCATGCTATACTACGGCCATCTGGGTGTGTAATCTTATATTTGTTTATATGGTCCGGTGCTCAAATAGCTTACTAAGTGCTTCCTGGAAGCACGCAGCATATCGCATGCTACTTCGGTGTGAAAGCCGCCTAATATTAGCCCTCCCCCAATTAGGCTCTCAGCGTTAAACCATCACATTAAGAAGCAGTTATTTGAAAAATATCGTTAACTTTTTAAAATAATTACCTTTGCATTATTTTTATTATTGATTGAATTTCGCATAGGGTAAAATAAAATGGCCTGCCTTTGTGAACTTCCCGTAAACTGTAATAAGGAATTACATAAAATCCGGTTGCTGTTTATCCTTCAAGAGATGGGTGTCCTTACGTTTAGGTCAGACTGACGTAAGGCGAAAATGCTGAGTATGAACTTGAAACCGGGTAACAGTTTTCGGATGTATGTTCGGGGATAGCTGGCATGAAAATCCGGGTCTCCATGATTGAGGCATTAATGGGATAGGTAGAGAAAATGGGATGAATCGAGTGACAGGTTAATTGAATGGTATGTGAGACCGGGTTCGGAAGGAAACGGAGAAATTATCGAAACAGAAGTGTTTTCAAACCATCTCATAGGCGTGTCCGTGAGGGAGGCCGCACGCCTATACACTCTAGTTTACGGAAACAAAAAACATGTATAAACGATTGAGCATTTTTTTAAACGCCGGGGTTCTAAATAACTCTGGGCAGTTTTACTACTCAATACTTTCATTTACAATTAAATTAGGCAGTGCAATTTTTTTTGATAATAAAGTTTATGAATGAAGCGATATTTATTCTATCCTCAGAATAAATTAGGTCAATGAGTTCGGCAGACTGCTCTATCGTAAAATGCAATATGGTATCCTCCTTAAGAATACGTCTACGTAAAGTGTTAAGAGTGAGTCATTTAAGAATTGGAGCTGCAACGTGAAGGGTCCATACAGACGCGAAGGTCGATAAAATCGTGTTCCGCATTTGATTTGCCCTTTGGTAGTGTTGCGTGTTCCCAAGTTGCAATAACAGTAAAAAGTAAGGCTAGGTAAAAAGCATCTTCGAGTGAGTGAGTGAGTGAAGAGATTTGGGCGGCTCTTAACATCGAGGTCTTGAGAGCCGATGAGGGTGAAGTGAGGTGAGTNGAGTGAGTGAAGAGATTTGGGCGGCTCTTAACATCGAGGTCTTGAGAGCCGATGAGGGTGAAGTGAGGTGAGTATGCAGCAGTGTCGGAATGAAAGGGCGGGAAAACGGGAGATCCCCGAGAAAACCCCCCGCCCAGCAACATTGTCCGACACGATTCCACATGCGAAAATCCGGGAGCAATCCCTCCGGGAACCGAACCCGGTTTGCCGAGGGGTAAAGCACGTTCGAGACCACAGGACCAGCAACCCTGCAGAACAAAAACCTTTTGGCGAAGTTGGTACCATACAGCCGGGGTGGTACACCTCCATCCACCATCAGCAACCCAGATGTGTTTTTACCTCCCTTTCCCCCCTTTTCTTCGACGTTTTCATGTATCCGGTGGTGACAACGCCGGCCTGCTCTCCCAAGCAGCGGTATATTTTTTCCCGCGCGCTCGTAAAAAAAAATCCCCCGACTTGAAGCGGCCTGCGCCGTAAAGTTGGCAGCAAGGAAAAGTCGCGGATCCCCACCGGCGCGCGCTCTCCCAGAGGGGCCGTGTGAGGTCGGGAGCTGCTGTCAGCCCTACAGTCCCGGCCGGGAGTTACTGGCCCCGAGCTCTCCGACGTCTCTGCCTGCAACCTGAAATGTTCACGCCACACGTGGTCGTGGTTCTGCAACTACGTGCGCGCTGCCGTGCGTGCCAGTTCACAGACAGTGGCTTACAGTCGGAACACGCATGCATTTCGGGACGGGGGGCTTCACGTGGATTTCCTAACCCGCCCTTACGTTCGAATGCCGGCGTGAATTCTTAACGAAAAGAGCGTAACGGAAGGCGTCTTTTTGCGCCTTGTGTTCGGCGAGACGACACCACAACGCCCCGATGTGCGTTCGATGCACGTCTGGATTTTCGTATGCGGGAATCGCGACGGAACATTCTCGACGGCCCGCGGCTTTTCCCAAGTGAACAGCAGTCTCCGCAAACAATGCTTTATTTTTCAGCTTCTCCGTGGGGTATTTTTGTAACTCTGCTCTGAGACGTTGTTGGGTGCTACCATAGCACCAGGGTGCACTTATATATGCACACTTGTTGCACATTGAGAGAGCGCTTGTTGAATCTATGATATAGGTCTCCTTAAATAAATCAAACATTAAAAATTTTGTTAACATCTCCATTCACGTGAAAAATAAAACACGCAACTTCCTCTACCACAAAATACAAAAAAATACGTTTCCGTGTAGACACGAAATCTCATACTGTTAATTAGGTAGGCATACAACCTACATTCTAAGAATATTGATATCGGAAAAAGATATGATATTGTTTATGTTGGTTATTTATCAAATTAGATTTTTACCAAACGATGTATATAAATAAAAATATCGATTTTCGATAAATCGGAATTTGATCAATTATGTATTAAAGAACTTAAAAAATGTAAAATTTCTTCGTATATTACATATTGAGAACACGAAGCATTGCAGAAAGATGTGGCGCCTGTTTNCTTAAAAAATGTAAAATTTCTTCGTATATTACATATTGAGAACACGAAGCATTGCAGAAAGATGTGGCGCCTGTTTTGGTACCTGTTGTCAATGTAAATATAATAATTTTTAAATTCGAGTTTTGTATTCAAAACATATCTAATTAAAAGAGCATTTAAAAAATATTTATTTCCGATACGTGGAAAATATTTCGATATCGATGAAATTTAGTTGATGTATATCGGCGATTTATATCGATACANTTATTTCCGATACGTGGAAAATATTTCGATATCGATGAAATTTAGTTGATGTATATCGGCGATTTATATCGATACATCGTTGATATAATATCGTCATTTCGATATATCGATATTTTTTCGTCATCCCTGCTGCCGCCATGTGCATATTTCTCCCACTTCTGCAATATAATCAATAACGGTTTATTAAACACCCGATGGGGAACTCTTGAGCTAAAACCAACCTTTGACGTCAGTATGGGTCAAACTTAAATTTCTCAAATTACGACATAAATATCACGCCAAGACGAAAGGCGCTAGAATATTTAGGCACAATGCACATTAACTTCGGATATTGGTGTGCCGTCGGGCGGCTGCAGTGCGCTCTTGTATTAAAACTGTGCTACATGCATGTACGCGAGCTCCTTTATCAAAGTTAGACATTCGATACGAAAAACACTCGATCTATGAAACATCTCTAAAATTGGACGATGGGAACTACTTGAAATCTGGACAAAGATCACTGATTAAAATGGCTAAAATTCCAGGAAAATTATTTAAGATATCCGAGATGAATTTAAATTTAACGGGGGTTTTTAAGCAAGTGGAGATTTGTATGTGGTGAGTGAAAAATCTATGTGAACTCTTTGAGCGTCCTGCCGATTATCTCACAAGTAACAGTGTGAAGTGCAGTGTAGGCGATCAAGATACACGAGGTATTTATATAGGCAATTTAAATAAAGGGATACCCAAGATACATTAATAATTTAATGACAAAACCATATAATAATTTCATGAAATATCTTTATTGGAGCAGTGTGATGTTCCGCGAAGTAAAAAAGGCAATACTAAAAGAGTAATTATTTTAACGTATGTAATAAAGCAATATTTATTAACAATGAATTAGAAATACGATTGAAAATTGAAATTTAAGAGAGAAATGNAACGTATGTAATAAAGCAATATTTATTAACAATGAATTAGAAATACGATTGAAAATTGAAATTTAAGAGAGAAATGTGAGATAACAACAAAAACAATAGAGTGAAAAATCATTGTAAGTTATCTTACTTATCATAAGAAAAAAAATTATATTCGTGGGATCCAAAGTGTGTTTATAATACGTATGTCTTGAGAATACCGTTCCTCTGCAATCTTAAGGTTGTATTACTTCGCAGATAAAAGTATTTGGAACGCAGTTAGTGCTTTCGTTAAAAAAAACTAATTTCAAACGCGCTGCAACACAGTTCAACCACCAGGTGCACGTACGCCTTGAAACAGGAGTACTACAACATGAATTAGCAATATGCTATCGTAAAAGATAATATGCTGCAGGTGACTACGGAATACAAATTTCAAGGCTTATGGAGTGCCGCAAAGTGCATTTTAAAGATTTTATAAATAGTCGAAACCGGCATTCATAAACTCTTTTATCTGAAAAATACTATCACATGAAATTACATTTCACTGTTGTCTTTTCGCTTGTGACAGGTCATTTTTAGTGGTGCTTGTATTATAGTGAATTGAATATACAATTAAAAATAACTTTCGTTAGAATTGTCTTAGAAAATTTATTCAAATTTCCATTGTTTTCTAACGATTAACATAGTCTGATGTGTGTATTGGTAATAATCATACGCAAATAGTTTCAGCTTTAATATTTTATAGTAAATAGGATGTCAAAAACAGAAAGAGGCCATAATTGATGGCGNATAACTATTAATGTTATAATGAAACTTGTTGGATATGTAGGTAGATATGTACCTATATGAATGTAAACGTATAGAAATTTGTTGAAGGTGCAATAATCGAGGCACCCGAAACCGACCAGGAAGTTCGCTGTTGTTTGCACTGGGAGCACCTGATTGGCTGATACGTTTTGCCGCGCTTCGGAGCCGAGGTCTGAGGAATTCGGTTGTTTCCCCAACACTCGTCGCCTGAGGGTCGCCCTGCCAGGTCGGGGGCGACTAGTGAGACAGCGGTGTCTGCGGTATATTAATTATACTGTCGATGAGAAAACTGAGACAGGCAATAGCGAACCAACTTTTGGCTTCTGGGCCACCATAATAACATAAAAATCGGGGGGTGGTTGATTTATAACTTCACCTCGTATAAATACAGTAAAAATTAATAAACCACCGAGTTTACGACCTAAACATGCGCGTCTTGCTTAAACCCAGGACCCACGTAGGTGTGGAAAAGCGAACGTAACAAGCTGAAAACGTTATAAAATATACTGCTTGAGTTCCCCTGATTGCGTGCTGCGCTATGTGAAAATCCTGCAAGTCAGTTCATTGCGTTGCGCGTAGAGGTGACGAGGCATTCGGTGCTTGTGCCAATGTCACCGTTAATGCTCGCTTTTGTTCGTCAACAACGTTCACCTCTGGAGAGACGGGCACCTTAGTGCGGAAGGTCACGATCGTATGATCGAGGAATTTCTAGCGTCAAAACTAGACAGTTCCACCACTTGATATTGCGTGGTTTCATGACAGTTACTGCACAAACAATGCAAGAATTAGTTANAAAACTAGACAGTTCCACCACTTGATATTGCGTGGTTTCATGACAGTTACTGCACAAACAATGCAAGAATTAGTTACGTTCTTTTAGGAGGAATACCATAATAAACAATATTAAACGCATCAAGGTCACATCCGGCCATAAGGAAGCATTGCGACGGAGAATGGAAAATAGCGTTAACCAGCTTCATGTGTTCTGTTCCACCACAACTTTAATCAGTGACTATATGGTTTTAATACAGCAATCTGTTCAGAAGACATGCAACTTTGCCACTACAGTTTAAATTCCTGTTTTTCAGAGAAATAAATGTCGAAAAAACAAAGGGCCACCTACATTATTTTTTTCTGACTGGTACTTTCCAACGACTACGTTTGTGTTTCAATAACCAAATTTAAGAATTGGGAACAAAATATCGATTTCAGTTTCTGTTCTGAAAAAAGATTTGCACTTAAATATTCCATTGTTTTTTTTTTTAATTACAATGGACACAACTGCAAACAGCGGGACCCGTATTACAAATAGGGAGGCCCCTTAAGGGGCATTCACTTCAGCGACAGACCGACCATGGCCTGTTTGATATTTAAGTAACACACTACTTTCTCTAAGGTTATTAAAAAATATATATATTATGTTCTACAACAGGTGATCAAAGAAAGTATAATGTTAGCAGCGTATCCCTATCCACAAAGAAACTAAACATCCTATTGGAGAGGCAGTAAGTGGTGTGTAATTGCCATTAGTAATGCATATAAAACTATGGTTCTCACTTTGTGATGCCATTGATTTTTATTTCGTAACCACTCCCTCCAGATCACGAGTTTCATTACACGTGACGCGAATTAACAGTTTAAAAGATCCAGCTGGAAGGAATAACCGTGCCCGCAAAGAGAGTGGATAAAATGGTAATTCAATTTTGCAGAATATACTTCATGTAGGCATCAGTATTGCAGGTACGAATATAAATTGAGAAGGCTTTACATATGAATGATAAATAGAATGGTCGATTCTCAGTGAATACTGTACATTACTATTACGAATTAATCTAACGAAAACTCAAATAAGACAAATTCCTTATTCTATGATAATTGGTTTATTATTTTGCAAGATGTTATTTAACTTTTTCAGAAAAAAATCTTACAAATGAAATTTTTACCTTATAATTATACGATCATTTTAATATGGTGGATAATAATTTTAACTTCCTTAATAATGGATTAAATTTAACTGCGAATAACTGCAACAAGTAATCCTACATTGGTTTTTTGTTTCAATCAATCTGAAGACATAACAGTTATACATCAATCTTCGACTTAAAAATTTGATGGTTTTTACCGAAAATTAATGCAAAATACATAATTGCAAGATAACGTGTTAGGAATCAAGGAGGACTCATTATGTAATTGGAAGCGGAAAGAGAAATATCTATATGAATAGATCTAGTAGAAATTTGTCAATTTTCCTGAACATCGTCATTGTTAACAATATTTATCTCCATAAATAAATGTTTTTAAAAACTTAGAAAAAAAAAAGCGTCAAAAAAGAGGAAGACACGGTAGAAGGAGCACGCGAAATTAAACAGATGGTTACTGAAAAGTTAATTAGTCGAATTTCTCATCTGGAACACATCACTCTTAGGGTAATCAACAAACAACCATCCTTCTCTTAGCAGATAATCACAGATACGCCGGTGGAATACATACCCTTGGTTGGTTAACACGTTTGGTGGTTTAAAGGAAGCTAGCAAGAGCACAAAAGAGGAAGAGAGAGAAAGAGAGAAAAGTGCGCAGAGCTGTGCACGAAAAGCTCTTGCACGGGACGTCATACGTAACTGGAGCTCACATTCTTAGGAGAGCAGCATGCTTTGACGGCCGCCAGACTGGACGTAATTTGATTATGTAATAACACTGTAACATACGCCGCGGTTTGCGGTGCATGCACCAGACAGGTGAATACTTCAAAACCAGCTTTGTACAGCATCACGAACACAAGCAAAGACTTTGCATAGCGGTCCACGGACCTAGGAATTCCGTTGAACTGTGCCAACACAGATCTCAAACAGGGTCGCTCTGTGAGGAAGTTAATACTCGTTAACCTAAACACTAAACATTCTTTCTCTCCTGATACCTGCGCCAACACAAGCATATTACTATTGGCCATTTTGTACTCATTATCAACAAGGCATTTATTTAATTAATTATTTATAATTACTTCCTTTAAAAGTGCTATACCAATACAACAATACAGTATACAAAAATATAAAAAAATGGGTGCGTGTACTTATTTACGAGCGTTAGAAGCTATACTTCTTTGGCGTGACTAAAATAAAATTTTATTACGTATGCAAATAATTTATGTATGTAGGAAAACGATAAAATGACAGAAAAAACACCAAATAAATTAATAAATGTTTGATGAAAGAACATAATTAAATTAAAATAATATTTACTTTTTATGCAGTTTAAAAATATGCACATTTAATTTTCTTTGACGGCCAACTTCAAACTGGCGAGACGATGTTCGGCAACGAGGCAACCAGAGCTCCGAAGTACGGTGAAATTGTGTTCTCCATGGCAAAGATCCAATCAGCAACGAAGGACAGTTAACTTCTATCGAAACGAAGCACAAAATAGTCCACGATTTTTAAGTGTCCCACGATCGCATTTATATGCTCTCGTCGCATTACTCGTGAATTTCGAATTACAGCCCACATATGTACTCCATCGTATATGATACGCACAATCAATCCAAAATCAATTTGATATGACCGCTTTGACAAGGCCAACTATCCTGTGCCATTGTCTAACCGAGTGGTAACAACACGTCAAGTCTGCTCCGTGCACACCGCCCAACTCCCTAGCTCGCAGGCAAGTTCCCGAACAAACACAAAGGCGCGTAACTCCCAACTCAGTACAGCGCCCCAAGCGGCCGCGAACCCAAACCAAATTAATATAAAATGTCTACCCTAACATGTAAATAATAAATACACACCAATATTTATAAAATTGTGTATATAATTACATAAACAGTATTAATTATAATTTGGCGAATTCTTCCCTGAACAACAATAATATCTTACAGTTGGTCTTTACAATTCCAAGGAGCTTAAACTGGTTATTCTAATGACTAGAGACCTGAGGAATTCGCGGATTCATTTTGGGACAAGCTAGAATTCAAAATACGTGCGTTTATATAACTTTAGCCATTGGTACACACGGTGTTTGAAACCACTTGGAGAACAGTGTCCAATTGTTTGCATCCACCGTGACAGCAGACACCCAATGTGCAGTTGATATCGGCATTTTCGTACAAACGACTGTAGAGTCTAGCCTGCNCTATGTGCAGTTGATATCGGCATTTTTGTACAAACAACTGTAGAGTCTAGCCTGCAGGTCATTGAACTCGCGAATTTCTCAGGTCTCTGCAATGACTAGGGCGCAGCAATCGAACATGCAGTGAAGTAAGTAAGTGAAAAACAAAGATGCTCCACTCGTCACCACAAAAATGTGATAACACGTCACACCGTATCACCACGAAATGTGGGAAATCATAAATTTTTGACCGTCCTAGCAAAGTTACAAATTACCACGGAATTTGTATGAAAGGGGCAGGTGTATCATAATCTCAGTTCTTTGAATTAAACGCATCGAATAAAAATTTACTCGCGTTACATAGCTGCAAAAGCTGTTCTACGTTTGGTTTACGTTTTGTGATATTTTTGCCGAGTGACATAGTTTTTGCTTGAAGCAGCTTCCTAACTGGAAACGACATCTTGTTGTGCTGAATTTAATAAAGTTAAACGTTAAAACCGGTCGCTGATAATACTTACCAACCACCCCAGTAACAACCTATGCTAGCCCAACGGTTGTCATTTGGTTGAAAAGGTTGGCTGTGTGTTCGGTTGGAACACACACATTTATAAAACTATACGCCAACGAAAATTTGCTACCACGAAAATGTTATGAGATTACTAAGCGCCCGTAAAACAATAATGCTACTAAATCAGAAAATGCCAGAACATATCGTAAGTGTAATTTTGCAACATTAAACTGATTGGTAACTATTTGGTAAACGTACTGTTGGTAATTTGTATGTATTTTTCTGTTGTGCTAACGTTGTGCAACGAACGTTTTATGTCAAATTATGGAACAATATTTCCGATTGTGAACAATGCTACGCTCTTGTATTTTAAAAAATAAGAATGGTTTCCAAGACCTGAGATCTTTGAAATATGCTTAGTTAGTTTTTTTTTCTACACAATGGTAGATAACTGATATTTAACGTTTGTTGGTCCAACATCATGCAACCAACGTTATACCAACAATGGCAAATATTACATTTCTGATTAAATAAAACAATAATTCAGCATGTTTTCTTAAAAGGTATAGTTTTTTTAATACACTAATTACGTCTTTTTTAAATATACTTTTTTTGGGCATGTGGTCATTATTTGTTGGAAAATATACTGTCAGCATTTGGTTTGTATACTTTCGTTTGGCCAACAGTGTAGAGCCACCATATAACGCCACTAATAGTAAAAATTGTTTTATATGAAAATAATGTTAATTTTCATAGCTTATGAAATATTTCCAACAATGCACCTTTCCCGTATTCTTATNTGTTTTATATGAAAATAATGTTAATTTTCATAGCTTATGAAATATTTCCAACAATGCACCTTTCCCGTATTCTTATAAACGACAAAGGTTTTTTAAGACTTGTTTACGTTTAGTTATTTATGCGTCCTGTCAACGTTGGAAACACAATGGTTGGTAATTGATACGTATTGTTATGCTGGGATAACATCGTACAACATTACAAAAACAATGGTAATTACTAAATTTATAATAAAATAAAATAATNTTGTTATGCTGGGATAACATCGTACAACATTACAAAAACAATGGTAATTACTAAATTTATAATAAAATAAAATAATAATTTTCCTATGTTTTCCAAAAAGCAATGGCTATTTAACACACACTCCATATCTTATTTACAATTTACTTTGTTGGTCATGCATTGGTTACTTGTTGGAAAACCTACTGTCAGCATTTGGNTTGTTATGCTGGGATAACATCGTACAACATTACAAAAACAATGGTAATTACTAAATTTATAATAAAATAAAATAATTATTTTCCTATGTTTTCCAAAAAGCAATGGCTATTTAACACACAATCCATATCTTATTTACAATTTACTTTGTTGGTCATGCATTGGTTACTTGTTGGAAAACCTACTGTCAGCATTTGGTATGCATACTTTTGTTGGGTCATCACTGTTCAACCGTTATTATGTCACTAATGTAAATAAATAGTTTTGTATAAAATTATTAACTTTTGCAGCACATGGAGTATTTCTAAAGTAATTTTCTTTTAAATTTTGTTTTGGTGTTTATGTGTTTAGATAATGTTGCGAACATTAGATAGTTTGTGTTGGATACTTTTTATGTTGGGTCAAAATTGTGTTACAAACATAATGTCGAAAAAAGATATTATTAATATGTTTTAAAGATATATGTATATAACGCCTTTCATTTGTTTTATTGTTCAGGTTATTTTTAGACCAACTATACTTTTAAAAATAAACAATTTATAGTATGTTGAGTGTTGGTAACTAGTTGGAAAATATACTGTTGGAACTGATAGGTATTCTTATATTTGGCTAACACCTCCATTTGTTGGCATTTGGTTGGTTAAGGTTGGAAATACATTGGTGGTCATTAAAATCACATTAAAAAGGACACGCATGAAGGACCCCATATTGGGGGAATGAGTANGCATTTGGTTGGTTAAGGTTGGAAATACATTGGTGGTCATTAAAATCACATTAAAAAGGACACGCATGAAGTACCCCATATTGGGGGAATGAGTAACGCAGGGTAAGACAATGAGGTGATTAGTTGTCCAGACGAGTGGTGCAACACATGTGGCGGTATATAAGTGGTGGCCGGTGAGTCGCTGAAAGGTAGCAACATTGTGTTTTCCCACCGTTCGCGTACATAGACGAAGTGAGCATGCCGCGTGAAAGAACACAACTGCCGTACAAATAGGTTCCCGCCTTTGACCGCGTGAGAATCGTGGCCTATCGGGATTGTGGGTTATCCCACCGCGAAATTGGTTTCGCTTTGGAAGAAATGCAACCACAGTGAAGGGTATATGGCACCAGTGGGTCGAGGAGAGATGGGCTGAGCGACTTTCAGGAAGCTAACTGCCCCGTCGCACCAACGAGTGCGAGGACAGACGTCTGGTGCGCATGGCGATTACGGACCATGCAGCCACATGGCCCATCAATCCGTGTCAGCCCGCATAGTTGCATCGCCACATGCAGCATCAGGCCATCTGGTCCAGGCGCCCATTACTGCGGCTGCCACTGACTGCTCACGACAAGCGCCTGTGGCTGCAATGGTGCGTGGGACGTCGGGTATGGAGGGACGAATGGCATGCCATCGTCTTCTCCGACGAATCCGGCTTCTGCTCGCAGCACTGCGATGCTCTCACCAATGTCTGGCCCCACCGTAGCGCACGCATGGCCGAGTCCTGTGTTATGTACCGTCATAACGGTCCAGCAACTGGAGTTATGGTAGGGATGCCATCGAATTCCAGTCCCGCTCGCGCCTTATCCGCATCACTGGCACGCCAACCAGTGTTGGAGCCTGTTGTCGCCTCCTATCTGTACCAACGGGACAATGTGCAACCACGCGTAACACGCGTCGTCCGACGGTTCCTTCATGACCACCAGCCAGTCACAGGCAAGATACCCTGAGGCCTGACTTTTCGCAGGGTTGTCGACGAGCAGTTGCCATGGCCGTTGGGAATTCACCCACACACTACATACAAGTTTAACTAGCCCCTTGCCGACAAAACATCAACGTGTTAGACAGCACACTAATTTAACCTACCAATCTCCACGACTGGCATGGAGTTTCACTCCCTCCTTGTAACACCAATGCGTAAATTCAAAGGGGTGGTTACCAACAACAAGTTTACAGCTTAAATACGGCCGTGGAGCCGAGCTGAAAAAGAAAGAGCGGCCTGCCACCGGCTTGATAATTCAACCCATGTCNACGACGTAGATACCACGAATAGATTACATACCTTAGGTCGGGTTTATTACGTAATAACGGACGCATGCATCGCGGCTAAGCAGGGCTGTATGGTGCCATGGCAGCAGTTGTACACATGATCACAACCCGAACACAGAGGGGCCGCGGTGGTGTGGTGGTCAGACTACACGCCTCCGGGTTCGATTCCTGGTGGGGTCGCCCCCGGGTTTTTGCATGTGGGAATCATGCTGGACGATGCCGATGGTCAGTGGGTTTTTTTCGAGAATTTCCGGTTTCCCCCGCCAATGCATTCCGGCGCTGCTCCATTCTCACCTTGCTTCACCCTCATTGGCTCTCAATACCTTGATGTTAAGAGCCACCTAAATCTCTTCACTCACTCCCTCACTAACTTACACCAGCAAGCTATGGGAACCTTGGCTTCCCTTCTAGCGACAGCATGGCATATGAGACTTCAGCGGTGGCGGTAGCCTGGCATTTATTTCAGTGTCGGAAGTATCCGAAGAAGCCTGTTGGAATGTTAAGCGTAACGTCTGTTCCTACAACCGACACAAGGGGCATCAAGCCTGGAAGCCAAGACAACGATGTCTCACTTCGCCCTCCATTGCCGTTGCAGTAATTTATGAGGAAAACGATTAACGTGCTATTTCTGGACGAGTAATTAAACTTGCCTCCAATTACGGTATGCGATATAGAAGAGAGGGAGTGGGATAAGTGATAACTACTGTCTTGGGTGTCCTCGAGCATAATTTCCGCAGATACATCTAACGGTCTAGAGTCTTCGACCGAGGCGTAACATACATTTCTGGAGGTGGTGATTCTTTTTAGGAAGTTAGCTTACCTGACGCGCGAAATACGTTTTACATTGTTTCAAAATAACATTTAAAAATAATTACTGAACGTCTTCGCAATCTGTTTGAATAAGAATATAATTCAGGTTTTATACGAGTTCGGAACACAATTGTTGAAACTACTGTTGCAAACGTTATTTGGAAACCCTTCGACGCCGCTAAAGACGTTTTACTGCTGCTACATATAAAAAAAAACCTTACAAAAAATTCTGTGAAACATGATAGAGTGTTCCAAGGTTATGTTCGGGGGCATGCAAATTTTCACCGCAGTTAAGGCGGAAAGTGTTTTGTCGCTTGAAATGCGAGGTGACAAGCCATCAGCCCGTTGAATTTGGCGGTGGATGATTTCTTAAGTATTCTTTATGTTAATTAAGTATTTTTATTTTAAGCCTCATTAATTAAATTATCTCGCCCAAATATTTTGGCGGTGGATGATTTCTAAAGTTTTCTTTATGTTATTTAAGTATTTTTATTTTAAGCCTCATTAATTTAATCGTCTCACCCAAAACGTTTTTCCGTAACTATAGCTTGAGTAAGGGGTTCTCCGGAAAATAATAAAATTTAAGTAGAAGTTTAATGAGAAAACAGTTTTACGTGATTTGAGTAGAAAAAACTACTGAAATTAAGACAGATAGTTGATTTCATTGATTTGTAACGTAATGTTTCGGATCAGAATTTTTTTTTTTGGCAAAAATTAGTTGACCTGAGTAAGTATATTTTATTTAATTATTTATTATTATTCAACAGTTCATAAGTCAACGTGTTTTCTTTTTAAATAGGTATAATGTTTATTAGGACTCTCATGCCAAGCGAAGTACATGGGGAATTGTTAGTACAATGCCTTTGAATTAGATTGAATTAAGTGTTATTTTAGTAGCCGGTTTTAAATCCCTGGGGTCCCGGAGACTGGGAACGCAAAATTGAACATTACAACCGTCTGAGTCAACCAGCTACTTCCCCCCGTTGTTCTCCCCAGTCATGACATTTTCAATTGAATATTATATATTGTGCATTATACAATACAATGTATATTAATTTAATATTATGAATTGAATTTTTTGTAAACACTTTGTATCATCAAACATTGATAATTCAAAGGCAATATAGTTTCCACACAGCACGACGAAAATCCGGCGTGTGAGAGTTAAAAACACTCTGCTTAGCCGCGACAGGGAACTAAAGGCGGTCGCTTTTAGCTCGCGCCTGAACTGCGATGCAGCAAGTGTTAAATATGGGCCTTTTTTACAGCAGCATTGGACGTGTTCCCAGTACGTTTGTCTACGAAAAAATAAAAAATGTCCTAGAAGACAGAAAGGTAGTTTCAATAAATCACGCGTGCTATAAATATTATTTTGAAGCTCTCAAACATACGTAGTTAAAAACAGCCTTTTTAGACGAAAACATATTACCAGGATACGAAAAAAACTGTGGTCGGAGCCTATTGTGACCTTAATACAAGTCCGTTAGGTATACGCAACACGACGAGGACAATGCACGCCTTGCGCGTAGCTATGGTTGCCGATGGTGCACCTAACGCGTGTGCCAGAGTCGCCCTTATCGCTCCCGTCAGGGGCCCACCTACCTGGAACTTAAGCTGCGTTGTTGTGCGTTTTAAATACATATCTTCCCACGAAACTGTTAAACGTGCGTCCAATTTGCTGAATGCTTTCAAGACGCCATTCCAGACCACCCAAGCACAGCTGAAAACGGGCTTTTCAAAGCGTTGTAGCTCAAAATATACGCGGTCACGTACATAAAATATACTCAGAAGTCATGCTTTGAACCTTCCTACAGACTTAACGTCAATAAAATCATAGCGTCACCGCTGAAAGTCCCATAAACACACGCAGCACGACGAGAACACTGCACGTCAGTTCAGAACCTTGCGCTTAGTGGCGATGGCGCACTTGATGCGCGTAATAGTGTAATCCTTATCGCTCCCGCGCTTCTCGGCCTCAAAAACCTCAAACAGTTCTAGGTTGACCGGCCCTTTAACACGGCCGCCCAGTGCAGTACCAGCCGAGCAAATTATTTTAGCCGTTTCTCGGCCAATTTTCACTAGATCGCTTTCAAACAAAAATCACTTGTCCATATCCGCCCTGGCCACGTTTATACAAACCGTTTTATGTAAACATTTTAATTCCCTGGAAATTGCAGGCAAGTTATTGTTCATAGAATAGCAAAAACATGAAAACACAAACTCTTATTAACTTCTCGTTACTTCGTCCGTTGTAGCATGGCTATTCTCTTCGAAGGACACAAAGTGTTTTTTTGTTTGAAGGCGATATTGTTAATGGTAGCTAAGAAATGGTTAAAAAAATTAAACATTTAAAACCCTATCCTTTCGTTCAGCCAGTCCCACACTAAGCAGCACCCGCAAGGCCCGGCTTAACTTTTTTTTTGAAGAAACTCGTCGTTTTCGTGTCATAACTTAAGATTCATAGTAATTACTGACTATGTACCGTTATAGAAAATTTACATTTTACGAGTTATTTAATATTTTTGTCCCTAATTGTCGTTATGTGTTTATATGCTAGTTGCGAAAAGTCAAGAACAAAATTATATTTTATCAGTAAGTTTCTACCTTTTTGCTAGTAGTGAAAATTAGATACAAAAAATTTTTAACAACTAGTAAATTGTAAATTTTCTATAATCAAACATTTAAAAATAGTACCTCTGAAACTGANTTTCTATAATCAAACATTTAAAAATAGTACCTCTGAAACTGAAATTACGACACGAAAACGACGAATTTCTGCGTAATAAGTGAAGCAGGCTCTGCTTACGCGGGAAATACTTGGAGGTAGACTTGTGCCGGTGTTGCATTTCCTCTCTTGCGAGTCACCAATATTGCAGGTCGCCTACCTTCCAGGCGCCGCTCGGCCTATACGCCATGACGAGTTGCCCGCTTCTCAGGGGCAAGGCAAGCGTGTGAAAGTGCGCACCATTTCCCCGGACGCAACAATGTAACTCGCCTGCGCGCCAGTACCGCGAGCGACGAAGTAGCAGTGGCCCAATGCTCCAGCGAGNACGGACGTGGATCCCAGCTGAAAAAGAAAGAGCGGCCTGCCGCCGGCTTGATTACTCGACCCATGTCTGTCGGGCTGGAAACTAAGTTGCATGACTTACACCAACAGAGGCCGCGGCGGTGTAGTGGTAAGTCTACTCACCTCCAAGTTCGATTCCCGGTGGGGTCGCCCCCGGGTTTTCGCATGTGGGAATCATGCCGGACGATGCCGATGGTCAGCGGGTTTTTTAGAGGATTTCCCGTTTCCCCCGCCTATGCATTCCGACGCTGCTCCATACTCACCTCACTTCACCCTCATTGGCTCTCAATACCTTGATGTTAAGAACCACCCAAATCAATTCACTCACTCCCTCACGTACGTACACCAGCAAGCTATGGGAACCTTGGCTTCCCTTCTTGGGACAGCATGGCATATGAGACTTCAGCGGCGGCGGTAGCCTGGCGTTTATATCAATGTCGGAAGTATCCGAAGAAGCCTGTTGGAATGTTAAGTAAGCGTAACGTCTGTTCCTACAACCAATACAAGGAGTATCAAGCGTGGAAGCCAAGACAAAAATTTCTCACTTCGCCCTCCATTGCCGGTGCAGTAATTTATGAGGAAAACGATTGACGTGCTATTTCTGGACGAGTAATTAAACTTGTCTCCAATTACGGTATGCGATATAGAAGAGAGGGAGTGGGATAAGTGATAACTACTGTCTTGGGTGTCCTCGAGCATAATTTCCGCAGATACATCTAACGGTCTAGAGTCTTCGACCGAGGCGTAACATACATTTCTGGAGGTGGTGATTCTTTTTAGGAAGTTAGCTTACCTGACGCGCGAAATACGTTTTACATTGTTTCAAAATAACATTTAAAAATAATTACTGAACGTCTTCGCAATCTGTTTGAATAAGAATATAATTCAGGTTTTATACGAGTTCGGAACACAATTGTTGAAACTACTATTGCAAACGTTATTTGGAAACCCTTCGACGCCGCTAAAGACGTTTTACTGCTGCTACATCTAAAAAAAAAAACCCTACACAAAATTCTGTGAAACATGATAGAGTGTTCCAAGGTTATGTTCGCGGGTATGCAAATTTTCACCTCAGTTAAGGCGGAAAGTGTTTTGTCGCTTGAAATGCGAGGTGACAAGCCATCAGCCCGTTGAATTTGGCGGTGGATGATTTCTAAAGTTTTCTTTATGTTATTTAAGTATTTTAATTTTAAGCCTCATTAATTTAATCGTCTCACCCAAAACGTTTTTCCGTAACTATAGCTTGAGTAAGGGGTTCTCCGGAACAGAATAAAATTTAAGTAGAAGTTTAATGAGAAAACAGTTTTACGTGATTTGAGTAGAAAAAACTACTGAAATTAAGACAGATAGTTGATTTCATTGATTTGTAACGTAATGTTTCGGATCAGAATTTTTTTTTTGGCAAAAATTAGTTGACCTGAGTAAGTATATTTTATTTAATTATTTATTATTATTCAACAGTTCATAAGTCAACGTGTTTTCTTTTTAAATAGGTATAATGTTTATTAGGACTCTCATGCCAAGCTAAGTACATGGGGAATTGTTAGTACAATGCCTCTGAACTAGATTGAATTAAGTGTTATTTTAGTAGCCGGTTTTAAATCCCTGGGGTCCCGGAGACTGGGAACGCAAAATTGAACATTACAACCGTCTGAGTCAACCAGCTACTCCCCCCGTTGTTCTCCCCAGTCATGACATTTTCAATTGAATATTATATATTGTGTATTATACAATACAATGTATATTAATTTGATATTATAGATTAATTTTTTTGTAAACCCTTTGTATCATCAAACATTGATAATTCAAAGGCAATATAGTTTCCACACAGCACGACGAAAATCCGGCGTGTGAGNCATCAAACATTGATAATTCAAAGGCAATATAGTTTCCACACAGCACGACGAAAATCCGGCGTGTGAGAGTTAAAAATACTCTGCTTAGCCGCGACAGGGAACTAAAGGCGGTCACCTTTACCTCACGCCTGAACTGCGATGCAGCAAGTGTTAAACACGGGCCTTTTTTACAGCAGCATTGAACGTGTTCCGAGTACGTTTGTCTACGAAAAAATAAAAAATGTCCTAGAAGACAGAAAGGTACTTTCAATAAATCACGCGTGCTATAAATATTATTTTGAAGCTCTCAAACATATGTAGTTAAAAACAGCCTTTTTATATTACCAGGATACGAAAAAAACTGTGGTCGGAGCCTATTGTGACCTTAATACAAGTCCGTTAGGTATACGCAANCATATTACCAGGATACGAAAAAAACTGTGGTCGGAGCCTATTGTGACCTTAATACAAGTCCGTTAGGTATACGCAACACGACGAGGACAATGCACGCCTTGCGCGTAGCTATGGTTGCCGATGGTGCACCTAACGCGTGTGCCAGAGTCGCCCTTATCGCTCCCGTCAGGGGCCCACCTACCTGGAACTTAAGCTGCGTTGTTGTGCGTTTTAAATACATATCTTCCCACGAAACTGTTAAACGTGCGTCCAATTTGCTGAATGCTTTCAAGACGCCATTCCAGACCACCCAAGCACAGCTGAAAACGGGCTTTTCAAAGCGTTGTAGCTCAAAATATACGCGGTCACGTACATAAAATATACTCAGAAGTCATGCTTTGAACCTTCCTACAGACTTAACGTCAATAAAATCATAGCGTCACCGCTGAAAGTCCCATAAACACACGCAGCACGACGAGAACACTGCACGTCAGTTCAGAACCTTNAATCATAGCGTCACCGCTGAAAGTCCCATAAACACACGCAGCACGACGAGAACACTGCACGTCAGTTCAGAACCTTTCGCTTAGTGGCGATGGCGCACTTGATGCGCGTAATAGTGTAATCCTTATCGCTCCCGCGCTTCTCGGCCTCAAAAACCTCAAACAGTTCTAGGTAGACCGGCCCTTTAACACGGCCGCCCAGTGCAGTACCAGCCGAGCAAATTATTTTAGCCGTTTCTCGTCCAATTTTCACTAGATCGCTTTCAAACAAAAAGCACTTGTTCATATCCGCCCTGGCCACGTTTATACAAACCGTTTTATGTAAACATTTTAATTCCCTGGAAATTGCAGGCAAGTTATTGTTCATAGAATAGCAAAAACACGATAACACAAACTCTTATTAACTTTTCCTTACTTCGTCCCTTGTAGCATGGCTATTCTCTTCGAAGGACACAAAGTGTTTTTTTGTTTGAAGGCGATATTGTTAACGGTAGCTAAGGAATGCTTAAAACAATTTAACATGCAAAACCCTATCCTTTCGCTTGGCCAGTCCCACACTAAGTAGCACCCGCAAGGCCCGGCTGAACTTTTTTTTTTTTGCAGAAACTCGTCGTTTTCGTGTTATAATTTAAAATTCAGAGTAATTACTGACTATGTACCGTTATAGAAAATTTACATTTTACGAGTTATTTAATATTTTTGTCCCTAATTGTCGTTATGTGTTTATATGCTAGTTGCGAAAAGTCAAGAACAAAATTATATTTTATCAGTAAGTTTCTACCTTTTTGCTAGTAGTGAAAATTAGATACAAAAAATTTTTAACTAGTAAATTGTAAAATTTCTATAATCAAACATTTAAAAATAGTACCTCTGAAACTGAAATTACGACACGAAAACGACGAATTTCTGCGTAATAAGTGAAGCAGGCTCTGCTTACGCGGGAAATACTTGGAGGTAGACTTGTGCCGGTGTTGCATTT
>NQII01004296.1:88925-137476 GCA_002778355.1 Clitarchus hookeri | reverse complement strand
CATCCTTTAACCCTTCTCGCATCGCCCACTCCTTCAATAACAAGCTCGTAACGAACTCGCCTTTCAGCAAGTTTCCGGAGACATGTTCCTGGTTTCCGTGTTTAAGGGCGCCACGACACTAGCGCTAGACTCGTCTAGTTTCTAGTTGAGAACATGTGTGAACACACTTCGCGGGACGGACGTGGCACGTGCAGGTCCCCAGTTCCGCAAAGTATTGCAGAAATTTCACACGCTGATGAAACGTGGTTTTCCTGGGAATATTTTACTGCTTGGCAGAAAATGATTTACCCATATTATTTGATTTCCTGTAGCATTTTAAATTGAGAACTTCGGTGCGCAGTTAATAAGTGTAAGTCGGAAGCTAGTGATATTATAGTTCTTAGAGATTCCAAAAAATGTGAAGAAGTAGTGGTCAATGCATGCCGCTAACACACGGTTTTTAACGCCCAATTATATATGATTTTGTGTCCATGTAGATGTTCGTGTATACNTATATATGATTTTGTGTCCATGTAGATGTTCGTGTATAGAATTGCGGTGGTTCCGTCATTGTTATTCCTTTATACCCCACTTAAGTTGGGTAGCAGTAGCAGATCAGGCTGGATGAATTATCACATATTTTAGTACCACAAGTTCACTTACGCACTTTGTATGTATGATTTCTTCCTAGTGAAATAGTGACCAGTATGTTTATCAGGTGACATAATGGTCATGTGGTTTATCTGTGGTTTGTTTCTGCGTAGTCAATTTTCAGACCATTCATATAATACTGGTTATAAGTGATCCTTTTACTAAAACTTGTTATAGTTTTCGAGACAAAATTGGGCCGGTTCCTGGTACCATGTCAAAAAATATTAATAACACAGGCCGGTAACGTCAAAATTAAAATCTGTAATAAAATCAATAATTTCACCTATTTTAGCACACGTGCTGTGTTTACAGTATGTTAAATATACCTTAGTCATAATATAAATCGTTTTGACTTTAAGTTATAATAATGCAAGGACTATTAAGTTATGTATGCGACCAAGTTTTGAAGTAATAAAATATTTAACGCAATATTTGCCTCTGACTAGCGTGCAGTAGGACAATTCAACTCGGAAAAATCAAAACTGCTTCGCACCAATGCACATAACAGTTTACTTTTGATGCGTTTTTAATAGTTAAAATTCTAAAAGCATTTTCACAATAGTCTATAGCTTATGTATAAAAACGTGCACATAATATTAACACGGGTGTTTTTTAAGAATAAATGGTGCTTTCAGTATCCCACGTAAGTGTGTTTTCTTTACACAGAGTCTAATTTACTAGCATGTGCCATCTGTGTGTCGCGTATTTACTGAACCATAAAATAAATCTTAATTTTCTGTAAAAAAAATTTTTGCTTATGTCTTGTTTTTTAATGAATATCAAGGCAATTATAATTGTTGAAACACGAAATGGAATACTTCCGCGCAGTTAAAATTCGCATCAAATGAAACTCACACAGTTAAAAACGGAGGTTCAGATGCTTTCGTACAACTTATTTGGCATTGTTATATGGTGTAGTTTAAAGTAAAAGTAAATTTGCAAACTTGCCTCACTCGTCTGCGTGAATCTCAACTTTAGGTGAAGAGTTTCGCTATTTTTTTTAACTCTATTCTTTTTACTCTAAACTGCAGATCTATTTACACAAGGCGAATAAAATTTAGTGGAAATTTTTTTTCTCTTTGTAAGTTCCTACATCTACTCTGGTATTCCTGGTTAACCAGACGTTGGAGTTGGATTAAGCAGGAGGGAAACTAATCTCGCCTCTTTAAGAAAATTATGTACTAAAACATTTTCTGAGAAATTGTTGTTTACACGAATACGCATGACTTGGTAAATAAATGTTATGAAAATACAACTTTTTATCGTAAAAGGTAAAGAATAAATATATATGGCCCTATTTATTTACTTTTATCACATGAAGTGAATTCCTGGAGAAAAGATTCATGAAAATTGTAAAATATCGCATTTGTAAAAGCTCGCCGGTGCAGTTTCCTTAAGCGGTAAGAGAAAAGTATACGGGCGTGGTTTAATCTGCACAGTAGATCATCAGGACGGAAACACTGCACGCCTTGAGCGTATAAGCGACGAGGTGCGATGAGGTGCGTGTTAATGTCGCCCGTATCGCTCCCTCGCTTCTTGACCTTGAACGCGCAGCTACTCACTACTCTTAATCACAACATGACACTAGTGCTAGACTGACCTCGTAGTATAATCTTGCAGGTGAGCGATATGGGCTTACCAAAACATTCCTAAGGCAGGCAGCTGTTTTATTGAAAGTTACTGTGCCTGCTGCCTACACAACAGGATTTTTACCTGTACGTAATTATAACTGAACATAGTTTAATCTTTATGCGCTCTAGTTTGTTCGAAATGTTAACAAAAAAGGGCATTTGATTGGAAAGCGACATACCAAGGGCATATCATCCTTGAAATTTCATGATGTAAGATCATTCTGAAAAATTAAGTGAAGCGTCTTAATTTTCAAACGTAAGAAATAATTATCTGACAAAGGACATTACAAATTAAAATAACCAAAGAACAGAACAAAAATAACTAGAAAACAACGGGAATCGTAGGAATAAATAAAGCATCAACAACAAGCATGCAGTGAAACTCTTAATAAAACTAAATACAAATTTCTACAGAAAACAACCAGGAGGAAAACCAACCATAATAATATTCTTTATCGGTCAGTCAAATCACAAAGACGTAAAAACCACAAAAACCTCAAGTAAACGCTTAAAATGGCAAAATGTATTAAAAAATTGGATTACAAAGGTTAACGATACATTTTTTATGACGTGTAAAATACACATAAAAAATAGTTCATCAAAAACGTCAAACAAAAAAAAATTCAATCATATTAGGAAAAAAACAAATTTAGCTAATATTATAAAAAACGTAGAACAGACAACGCAAGATTTTACAAAATTTAGTCGTGGAATATGAACCCTTCCTCCGACTAGACATTGGATTGAAAACAAAACTGCAGAAAACTTTCTTAACTAATATTTGTTAATGAACACAGTCCAATGTAACTGTCAGAGAGTAATGACAACATGGAAACGTATTAGCACCTACGTGGCGAGAAGAGTGTATTGAGATGACGGGAAATATTTTTTACCGACAAGTTCTTAACCTCTTGACCCATGAACCCAACATATATTTGGTATTTATAACTTTCAAAGCCTTAAGCGGGGAAAAATTATCCCCACACCTTTTATCCGCTAATAAATCCGGTTGGTATCAAATCAGATAAGAGACTAGTAGAAAATAATGTATTTTAAATACGTAATTACTCTATTGTATGGTTACACTTTTGTATGCAGTTTTAAAGATCCATGCTTTCTGTGTAATTTATGGACACACTTGCGAACAAGTAACTTCAACTGCTGAGCTCGTACTATTTTCTCTGTGTCACTTTTTTTTTTACCTTTCTTTTCAACCTTTGGTAGCCGCTGCGGGCGGTAAATCACGCCCAGCCTTTGTGCGTTTGTCAGCCGTCTCTTTATGCCCGAAATCCCATTGGGCACGTAAGCAGCCGAGAAAGAGTGTAATGGTGAGCTCTCTGCTGTTTGCCGCGAGCGAAAATGACGAGAGACCAACGAACGACTCTCCAGCGGCTCGCAAACACATGGCGCGGCAATAAAACAGCCGGAGAGCTATTTGGTCAGAGGTGCTACGTCACAACGAGCTCATTTCGCGAAGAAGGCAAATGCTTCTGCTCAGAGACGAAACTACGTTTCAAGGGTTTTATATAGTACGCATTATTTTTTACAACAGGACATTGTGTATTCATTTTGTGAGTCGAGACCTTGACCAATGTAAATTTTCTGATATTGTAAATCACGAACCAAATGTATGAAGTAATTAAAATTACCTAATTACGACGTATAAATCGTGTTTCTCAGTTGTGATACCAGACGAGGTCTGTCAATTGAAATTTGGAAGGACTGTTCATTGAAGATGTTTATTTAAGCATATACATGTTAATCTACCTAAAAAAAAAAAAATTGTTCTGGCATACATTATACTCGAATAACATTTTTGTGCATATACTTCAAGAAATAATTTATGTATACGTAGTAACTTAACACGGATACAAATGACAGAACAGTCAGGCGTGTGAAACTATACATATTGATGCAGGGACAATTACATGACGCACAGCACATTTGACAAGCCTCGTATTAGTGAAATGACACCTGCCAGTTTTTGAGTACATTAATCCTACCACAAAAATTTTGCGGAGATTTTAATAACTAACATTACATTTTCTAAAATTAAATATATTTGTTAAATAATACTCTACTTTAACTAATATCTTATACAACAGGATACCGTTGTAGTGAATATTGCGGAATTTTCGCATACATGTAGGAAAATCTGATCCTTGCGAATAATAATAATTTGAATAAAAGACAGCAATATAGTAAGATTTGACGGATGGAATCTGCACTAAAAAAAAACATGTCTTTGCAAACAGATAACATCATTGTTATGTTAACCATTTGAATAAAATAACTAATAATTAGCAAAATGTATTCATACATTTATTTTTAAGTAGAAATTTATCCAGTCATGCTCTTAATAATCGCACTACAGTAATGCTGACAGTTATAAACAAATCACAAACAATATAATTGTCTGTTGGTGTGGAATATGAATTACATATAAGTAACTTAAATATTTTCTCTTGTGTTGAACAAAATAAATGCCGACTTACTTATCTATCTCTCTAAAAAAGTAAATTCAATTGCAATTAGGAAGACTGTTACGTTATTCCTTTTAATAAGTGAAATAACTTNCATATAAGTAACTTAAATATTTTCTCTTGTGTTGAACAAAATAAATGCCGACTTACTTATCTATCTCTCTAAAAAAGGAAATTCAATTGCAATTAGGAAGACTGTTACGTTATTCCTTTTAATAAGTGAAATAACTTTTACTGTTGAACAATTTCAGTTCAACTGTGTTTGTGAAAGAAGTTAATTTTTTTGTTATGCACATGATCTCGGCTGATGAAATGATGCCCCTCGCAGCCAATATATTGTCATCGAAGGATTACATATAAGGAAAGTAATTGTAGTGTTGTATGTTTTGGTACAAATAGTTTCCAGTAGGTCCGGAACTTCGTAAGAATCTAGTATAAAGTTAAGACCTTAAAGTTTTTTTATTTCACCAGCGCACACGCGCAGAAAATTATATGTATATTTTTTTAAAATACTTTTGAGTATAAAGCATTCATCGATGCTTTATGGATCGTTATGGATCTGAAAAGGCTTTCGAAAGTGGCCTGAATCTTTTTTTGCGTGACTCGGGACGTCTTTTAAGGTTAACCAGTGTTTTCCCGATTGCAAAATTTCAGCGGACGTTCGCCATCTATTACTTCCTGCCATCAAGGAGTCACGCCTGACTATTAAACGAGGGAGGCCGCGTCCTTGACGGGGCAACCACCGGTACTCACTCGGGAGAAATTTTTTTTAAAATTAGTTATCGATTTCAGTTATTGGGGAAAGTCGCAGACAAGCCGGCAAAGTTGCTGCACCCCTCCTCCCACCCAACGCTACCCTCCCCCCCACCTCCGGGGAGCGGAGCCCATNGGTAGGTACCGCTTGACAAGCTCAAGTGAAACCTCAGGGGAATAAGTGAAAGACGAACACCCCCCCTTTTTTTTTTTCACCACATGTATCTCGCATTATGTCTTGAGTTGAGTTGAGTTGAGAGATTTGGGCGACTCTCTTAACAACTAGGTCTTTGGGAACTATGAGCGCGGAGAAACAGGAGATCCCCCGAGAGAGAAAACCCGCCGACCAGCGGGATCGCCCGGCACGATTTCCACATGCGGTAATCCTTTGAACCTGCTTTGCCTTGGTGGGGGGAGGCGAGTTGCGCGACCACCATGCGCAGTACGCATGCGCAGTAACTGTAAACACAGCTGCCGCTACTGTTTCGAAAAGGAAAGGAAGTTCTTGTCTCTGCAAACGAAAACACGGCTGAAGTTAGCAGATTATAAAACTTNTACTGTTTCGAAAAGGAAAGGAAGTTCTTGTCTCTGCAAACGAAAACACGGCTGAAGTTAGCAGATTATAAAACTTTAAAACACGGCTGAAGTTAACAGATTATAAAACTGCTGCAGTCGGTGCTAATGCGGAGATAATTATTTGATTGTCCGTCATTCGTGTTCTTTTTTTTCGGAGAGCCATGGTCATTTCACGGCATATTTTATTGTAGTATGACAGCCAATGTCGCAAATATAGTTTTTGTCGTTTCTACATGAANAGCCAATGTCGCAAATATAGTTTTTGTCGTTTCTACATGAAAACTAATACGTGAATAGATATCGTGTGTGCGCGATATCACTGTATTTTTGAAGGGTTCCGTGAATAAAATTCGCCCTTAGGTGGTTCCTGCATAGGCCGCTGAACGGCGAGCTCAGCTTTAGCGAAAAACGTTTTATCAGAAAAACGCTCAATGTTTTTTAATCGTATCTGTGGACGAATAACATTTAAGGAACGTTACACGAAAGCTTCACTTTCTCTAGTTTTCTCTAAAGATTTTTCAAAAGTAAAAATTTCTAAAGCGGGTGTTTACAATATCATTTTTAGATATGAGCATTCCGGTACAGACACTTTAAAATCGCGTATATTTAGTGTATTATCACATTTATTCTGATTATTTCGTCATAAAAGTATAGAGTTGCCACTGAAAGTCTCATAGAGAGACGTTATCGAAGGAAAGATTGCATGCCAATTTAGTGAGTTGCGCGTAGAGGCGATGAGACAGCTTGTGCACGTGTCTGGATCGTCCTTAGCGTTCCTGCTCTTCTACGAGGTGGACACGTGGAATACCTTCAGCCAGGCGGTCACCTTAATAATAGCCGGCACATATGCGGTGTCACCTCTACAGCCAGTTTCTGTTGTGCGAAGAGACCGATTTTGCAGCAGTTCGATTCTAACGAATTGCGTGTCTAAAATATCTGGTAATTAAGTAGTTTGGAGACCACCATAATGGAATATAAGACATTCATTTCAGACTATCTGGGTGTTATAGTGGTATCAGTCTCAAAACATCCTGGATATTATAACCCTCCAGCATAGATAAAAACTCTATTTTCAAACAACTATATATGCAACTGTAGCACAAGCTGATGCCAGTTAAATAAGGAATTCTGATACCAAATTAAAAAAAAAAAAGATTATGTATTTGTAAATACATATATTTAAACGGACACACTGACTAGCACAATCTCAGTTAAGATCTACGGTAAACACTCGCTATGCGTTATTACCAGAAATATAAAATCAATAACTGAATTGGAACTACTAAATGTATTTCGATAGTGTTTGCATTATTGACTATATATTCAAATTAACAAAACAAGCATATACAGCAATATTTGATACACTGTGGCCTATAATTTTCTAATGAAAAATTGTTGAGGTTTTTTCGAATTATAACATACGAAAACCAAAAAAGTCAGTTCGTATATTAAAAAATTGTTTTAAAATATATAAAATACTGAATGTAGGTTTTTATGACAAAAAAGTTAAAAAAAATATTCTTCCTCTTAATGAAAACCTAATTTCATCTTCTTAGAAGCTCCTGTTGAAAACTTAGTTAGAAATAATAATTTTTTTCTTTACTATGCAGATACAGTAGTTTTAATATCATATAGTTGAATTGAATATTATTTAATTTAAATTTGTAGTACAACAACGTGTTCTGTATAAAATATGGAGATAATGTTTGAACTGAAAAAGAGAAGATTTAAGGCGTATAGAGAGACACAGCAGTACAGACTGAATATGGTATAGAGACAAATGCGTGACAGAAGAACACTCACAAATAACACTATGAAGTTCAATTATTAACTAACAGGGAAAAACATTTACTTCCTACTGTAAATCATAATTCAGCAGAGACCTTTCCAGAAAAGTGTGACATTTAATAAGTATCCTTGTTACAAAATTATTTCTGAGATTAAATGTGTAATACATTTTTAAACGAGATTTAATTTGTGGCCTCAGCAACACTAGCCCCTCTCGTGACTGATATATTCCATTAACTTTATGCCTGGCAATTAAAATGGTAAACTTTCAGAAGAAAAATTAATTAATTTATCTCTCTTCTCAAGACCAGCTCAGGGTATTACGCAAAGAGTGGTTAAATTAGGTAGGGTCAGTTCAAGTTGAAAATAAATGCGTCTCTACTTCTCTAAAAAAAAATTTTTCGTTTACTTAGCTGATTATAAATGAAGAAGTTTGGACGTTCTTAAAGTTCTGCGCGATCTGGTCGTCGCGTTGGCAGTAGCATATCCCCTGGACGCAGCAGAACATCTCGCGGGCTTCCCTAATCAGGCTCTCGGGCCTGCAGTGCTAATACAGTCCCAGCACATTTGTACACACCGCGATGGTTCGACCTAATTAAACCTGTGGAATTACGGGGCCGGCGACCAATACAGGCCTGCCTCTTTCTATTCTTGCTCTATCGTCTTCGTCTCCTTCGAGCCGGCCTCTTTACAAAGACGAACGCGTGTCCTTGTGTTAAAACTAAATTAAAAATCCCTGCGGGCTGAACCCACGCGGGTCAGAGTCCTGCCGTCGAAAACCAAGATGGCTGAAATTCTCATTCGAAAACGTAATTAAATAACGCCGTCAAAAACTGACCAATCACGAGAGTGCTAGAGGCAAGGATTACTCATCCCGTCACTTAGTTACCATGGCAACGGATCAACATCTGATCAGAAACTAAGGACTTCTAATTATATTGCAAATACAACAGACTGGAAAGACATATACATTTCAATAAAATAAAATCATACGAGCAGTTAATTTACATAATTAATGTGCCAATAAAAAATAACATACATAAAATCTGTTTACGTCTTGAAAATACATAAATAATTAAAATATGGCTTTAATTTACGACGTTATAATTTGGAAAACTAAACATTTTTGTTTGTATCTCTTATTATTGGCAAAGAGTTGGCAATTTTCAAATTGAATAGGTAATGTAAACTTTATTTACTATTACATAAAATATGACGGTTACCAGTAATCACATGTCTTATCAATAAACCTAACCCCATCAAAATATATTAAGTAGTTCAAATTCTGTTCTTGAATATATGTTTTGGGGATTGCACTTGTCCATAGCCCCTAATAAACACGCGAATGACTAACATTATTCCAGTATAGTTGGTAGAAACGTAAGGGGTAAGTGGTTTCTTGTCGTAACGTTGCATTAAAAGTCTGAATTATAGATTTTAAGACACTGAATTTATTTATTATATTTTGGTTCTATGCACTTAAGGTGCAGCAATTAACATATGAGTGACATACGAGTTTCGTTCTTTACAATTTCACAGGCACATGTGATCGTCGCATGAATAAAGTCATCGCATGTATGAAAATATTAATTTCTTTACGGCTGAAGGAAAAAAAATGTACATCAACGTAGACCCTAAACAACCCCTTTAAAAGTGTCCATTGACAGCTGACAACCTTTAAACGGGCAGTATAAAAAGTGCGATAGAAAAATGCACAGAATTTTTCTGCAGAAATTGTATCAATTAAATGTTCGGGTCGTGGCTTAAAGTCCTATTTTCCATACTAAGCTATGAAAAGACCTGGAGCTAACTAAGTACATTGCGCGCTGAGTTGATGAAGCGTCTGGTGCGCGTGACGGCTTCAGTCTTAAGACAGTCACGGTTAAGTCGCAGGTACTTAAGTGACCTCCCTATAGAACAAGTTTGCAGCCAACGGCGGTGTCGAAAAGCTGTGAGCTTACTGGCATTAACAAACTGAACACCTTCATGAAAAGATCAGATCGAACTGGTGATCGTTTGAAAGAAACCTCCGCCATGACTTGTAATAATTTGCGACCACCGAGCTGATAATCGATGGATGTCAGGGCCCTCTCTCATTTGCAATGTCAGATTCTTTCATTTATTACTGGTGGAAACTTTAATAAAGAAAAAAAATCCAGAAAAATACCTTTATAGTTTATTCTGGAGGTTTACCTTACCCTTGATAGAAAGTTTTTACTTATAATTATGTCACAGTGACCGCAACATAAACAAGAAAACGAAATTTTTTGCCATGTTAGTTGTAACCTAATATAGAAAATACTTCTGTTGTATCAGCAACGAAGAGTAAAATAAATAAGTATAGTGTTACTAGAGCATTTTATAAATATTTGCACAGTTTAAATTTGTAGGAAGTCAAGGAATATAGTGCGTGAGTGAGAAAGTGTCTCAAACCACAAACGTGTAACTTAGAAAGATAATATTTGTAATGCTTTGCTCCTTACGAAGCGGGGGCCCGCTGTGGTGCAGTAGTCACACTAATCGCCTCCTACCAACGCGAACTGGGTTAGACTCCCGGCGGGAATCGTGCCGGACGATGCCGCTGGTCGGCGGTTTTACTCGGGGATCTCCCGTTTTCCCCCCGCCCTTGTATACCGGTGCCGCTCCGTAATCACCTCGTTTCACCCTCGCCGGCTCTCAAGGCCCCGTTGTTAAGAGCCGCTCAAATCTCTCCACTCCACTCCATTCACACTTTCTGAATCAAACATTTGAAAAATCATCCCATCTATTATGCTTTTGGTTGTTTCCTGTCATATATCACAAGCGTTTTAAACTTCTGTCATCATTAAAGTATATTATATTTAATTGAACTGAACATTTACTTAAGTTACATTTTATTNGCGTTTTAAACTTCTGTCATCATTAAAGTATATTATATTTAATTGAACTGAACATTTACTTAAGTTACATTTTATTTGTGAATTATGATATTACATTTGTAATTCACATGAACGAAAAAAAGAGAGAAAACAGGAGGTGTGTTGGTAATGACTAGTAAAAAATAGTTCCCATGCAAAATATTATTAAACTGAGTGCCCAGGAATACGGCGCGTTGTCCCTTTGGTGTATTTGTCTAAACTCGGTTGAGGTTTGTTTACATGAGGCGGAGGAATAGCATGAAATAAGAACCTTAGCAGGGCTTCAGGAAAGTTGGAAGTAAATACGAATGGACTATATATAGACATTTGGTTAAATTATTCTGTCCATGGTTTAGAAAAAAATATTGAAAAAANGTAAATACGAATGGACTATATATAGACATTTGGTTAAATTATTCTGTCCATGGTTTAGAAAAAAATATTGAAAAAAATTACCTGATAAATGTTAGGTAATATTCTCAAAATTGTTTGGAAAACATATTTTTCTTTACATGTAAGACAGAATTACCGCACCCTGGGGTAAAATTCACTTACATGGCAGTGGTAAAATCCCATACATGGATAGGAAAATTACCTTACGACATGCGCATCTCCTCAGCATTTTCTCAACAGCTGGACGGGAGGAAGAAACCAAACAGGCGCCATATTGGACAGCTTGTAGGACTTTTATTCGTTAGCGAGTATTATATTAAGCAATAAAAAATAATTTTAAGGTAGAAAATCTGTAAAATACAAATATAAAATAGTTACAAATTGAAAGTTTGTGTAAAAAAAAGGAAATAAGAAAGTTTGCAAGAGACTGTGAAAAATGGAATGCTTTTTGTTCCCATGTTCACTTCCCAATTGACACATTTATCTTTACCCGTATTTTTATATCAAGGGAATTATTAAAGACTTGGAAAGTTCATTACCTTCAAATCACTAAAAAAGCCATTAAATAAATTCTACACAAACTTTGCTTTGTACCGCACGAAAGTAACTAAGCAATCTGTTACACAAAGTAATTATTATACACAGTTCCAGGAATTAATTATCTGCCAAGTTGCTCTCAGAACGGCGGGGATGTTCAGCTAATGCTATAACGTGCGAGGGGCTAGTTTGGTGTTGGTAGGCGGGAGGGGGGTGTTACGTAACCGCTGGTCAAGAAGGGAGTTGAAATTATCTCTGACCCGGCCATGACCCCTTTCTGTCGGCCCCGGCGAATATTTGTCATGCGGCCACAGCTGCTATGAAGGCCTCGGCACGGATTATAAATAAAATAATTAACTATAGCCTCGGGTCCCCGCAAGCAATCTCGCAGCTAGGACGTATATTGAGTGACGTCCTCGGTTTTGTATCAGAGACCCTCCTGAAAAGGGTTCATGTTGTTGGAAAAATAAAGGAAAAGTGTAATGCATGACAAGTTCATACGAGGATTATTCGGAAAGTAAGGTCCGATTTCTTATAAAACATAAACTATCACAGATTTTTTCAAAAACGTTTTTTATTTTAATTCCTTACATGTTTCTCTATTTTTCTACATAGTTTCCATATTTATTTAAACATTTTTCATAACGTTCTACAGGCTTTCGTATGGCTAAGTCATAGACGCTTGCCGCCTGTGAGGATAACCCGTATGTAACTGCTTCTTTCACCTCGTCATCTGCGGCGAAGCGCTTGCCTACCTAAAGGGGTGAAAATCGCTCAGCGCCAAGTCTGGACTGTACGGTGGGTGTTAAATCTGTTCCCATCCAAAATATCTGATCAGATTTTGGGTGTGAATGGCACAAATGGGGTCTGGCATTGTCATGCAGCAACAAAACTCTAATGTCAGAAGGCCACGTCGCTTATTTCGTATTGCACGTCGAAATTTAGTCAGGGTAGAGCAGTAAGCGGCTGCATTTATTGTTGTCCCTTGCTGCATAAACTCGACTAACACGACTCCATGTCTATCCCAAAACACTGTTGCCATAACCTTGCGTGTTGAGATTGTCCGCTTGGCCTTGACTTTGACTGGTGATGTCGGGTGACGCCATGCCATTGACTAACGTTTAGACTCTGGGGTCATGTGAGAAACCCACGTCTCGTACCCTGTGACAATCTTCTCTGAAANCTAATCGCCTCCTACCAACGCGAACTGGGTTAGACTCCCGGCGGGAATCGTGCCGGACGATGCCGCTGGTCGGCGGGTTTACTCGGGGATCTCCCGTTTTCCCCCCGCCCTTGTATTCCGGTGCCGCTCCGTAATCACCTCGTTTCACCCTCGCCGGCTCTCAAGGCCCCGTTGTTAAGAGCCGCTCAAATCNTCCGTAATCACCTCGTTTCACCCTCGCCGGCTCTCAAGGCCCCGTTGTTAAGAGCCGCTCAAATCTCTCCACTCCATTCGCACTTTCTGAATCAAACATTTGAAAAATAATCCCATGTATTACGCTTTTGGTTGTTTCCTGTCATATATCACAAACGTTTTAAACTTCTGTCATCATTAAAGTATATTATATTTAATTGAACTGAACATTTACTTAAGTTACATTTTATTTGTGAATTATGATATTACATTTGTAATTCATATGAACGAAAAAAAGAGAGAAAACAGGAGGTGTGTTGGTAATGACTAGTAAAAAATAGTTCCCATGCAAAATATTATTAAACTGAGTGCCCAGGAATACGGCGCGTTGTCCCTTTGGTGTATTTGTCTAAACTCGGTTGAGGTTTGTTTACATGAGGCGGAGGAATAGCATGAAATAAGAACCTTAGCAGGGCTTCAGGAAAGTTGGAAGTAAATACGAATGGACTATATATAGACATTTGGTTAAATTATTCTGTCCATGGTTTAGAAAAAAATATTGAAAAAATTACCTGATAAATGTAAGGTAATATTCTCAAAATTGTTTGGAAAACATATTTTTCTTTACATGTAAGACAGAATTACCGCACCCTGGGGTAAAATTCACTTACATGGCAGTGGTAAAATCCCATACATGGATAGGAAAATTACCTTACGGCATGCGCATCTCCTCAGCATTGTCTCAACAGCTGGACGGGAGGAAGAAAAACCAAACAGGCGCCATATTGGACAGCTTGTAGGACTTTAATTCGTTAGCGAGTATTATATTAAGCAATAAAAAATAATTTTAAGGTAGAAAATCTGTAAAATACAAATATAAAATATTTACAAATTGAAAGTTTGTGTAAAAAAAAGGAAATAAGAAAGTTTGTAAGAGACTGTGGAAAATGGAATGCTTTTTGTTCACGTGTTCACTTCCCAATTGCCACATTTATGTTTACCCGTATTTTTATGTCAAGGGAATTATTAAAGACTTGGAAAGGTCATTACCTTCAAATCACTAAAAAAAGCCATTAAATAAATTCTACACAAACTTTGCTTTGTACCGCACGAAAGTAACTGAGCAATCTGTTACACAAAGTAATTATTATACACAGTTCCAGGAATTAATTATCTGCCAAGTTGCTCTTATAACGGCGGGGATGTTCAGCTAATGCTGTAACGTGCGAGGGGCTAGTTTGGTGTTGGTAGGGGGAGGGGGTTGTTACGTAACCGCTGGTCAAGAAGGGAGTTGAAATTATCTCTGACCCGGCCATGACCCCTTTCTGTCGGCCCCAGCGAATATTTGTCATGCGGCCACAGCTGCTATGAAGGCCTCGGCACGGATTATAAATAAAATAATTAACTATAGCCTCGGGTCCCCGCAAGCAATCTCGCAGCTGGGACGTATATTGAGTGACGTCCTCGGTTTTGTATCAGAGACCCTCCTGAAAAGGGTTCATGTTGTTGGAAAAATAAAGGAAATGTGTAATGCATGACAAGTTCATACGAGGGTTATTCGGAAAGTAAGGTCCGATTTCTTATAAAACATAAACCATCACCGATTTTTTCAAAAACGTTTTTTATTTAATTCCTTACATGTTTCTATACTTTTCTACATAGTTTCCATATTTGTTTAAACATTTGTCATAACGCTGTATAAACTTTCGTATGCCTAAGTCACAGACGCCTGCCGTCTGTGAGGATAACCAGTCTGTAACTGCTTCTTTCACCTCGTCATCTGTGGCGAAGCGCTTGCCTACCTAAAAGGGTGAAAATCGCTCAGCGCCAAGTCTGGAATGTACGGTGGGTGTTAAATCTGTTCCCATCCAAAATATCTGATCAGATTTTGGGTGTGAATGGCAGAATGGGGTCTGGCATTGTCATGCAGCAACAAAACTCTAATGTCAGAAGGCCACGTCGCTTATTTCGTATTGCACGTCGAAGTTTAGTCAGGGTAGCGCAGTAAGCGGCTGCATTTATTGTTGTCCCTTGCTGCATGAACTCGACTAACACGACTCCATGTCTATCCCAAAACACTGTTGCCACAACCTTGCATGTTGAGATTGTCCGCTTGGCCTTGACTTTAACTGGTGATGTCGGGCGACGCCATTCCATTGACTAACGTTTAGACTCTGGGGTCATGTGAGAAACCCACGTCTCGTACCCTGTGACAATCTTCTCTGAAAATTGATCGCCTTCCTTATAATATCGGTTCCGAAGATCAAGAGCACAAGCCATTCTTTCATTTGGTGTTTCTCAGTAAGCAGCCTGGGAACCCAATGTGCGCACAATTTGTGAAATTGCAAATTTTCAGAGACAATTATGTTCAAAGTTGTTTTACCCACGTTCGGAAATTCCAATGCTAAAGTTGAAATTGTGAATAGCCGGTCTTCACGTGTCTTTTCGTCCACGGCTTTGACCAAATCTTCTGTGATCACTGATGGTCGGCCTGATCGCGGTTCATCATGGACATTTTCCCGTCCGTCCTTGAAAGCGCTCACCCACTTACGCACTTTGCTGTAATTCATCGCATTGGGGCCATACACTTGACTTGTCTGTCGATGATCTTCCGCTGCTGAAATGTTCCTTGCTGTCAAAAAACGAATCACTGACCGTATTTCACAGTCAGTGGGCTGATCAATTGTTTTAAACATTTTGAACTGACACTCTAAATAGCACACTGCAACAATACCAATGCAAATGGCGTCGTTTGACGAGCAAGGCATGCCGGGAGTCGGTGCGCATGCGCGTTACAATGTTCGCGCGACATTCGATTAGCTACGGCGATTCGGACCTTACTTTCCGAATAACCCTCGTATTATGGTCATCGACAACACTTCCTCTTCTAATGCTTAGATTCAGGGATTTAGGAAGAGGGAAATCCATCGGCACTACACAAATATTGTCCCTTTCACGGTTTTTGTGTAAAAAAACACGAAGATACTATATGTATAGTAAGGTTTCTTCATACTTTTTGAAACAAACCTTTGAAAAATCACCCCAAGAGTATCATGTTCAACCTTTTTAAAATAACTCGCACACCACAAATATCTAACAATGTGATTAACTTCAAAGTATTATATTATTGACTAAATCAAACTTTAACTGATATTGTAATATATATTTCGTATTTAATATGAATGAAAAACAGTGATAACAGCGATGTGTTGGCAATGGTTAATAAGAAATAGTTCACCGTTAAAATGTTGTAACCGAGTTTACATATGGTAGTTGTTTTCCCATTGAAATATTTACATTATCAGATAGCATTTATGGAAACATAATTCATTGTCACTGTTAAAAATACCAGCGCAAAACACGGCGCGTAGGCCGTAGTGACCTGGTGTTTTTTTTTTTTCTTCATCCGAGGAAGAAACTTGAATAAGGGAAGCGGATCTTGTCGTTCTTTCTTTTTTTTAACTCTAAAAGTTTTGCAGTGCTAGTGGCTGGAAATGATAAATGTTTTCTAATTTAGTAAATTTCGTACTTATTGAAGCAAAAATTATGATGTTTGAATTTGAGATTAAAAACTGAAACGAGATTTTTATGTTTGAATACTCGTTATATCTAGATCTGATGGCGAGACAGTTACAATTTGGAATTTTGCAGAAGCAGCGACATGGCACTGCGTGAAACTTTTTGCTGAACCAAGTTGTTGAATTTTCTTCCTGCTAAAAATCAAGTGTGTACACGTTTTTTCTTTCAACCTACCTGAGAAAGTTACGAGGTTGTGATAAATCTGTTTTCCCAACGTGTTTCGTGACGGTTTCGAGTTACGTTCATGAAATCGAAATGACCATTGCTGCGCGTGCGTCGTGGCCATTATGATAGGCTGGTGGCTGTATGTGACAGCAAATATTGGTAGTGCGAGAGTTATAAATTTTAACTGTAAACGGTTTCTACGACTGAATTAATTATTCGATAAGTCACGTCTGTTTATTTATCACAACTTAGTAACTTTACCCTAGGTGTTTGAAACACAACTGTGGAACGTGCTTTCATTTCTGTGAATTGTATGTTTGCCACAGTTCCAACAAATTGCAAAATCCCGACCAGGAAATTAAAAACAATAGTTAAATAAACCTAGTAAAAACTAAGTACGGAAAGAAATATTAGGGGAACAAAAGTAATGGTAGGCTTATTTCTGTGCATGATCGCAACTATATTTAAGTTAGTCCCTGCTACATAACCAAAATAAGCGACCCGAGTTGCTTACTTGAGTCAACTGTCTTTTCGTTGGACTTTGTGCTCCTTCGTTTTGATATTTATTCCTATTGAGGCGGTCCTTTTAACGATACAACTCAATACACACCAGTAACCAAAGCTTAAATACTACAGTTCTTTCTTCCACTGTTATAACAGGGTTAAACACAGCAGCGGAAAAATATTAGCGTGTATTGTGTTCTATATCATAAATATCACAAATATGTTAATAATATGTAAAATAATAACCATAATAACTACAATAAATACATTATTAAAAAGTCATAAATCTGCCCTAAATACACATACAGGTCTAAATTTCGAACATTTACGCGCAATGCTTTTTGAAATATGCTAGCATTCTTTGAACAGCTGAAAATAGCAAACAAAGCATTTGACAGTTAAAACGTAGAATTCATTGGCAGTATTTTTGTTTACATGTAGCGGAAGGATACATAATCACTACCCAAAAGTATAACTTTAGCAGGACTTCAGAAAAGTGTGACAACCGTGAATGGCCTATAACAATAATGGTTTTGAGATCGTACAAAAATACTTGTAATTCTCACATGTTACTATTCAACAAGTTTGGAGTTTTTTTCGAATATTTGTTGGTAACGTTATGAAATAATTTTTATTTGTAAAACTCCGGCAGACGCGGAGAAACGCATTCCTCACGAATACAGGATAATAACATTTCAAAATATTACTTCTGTTGATAGCGTTACATTGTGTAGCGAGAAAAGTCCACCGTAGCGAAACAAAACAAATTTCCCAAAGTGCTATTTAAATTTGAGGTTAGGTAAGATACATAGCCATATCCGACCTCATAATAGATATTTGTGGATGATGTGTGGAGAAAACCCACCAGCTAAGGGAATCCGTAAGTCAAATTTTCTACTCTTCGCCACTGGCAGGAGAAGCTGTGCATTCTTATCGCGGCCTCCTTAAGGTGTACGAACCTTAAGGGGGAAAGTTGCACATCATATACATTTTATTTATTTTTTACCATTACTTATGTTTAAGATAAATGTTTGAGAAATTGTGACTTTTTTAAGGCATATAAACATGTTTGATTATACGAGGGCTGATTCAGAAGTCATGGCATCTAATGTTAATATCCCCAAAAAGGATCCAACACAGGAAATGTACTATGTATGGTTGATAATGTACAGCATTTGCGTTTTTAAAGGTGACACCACATGGGNCGAAAATGATCCAACACAGGAAATGTACTATGTATGGTTGATAATGTACAGCATTTGCGTTTTTAAAGGTGACACCACATGGGGTATGGATACAGGAATGTACAGCAAGGAAAACAGACAAACGTGGCTGCTTGAAATCACCGTTTAATTTATCTATTTTCGTACACCTGTATACACTCATTTGAACAGTTACGTGTCGTACGTGTAAGAGCTGTTTAACATCTTTCAAAGTAGTGTCCTAGGTTGTACACGGTTCGTTGCCAGCGACGAGGCAGACGGGAAATACCATCGGCTGCATGAGATCCGTCAATGTGGGCTTCCTCTCGTGAGAATGCTGTGACGATGTCTTGTTTGTTGGCAAAGTGTTTACCACGCAATGACTTCTTCACTTTGGGAATAAGATCGTAGTCACGCGGACTAAGGTCGGGTAAAGAGGGACGGTGTCGCAACACCTCCCATCCCCAACGCCGTAAATAACGTGTAACGCTATCTGCTGTATGAGGTCTAGCATTGTCATGTAAGACTATAGCGTAGCCCAACAGTTCCGGACGTTTCTCTCGAACTGCGCGGCGAAGATGGTACCGCAGAAATGACAGGTAGTACTGTGCGGTTCAGCATGCCATTACCTTCTTGGTGAAAGCGTTCCATATTGATACGATATGCCTTATATCGGGTCTACTTCTCTGCCTCAGTTAAGTGATGTGGCACCCACTTGGCACAAATATTCCTTACATTTAAGTCCCGCCGTAGAATTCGGCGCACCGACGTCGTGGTCAGCTAACACAGCACGTCCACTGCGAGGTAGGTTGACTGTTGACTCTCTTCCCGGTTTGTAGGCCTCTACCCACCTTGCCACTGTACGATATGATATAGCACGATTTCCCAATGCTTCTCGTAGCTCTGCAGGACGTTCGCGTGCATTGCGGCCACGCGGTACGGCTATCTTGATGTACGCACGCTGTTCGACTTTGGTTACGTCCTTTTCGCACCACTGTCATGCAACAACTGACACAGGGAACGTGCTCAAGGACGGATGGATGCACTCATACCCCCTCTGACGGCAACCGTAGTTCGACGTGGGGTATCACACATTGACGAACCGTGGACAACCTCGGAGACTACTTTGAAGGATGCTAAACATCTTGTACACCTCCGATACGTATCATTTCATATGTGTGTATACAGGTTGTATGAGAATAAATCAATGAAACGGTGCTTTCAAGCTGCCATGTTTGTCTTTGTTCCCTGCCGGACTTTCCTGCATACGAACCCCATGTGGTGTTACCTTTCAAACCGTACTTGTACACTTTCAACTGTACATAGTACATTTCTTGTGTTGGATCATTGTAGGGAGATAAACAAAAGTTTCCATGACTTCTGAATCGGCCCTGGTATTTTAGAGACAATTATTAATTTACTTCATGTACTGCTATTGCTTCTGTGGTAATTCTCAGAATACAATGATCGCATTCGTTCGACGCGGTAAACAGATAAAAGTATTACATTTATATTACACTTACTCAATCATCTGAGATGCATACAATGCTTTGTCAAAGAATAAATTTCATTAATAAATGCTGAACACATTTTATGAGTCTAAAACTAGTAATACCATTATGGTTTCTGGCTCTTTTCTTTAATCAGGGTGGACAGTCCAGGTAACATAGCCTTTCCGAAGGGTTAAGGAGTGCCCAAACGTGAGAGGGAGTTCTGCCTAAGCAGAGGTTACCACACACAGCGTTCGCCTTCCACAATGCCCACAGTTTGATTGCTCAGCTATCGGCTCAGCGCCAGTCCGACTGTATATGTTATATGTGGGTAGAGTGTGCAGGTCAGGTGCGAATAACTCTCTCTGAGTCGCAACACTGAACTAGTCTTCCTACATAGCTGTCAAAAACACGTAATTTAGACTAATATTAGTACAATGTTTTTTTAAAGTAAGTGTTTTGATAGCTAGTACCTTACGTTTGGCTAAGTTGCACGGAAAATATTATGTTATACAATCTGCTATTATTCTTCATACACCGATGTGTGTAAAAAATTCGCCAAGAATAAAGATTTAAATGAAACTAACTCACAGGAAATGCTAATAATGAGAATTTGAGAATGATTGCGTATGCCTATACGCTGCACTGCCCTCTTAACTAAAGCGTAAAAGCAGTTAAATAAAGGAATGTAGAAGATCCAGACAAATAGAGGTGTTCATCGCCAGTGAGCTGTAAAATTTCCTACTGTAGTCAGTATGCCTCATGACGTATAAGGGCACATCTTAAGCATGTTACGGAGTCTGAACTGGGCCAAATGATTGACTTGCGTGAAGGAGGATTATCATACCACGAAACTCGTGATCACACGGGCCATAATGCCACAACAGTGAGACTGAAGAGAACGCGATGAGTCAAAAACCCGAAACTGAACCACGAAATGTGACGACACCAAGGTATGACAGACACCTCATCCACGTGGCAGTGAAGGAACGTTCAGCCTCGTATCGATTGTTGACCAGACCATTGGGACAGTGCAACAGGTCTGGCGTTGCCTACTGCCACGGTTAACGGCGTCTGCTTCACAGAGAACTGCGCGTATGCATTCATTTGCGGAGGATTTCGCTTGAGCATGATCCATCGACGCCTCAGGCTGCAATGGGCTCACGAAGCGTGCAGGTGGCAACAGTCGTGTTTTTGGACGAGTCTCGCTTCAACTTGGATTACAATGATGGCCGCAAGAGCATTCCATGGTATCAAGGTGAGCGCCATCTTTCAGGAGGCATTTCCCCCCGTCATGCTGCACGAACGATGGACGTAATTGTTTGAGGACAGTTAGATATCATAGGTGGTCCTGGCAATTCATCAACAGATACACCAGGAAAGTTTTGGAGGCTGAAGTCGTACCCTCGCAACACGCTCCTGGAGCCATATTCCACAACAAGACAACGATCGACCACATGTGGCCTTCATGTTCGTTCATGGTCATCTACTGAACATGTCTGGGATATGGTCACTCGGCAACTATCCCGCCGTTCCAAGCAGCCAATACCTATGAACTGTGAACTCGGGTAGAAGCAGCCTGGCAGGCGATTCTCGAGGAACACACCCAAGGCCGGTTTGATAAGATGCCACGGCGCGTAGCAGCTCTTATTGCAGCAGGTGAAGAGCATCACAAAATTACGTTGTGCAAGTAATGTTGTTGCGTTACTGTGAAGCTTTGAACGTTTGTTGGTTATTTCATGATGACACATTTTTCACCAGCATTAGTTTATCATGTTTTGAGGTTAAAAAACAGAATATAAACAAACGTTACAACATAGTTAAAACACGTGTACACATTTGACAGTTGGTTTTGCCAACTCTATGGAAAGAAGATAAAAATCAGTTAACCTCGTCTGTAGTCTATGTGTCTTACTCAACCTACTGGGTCGGAGAGATGCTTAGTCGTCGTAGACGTAATATTTCCGCAACTTGTTATTAGTGCGTTTAGATATCACAAACACTAGTACAGACTGTTCGCGGTTAACTGAGCAGTTTCGAAAGCTTTGATTAGGATCTACTTTTCTCCTCATTTATGTATCCTTCCACCCTCTTTAAAATTAACATTTCAATGAGTCAGAACGACTTTATTCGTGCGTCTGTAAAGTGTGAATGTAATATTGTTAGGAATTTAAACATGTTGCTAATATATCCGTTCTTAATATTTTGTAGTAAAAATTAAATAATTTCGCTGTTCACAAATTTAAACTTCACATTTTTAATACGATTATAAGACATGCCACTACCACAGAATAAATAAATACACCGAGGCGAAAGGGCGTAGCCATTTCATTGCTGTGGGCGTACTCATTCTCTGATTGGTTGTGCGAGGGTCTGGGAACGGGCCTTATGTCTGATTGGCTACCGCCTACTGCGAAATATACGCTATTGGCTGGGAGACTGTCTGGCAAGTAAGTTAGCAGGCTCTGATTGCAAAACGGCGTTCCGACATGTTGCTGGCTAGTAACGCCATTTTGGTGGAGCGTGCGCTTGCAGTTCGCGAAATAAGCTGTTATTTCACCTCTGTATTCTTTGTACTCTGTGTCATTACTTTTCCTGCACCGTTACCAAATTTACTGGAAGTATGTCAGTTTGTTTGTTTACACACACACACCCACACTCGCGAGAGCCATATTTAAAATAAAGTTTTATTAAAAAACTGCCGCATTTACCGATAACCTGATATATAGACTATTCGCGGTTTTTTTCCACTTTTTGAAACAAACCTTAGAACAATCACCCCGTGTATGACGTGTTTGGTTGTTTTGTAAATGTATCACAAGCGTTTTATACTCCTGTCAACATAAAAGTACCTTAATTTTGGTTAAATTGAACATTTCCTTATATTTATCTATTAATTATAATATTTCATTCATGTTTGATGTGAATTAAAACATGTAGAAAATAGGTATGTTGGTAATACTTAGTAAGAAACAGTTCTTGTGCAAAGTATTATGTAACTGAGTGCGCAAGAATGCGGTGCTTTGTCCCTCTGATGTAGTTTTCTAGACGTAGTAAAGCTTTGTTTGCATGAGGCGGAGGGATATCGTAGAAATAGAACTCAAGCAGGGCTTCATAAAAGTTGGAAGTAACCGTGAATGGACTAAACCCGTTGCGTCAAAGACATTTTAAAAGTTACTGGTCTTCCGTCGCTGCAGGTCGTCCCTCAGGCCATAGTTTAGCAAGGCTGTGTGTAGCCATGACTACACGTATCTTCTTCAGGGATTATGTTGCCCTTCTGCCTGCCATGGTCCGCTAGATCGCTGAATGCCGCCCTCTGAATATGCATGGGACGAGCTCAAACGACGGCCGCTGAAGTGCGGCTTTATGCCAGCTTACTGGTGAAATTGGGACACGGGTGATCGATGTCTGGATGGCTATTCCTGAGGACATCGTCAAAGGATTGGTTTATACGATGTCCAGGGCAGTATCCAGCAATTTATGCCGTAGACTGAAGACGAGGTAGACCTATCTCGCTGGCTGCGCGCAACAAATCTCCGTTTCCCAACACTGAACTGCTCTTCTGCCAACTCGTCTAGCGATAACGGCATGGTTTGGATTTCAGGTTAGAAAACTGATTTGTAAACAGATGCTTTCATATACTTCCTCTAACCAATTTGTAATACAGTATGATTAAATTTAAATTGATGAAAGTATTCTATCCATGCAATAGTGCTTGTCATTTAAAAATTAATATATAAACAAACACATTCATCACTGTTGACCATGTGACTTTGACAGTTGTGTATGATCGAGGTAGGTCAATGTTGGTTACATGCGCATTAGAAGAATAAGCGGTCTACCTCATCTTTAGTCTAAGATTTATGCATGTCAGATGTGGCCGCACTTGTTACTGCGTGGTAACGAAATTATGAAAGTTTCTTTAGTACTAAATAACAAATCAAATGTACGCCATTCAAAAAGCATATCACGACTTTTTTTTCTGAACTGGTAGTACGTTTTGGAATATTATGCCATGTTAAATCCCAGCATGTATCTCTGTGGTAAGTAGCGCGGAACTACATTTATCACTGTTCGATATAGAATAAACCATGATACATAGTTGGCTACACTTTTACGACGAAGAAAGATGCAGTGACAGTTTGTCTCTGTGTTAGTTCCGATTTAAAAATCAAGGTTTGAATATGCTGAGACAAGAAAAAGTTTTAAAATCAAATTAATAATTGATTTATTTGAATAGGATCGTTAGCATCCGCTATAATGCTGGAAGAAAAATTCAGGGACGGCAAAAAAAAAAAAAAACTAACAGGCTCGTACATATGACAATGCAAAGAAGGAAGCAGTTTGAACTTCAGAGCGTACATTCTGAATCTTTCATTTTAGACAATATAGCAAGTTCAAAATATGTGTTCTATGACACAATCGTTGTTTTTGTAGCTGAGAAATGCACCGTTTTCCTACCATAAATAAAGAATAATTTTAGAAACTTTTACTACAAAATAACTCCTCATACGTGTTGTGCAATAAAACATCTTGATCTAAGTACGTTTGTGCAAAATATTGCAATAAAATTGAAAGACATGATTTCTCCATTTCTGTAGTTTCAGAAAAAAAACGGTCCAAAAACTCTTTATTCAATCATTACTAACGTGGAAAACACGTGAACTTGTATTAGTACTGCAGAATCATTTACACATTTTCAGTAGTCGGCGGTTAACGTAAATGATTTTCTTACGTACCACGCACTATTGGAGATGAAGGATACCATTTTAAAGGAATAAACAGTAATTGAGTGAAGCTGAGCACGGATTGAATCCCCGTAAATCCCACCATAATGCACGGTCCTGTAAATTAACCGATACTTCAAGCTAAAATTGGTTCATATGTCCGTGGATTACCTGAGATGCGATTTGGGTACATTTTTGACAAAGGGTAATGGTTTGAGAGAGATTTCGGTGCCTGAGGTATTTAGCGCCGACTGCAGCTTACGCTTTAGCAACGTCGGCCACAGAAGTCACTTCAAACATCAGCGATGGCAACCGTATCATCCCCTTAAGGGGAATGGCGCACGATAGCTATATATTTACTTAATTTTTTTGTCACAAATTAGTTTTTAAAAGGATTTTCCAAATTTTTTTGGCACGATAATACATAAATAATAATTTCAAACACAATATTACATAGTTATAAGTTAACTGTCTTTAGTATTCTCGGGGCGCTGATGAAAGGTAAATAATATAATTTTATTTCGTATTCTCCATCGTAATAAAATAAGTGAATATCTAACAACGCAAGAAGGTACTCAAAATTATTATTTATATCTAGCGCCAAAAATAACTATAAACCCTATGAAAAGGAACTTTTGACGAAAATCAGGTAAATGTACTGCCTTCGTGTGCCAAACCCTTAACTCGCAAGTTTTGGTTTCAGAAGAAATGAAGTTGTTTTTAATGTTTTCCTTTTTTTATTGCAACGTTAAGAAAAATAACGTGACGGAGCATCGTGCGCTAGGCGAAGAAAACCTAATGAACGTTCGTTGTATGCTCACTCTCAGCGGGCTAACTTCAGATCCTCACCCCTAATATGGGAACCATGAGGGCGCAGGGGAGTTAATTTCAGAAATTCCCATACTTTTGTATTACATCAGGCAGCTCACTTAGATTTATTACTGAGAGATAGGTAACGTCCCCAGGAAAGCAATACCGGTCAATAAAATCCCTCATAGTTTTACTCTGTTCTAAAATAATTACACGTAGGGTGATTATTAACTAATTTGAAACAGTTTATTTCCAAGAATGTATTAAAATTATTTTTATTCAACACTACTTACAAAAAATAAACGACGGACATAATTTACACGCACCTAGGGAAAATTGTTAACAATCAAACTAACGAGTGAATGAATGGATTATACATACAAAAATTCATAATATTTTGAGCACAGTACGGAGAAGTGAGACAAGATTCTTCTGGCGAGCGGCAAAAAAAAAAAAAAGAAAAAAAAAAAAAGGAAAACAGGATGGCGTGGAAGGTACCGAGATTGTGCACACTTCCCTCTTACATTCGCGCTGTTCTTCTTTCATGCGCCTGCGTGCTAATCTCGTTCCCGAGGGCTCGGTCACGGAGGAGAATGGGCTTCCTGCCAGCTCCGATCCTTTCCATCCCTTCTGTACACATGAGAGCGATAAGAGGCCTCCCCACTCTAGGCTATTCACAGTAAACTGAGCCCTTTTGAAAGCCCTCTCATTTGGAATAATAGTCAATAAATATATTTTATTGTAGCCTTAGACGTTAACTTCCAAGTGCGGTGGAATACACAAGTTGTGTTTATTACTTACATGACGATATTTATTAAAAAAAAAAAAAAGGGGGGTTAGCGGATAAAAAATGGCTGACAGGAAAAAGTAACTAGGGCCTCAAAAGGACTCACTTTACCCTGAACAGCCAATACCTCCGTGACTTCGACACGTGTTACGCCCTGCTCACACTCTGAATGGGAATCTGTGATTTGAATGAGTAAAATTATTTTGCTGAATATTCAGTTATAATTAAGTTCTAGCTAAGCATACCTAAAAAGCGGCTATAGCAGCGTGCAAACTATATTTCAGAGTTATGAAGAGCACTACAGAATTNATTGGACATATTTATAATTATACAATGACTATTTATAGGCCATCCACGGTAAACTGAGCACTTTTGAAATCCCTGCGTAAGATCTACTTGCACATTCATGATGTATTCTTACAGCGTATGTACATAATATTAACAATGCCGTGCTCCTAATCACTTTAATTGTGCGCCGTCCAAATAAAACCACGAAATCGTTACAATAGTATGTATTTTACAAAATGTATCTTTACATGTATTTAAAAAAAAACAGAACGCAAAATAAATCATTTCAGTATTTGCTTGTGTTCATCTGACACTTTTAACTCAAGGTTTAGATGTGGAACTACTTTCCCTCAATGATAACTAGTAGCTTCACTGGGCGCCAGCAAGTTAGTGCACCCGTTACAATATATGCAGGTAGGGGCAGTGACATTTTTTAAAGGTTGAATTCAAAAGTGCGCAGTTTACCTTGAACAGCCTTTAACTACAAACATTACTTGGGTTTTGCAGAGGCAGGTGTAAGAAATAAAAGGATTTTAGATCATTCTAATTAAATATATTATCATGCTACTTACCTATTGAGACATAATTAGATAGTCTATTATTCCATAGACTTATTCAGGCGGCGCTTATCGACGACCAGACACACCCATCTCCAGACTTCCTCTTGGTCCGATGCCCCGATGACAAAAGACGCCATTCATAGCATTACACTGTCCTATATCGGATGTGTTGTGTAAATTTTCGACATGGAGGTTGACGCATGCCATATTCAATGTAGAAACTCAGCTGTCGCAACACATGCCATACCCTACCCTACCCCCCTTCCTCTGGAGCACACGAGACATGTGTCAGCCATTAACGCCTACGACGAAGGCAGGCCAGAGCACGGGAAGTAGTTTACACATGTCGAGGTTGTAGCATGGGTCCCCCGCCCACCACCCTGAACACAGCCCCGTTGAAACTTGTATACGCAAAAGAAAGGACGAGATAGTCTGGCGATTTCCGCCCACGAGAGAATTAAAACATGTGCTGAAGGGTGATCCGCACCGAGAAAAGGCTGACAAGCTTCGAAGTTTGTGCCACGAGCCCCTCTTCACTCCTAGCAAAATGCAGGAGAATATTAACACATGCCGCAGAAAAAGCTGACAGGGTTTGTCAGTGGCACCACAGGTCACCCCCTTCCCCCTCCACCAGCCAGAGCCTTGGCACATGGAGGATGTGGCCATTGTTCGGCACCTCCCACCTCCCCTTCGCCTAACAAGGGAAAACACATACGTGTATGGTTCTAAGGGGGCTGGAAATAGTTTATAAGCCAAGTTGTGAGACAAGGAGGGTGATCAGTTACATGAGAGCAGACGACCCCGTCAGTTAGAATCGCGCACCGAGAGAGGAAGTCCGTGAGGATGCTGAGAGGCCGGGGGGTCGGACCCCGGCAGAGTTAGTCATGTTAGTTACGTCAGTTGCGTCATTCAGTGCTATCCCATGTAGGAAGGGCGTTGGGTGGAGGCCCGCCGAAGCCCCATGTCAGAATAGTCAGTTGAACCAGTGCATCAATACGTCAGTCGGGTGAGTGATATCGCAAACCAAGGCCGGGGTTCGGGCCCCGGCAGAGTCATCACTAGACAGTGTTAAGGGGTCAGTCATATCGGGGCAGACAACCAGTAATCTCCCACGCCGCGAGGCGCTGGACAGGAGTCAGTTCAGTCAGAACAGTCGTACCACAAAATCGGGACACAAAACGCGAGACCAAACCAGGGGGACAAGTGGTGGTCTCACGAGAGGCACCACCCTGCGAGGAAGTAGACACCACTGGATGGCAATGGAGCACCACATCAGGACGCAGAAGGAGGTACCGAGAACGGAAGAGGAGAGAACACGGAACATCCAGTCCGAGGGCCTGTAACAGGGCCACCCAACTCACCAGAACGCAATTTACCGCCGGAGCAACTCCAAACAACAGAATACAGTTAAGTTACAACGTCGTCACTCAGGGACATGCTCCCACGGCGTCGGAAACGTTAGCCAGAGCACCGTAATCAGCCCTTCAGGCCCAGAACTCACAGGGTCAGTAACATATGAGTTAATTGTTGGCACAATATGCCGAGAAAGTATGTGTAATTCACGCAAAAGTGGCGGGAATGTATGTATGAATTCCCGTCAAATAAACCTGTAAAACCAAGACGTGATGACATTATTATTATTCACCCTATTCAACATTCAAGGCACCTTAAAATCTGTGCCTGGTAAAATTAACTCAGGACCCTATGAACCACTCTGTATTCTAAAGGTAGGAAAAAGCGTCAAGTTCGCAGTTTACCATGAACAGCCTTTAACTACAAACATTACTTGGGTTATGCAGAGGCAGGTATAAGAAATGACAGGATGTTAGATCTTTCTAATTAAATATATTATCATGCCACTTACATATTGAGACTTGATTAGAGAGTTTATTTTTCCGTAGGCTGATTCAGGCGGCGCTTATCGATGGCCAGATACACCCATCTCCAGACTTTCTCTTGTTCCGATGCCCCGATTACAAAAGACGCCGTTCATAGCGTTACACTGTCCTATGTCGGATGTGTTGTGTGAATTTTCGACATAGAGATAGAAGTAAACAGGAGATAGCATGTTGTGACATAGGTGAAGCCACCTGGAGATAGGCGGTTTTACTATCACTGTAGCCCAAAACATTCTGTTTTCGTTAGTATGACTGAGTATGACGTTGTGATAAAGGTTATTTTCGTAGCATTTGGTGTTGAACAAAGATGATGATAAATTAATAACTATGTATATATTAAAATTCACTGGTGAAGTTTCACTAGTTTATTATTGGATTTCATTAGTTGAGTAATCAAATAAATTTCCCATAGAACTACCTATCCTGAGACCACATACGCCCAGTATTCGGTTGTGGGCGACAATAAGCACGTGTTTTAGATATAGTATAACCAAACGCTCCTGAAGATTATGTCAATGATTTTTTCTTTCTTGACGTAGTTCAGTAGCTTCATGGATTTGTGGGTGCTCGGAGTCATGGGGGAACGAACCAATCCATGTTGGTGAGGGTTACAGCGATGGGCTGCTGGTTTTCTCCAGCTCCCAACACTGCATCGAGATGCAAGGTGGTTAACATTATCACCAGTGCTTGCTTGGCTCCTATTATCATGTTCCTATAATCTTCGGCGAAACCCAGTAACATCGATAGTGGCACGCTCACCTGGAACTTGCCTACTGCAAATATGGTAACTTTGTATCCATCTTCCATTCCCCAGTCTGCCATTTTTACCATGTCGAGAATATTAGGCGTGAGCGAGAGTTAGTTTTTTTATGGTTGGGTTATGCCCACATCCCGCGTTTCGTCAACAGTAAAGCTGTTCAGTTCGTACATTACTCGCCCGAAAAGGTGTAGTATACCGTTGCGAACGAACGCTCTGGTAATGGGGCGGGTCCTGTCCTCTTTCGTAAGCATACATTGGATGCGCAGGAATGATTGCGAAGGCAGGGGGTAAATATCTTGATGCTGTATCGGGATTCGAACCTCATGCCCGAAGGCAAAAGTGCTGGTCAGATAAAGCTGGCAGCAATGCAGCTCAAACTTGTCGATTCTGTCGTCGAACACCAGTATCTCAAGCTCTACTGGTCCAGGGTTTGGTGCTGCATTCAACTTTATGCATGGCACACCTAGTGAAACTCAATCCCATCGTTTCAGGTGCAGTCATAAACTCATTTCTTCGTTTATGAAATCTTTCTGTGTATCGTGCTGATTGACGATCGACACGGCCACTTCTTGCACGCTATTCTCGATCATGGCATATTAAACGATGCTTTTCGGAACTTCGACCAGTTTATAACCTGGTGGGGCCATTGGTGCGAACTCGTGCCACATATTGCTGTTTTCACCATTTATGTAGAAGCCACTCGCCAAATTACAGTTTATGCGTATCACATTCACAGGAAATATGTTCACTTGTAGCGAGGATTCGTGCATTTTACCAGCTTCATAGATTCGCATCTCGAACCCTAGCATTGGCCCAATGGTATCCGGTTTGGTGAAATCGATATAGACACTGCAAAAAATATTTCTGCCTTCAGTGTGTTTGGGTTACTGCATAGTTCTAAGTCATGTCCGATGACACGGACTTTTTTGATGGAATTGGCGATATCCTCCAGTTCATATGCGCTGGTGGTAATGCTGATTTCCTTCACATCTCCTCCCACTATGCACCAGAATGCCTAATTCACATCTTCTTCTATGTTGGATGTGGAATTGTATGTTTGAAAATCCGTAAGTTTGTCGACCCACTCACCTTCCAGCTCCAAGGGTGGGTAAAACATAGCTCTCTGCTCGAATGTCGTACCACTTAATATGATGGATCCCGACGTACTGACTGATGAATATAGGTGCAAACACCTTTTATGTAAACATTTAACGAACAATGATGCACCTACAATATATTTTTATTCCGTCGCACCAGAAAGCGAAGACACAAGTGTCTGCAATTCCATGTGTTTGGCATCTGCTCCTTCTTGTGGTTGTAAGTCAGTTTGCAATATTTCAGGTACCACCACACTGCGGGTGGTGGACGCAAATTACTGAAACTGTCTTAGTATACTGCACGTTTGTCATTCTTGAAATAAGTTACCCAGTGTGTACCAGGTCCAGCTTTCGTGTCCAGGTTGATTACCACACATCTGTCACATTTGGGTTTAGGGGACAAAGCATCTCGCATGAACACACCACAAAAATGAGGTATCTTCAATTTTCGTCGAAACAGTTCCAAATCCATGTTCGTGAGCAGCAGTTTCGTTAGAGATTTCATTGGTGTCTCTTCCTGCTGCAACACTTTTTCTTTCTTGAATCTCCTTCTCAATAGGGTCGTCGTATCTAAAGTCCTTGGTCATTATTTTTACCCATGGCGATAGCTTCCAGTTTACAGTTGTGGCGGTGGTTTTCCTCCAATTGCTTACTTTATTTCGAGGCTCATTTCACAGCGCTTATTGTATTCATTATGGCCCTGGCGATACTGCTCAGAGCACTGATAGCAGGTATCAAGACGGGAAGTAATCATCCCGTCTTTTTCTTCCCTCTCCTCTTGGAACTTGGTCTCGCTTTCTTCGCCCCGATGCCCATCTTCATCTTGGCTTTCATCGCATTGGAAACGCCTCACGCAGCTATTTTTCACCGAGTCCAGTGTCCGGTGTCCTATGTATTTCATCTGCCATATGCGCGAGTATTTTGTCTGCCTGGTGCCTGGCTTGCAGTTCTTTGTGCTGGGAATAAGCGATATCGTGCCACTTGCACACCTCGTCCAGCGTGTGGATGCCCTTATCGCCGCATACCAGCCTTTTAGCTAGCTTGGTTCCCAGACCGCATAACTTGTATCCGGGAATGTGCAGCTCGAAAGGTAGATTGTTGATGAGCATATCGACGATCTTTCTTCCAGATTTGATCTTTCTTCTATGGGTCATCACATGCTACTGTACTACGAACCACTATATACCCGACCTTTATATGTTTTTGTTTTAGTATCATGAAGATAATAGAGCAAGATGTTGGCATTTCTGTCCGCATCACCAAGGAAGATGTCAAAACCTCACACGATGCGCATCACGGCGTGCTGTTGCCCAATACCATGAGAGGACTAATTTGCGGACCTTCGGATTGCATCAAGACATGCATGCTGTTGACTGCTGGAGGAACCGAATGGACTTAGGTTCGAGAATCTGTACCTATACTCTAAATCACTCCAGCAACCGAAATACCAGTATCTAGCACGAGTACTGCAGGCAGTGGGTGGTGTGTAATATTTCCCTTGCAGTAATAACAAGGCCGTTGTGCCATCAAGCGAAGCATTGCCAAACTCAATGTTTATTTTCGACGATGTGGCATGGGAGAAGCAGACTTGCATGAAAGAGTATTTTAGCATGGGGTACCATGCGAACATAGACTGTGTGTACTTGAGTCAAACTTACTCGCACATATCTAAGCAGTTACTACACGATGATGTGAGTTTTCTCATGTTGTTTCGCATGGACGATACGAACTTGCGACATGTTCACTATGACCACGTCAATACTGACATGATATTCGCAGAGTTTAAGGATGTGTTCTTTATGCTGGAACGAAGAGTACAGCATATTGGTGATCGATAAGGATTCGCCAGTACATAAGGGAAGGTACAGGTGTGGCTTCTATCAGTTTATAGTAAGATGCCGACCATGATTCAACGCCATTTCCAAGTTCGGACATGGTCTATGCTCCAATGATGATGATGATGGGAATGAGTTCCCGGGAGCTCATCACACCGCTGTTCACAGAGGCTTGTCGCTTCTTGGGCCAAAAATTAGAGAGTGTAAAATGAGGTGGTGGAAGATTTGGTGGCCATCGACCAGCACATAGATGGCGCAGAGGCACTGATAATAGACCTGATCAATGTGTCGAATGCGCAGAGACAAGAATAATTGAAGGTTCTTAAAAATACGTTAACATCCAATCTGGCCACGAAAACCGATGTTGCGAGGCATAGCAAGAAGGTGCTGGATGTATGCGTCGACCGACTGGAAAGGATTGAAAATTAGCTTTCCTCAATTCGAGAGTGATTTTATATATATATATATATATATATATATGCTTGTGTGTGTGTGTGCGTGTGTGGCTGTGTGTTTATTTCTGTGGCTGTGTGTTTATTCCATTCTATGAAATATGGTGGACCAAACCGAACTGAAGACTGAGCTGTAGCGGGCCTTCAAAGCTGTTCGCGCGAAATATATACCCATGAAAAGTTACAGACTTGCTCTCGAGAATCGAAGGGAAGAGGCTTACAAGCCGATAACCCGCCATCTCAACGAACTTGGTTGACAATGCCAGGAGGAAGCTTTGCCTCGGCCAGATATCAAACACGAAATCAAGGTGGAAGGACCAACCCTGACTCATAAACGGAAAATAAGTCCGTAACTGCCCGAATCGGAAAGGGGCATCACTAGCGACGAAGACGATTTGCCACTGATCGATTTTCTGTGTGCGCGAGAATGGAAACGAATGCCAGAGAATGGACCAGAGGTGGGCATCCTGGTCGGGCACTACATCGCTTCCTACTCCGATCGGAACAGCGACAAGATGTACCGCTTGCAACACCACGATGAAAAATGGTTTCTCGGAAACAAGGATGGGATTTTTTTTTCAGGAGATGTGATGCAGATCGGCAAGCGCAATATGAAAATGATGCATGGTCTGTGCGAACTTTTGTTTTGTAGGCATCCTGGACACTACACCGAATCGGATTTGCACAAGTACCGTCGCCTGCTACAGTCCAGTCATGCTCATAACACGAATGATAACCTCTGAAAGTGGCGATTTAAGGACACGACCCATGCGAAATTCGGCAGTATCGTGAGACTGTTTCCGCGATTGGTCGAAGCTATTGGACCGTGTCTGCTACTGCAGAAGATCGATTCCAAATGCAAGATATACTAAGTGTTTTGGGACGATCCGAACAAACTCGTCGATAGACTACGGCTACTGGTCGCTTCGCAGTCTGCAGGCAACCGGTCGCACACCAACGAGATTATATCCATCATCAAAGAACTCGTTGAAGCTGGCTATGTTGTGAGATGGCAAAATATGCAGTTACCGGGGATTTGCATAGGTTGGCCAGAAGGAATTATCCTCGGAGAAAGTACGCCATGAAAGGGCTGGACGATACTTTCTAGTCCGAACTAATCGAAATGCAAGACCTCGCTCGGACGAATAAAGCCCACCACTACGTTTTGCCTGTAATAGACACATTTGCCAAGTATGCCTGGACCAGACCGCTCAAGTCGAAGAATTCATGTGATGTCACTGAGACCATGGTGTATGTGTTGAGAGGACGCGTACCAAAAAAATTCCACACCGATGGCGGTAAAGAATATTTTAATGCTACCTTCCATGTACTGATGAAAAGGTACGGCATAAATCACTTTTCCAAGTACTCTGTTCTCAAGGTTAGCATCGTCGAGCATTTTCACCGGACTCTAAAAGCCAAATTGTGGAGACATTTCACGGCGAATGGAAACTACAAATGGCTTGAGCTATTTCCGAAATTCTCCCACGGGTATTATTGTACTGTTCATTCTACCACTCGCATGAAGACCGAAGATGTCGAAGACGACTCCCTGCTTCGGACCGTGTATGTTAATCCGACGATGAGAGACCCTCACAAGCCTAAAGCCAAGATTGGTGACCTGGTGTCCATCTCCAAACAGCACAGCATTTTCCACTAGGCCTATCGTCACGATTGGTTAGCGAAATTGTTCAAACTGGTTCGCATACGATATTGGTACCCACGCATGTATTACCTCGAGGATTTATGTGGCGAATCCATCGTCGGAGGCTTTTACGCAGAGGAGCTCCAGCCTACGAAGTTGCCCGATCTTTATTTGATGGAAAAGTTGCTGAAATTGTGTAATGGTCGTGTGTACGTAAGGTAGCTCGGACACTCGAAGCGTGACGATTCCAAGGTTGACGAGAAAGACATTCTGAAATAGGAACAACGAATATTTTTAATTAATGATATCTACAGGTTTTATTTTAATAAAATAGGTTTTTACTCTAATTAGCATTCGTTTTATTCTTGCCTGTCTTTAAATGCAAATCTTGCAGGATTAAAGATAGCTAGCTCTGTGAAAAAAAAAAAAAAAGCCAACACTTCCCTTCACATTCAAGTTGATTTCACGGTTACCCAACACCGAGCAGGTGTGGAAACGACTTGGAAGCACATTGCAGTTACCTGACACAGTGCAGGTGCAGATCTAATGGTCATCCGTCACTGTGCAGGTGCGAAAACGACTTGGAAGCACATGTGCAGTTACCTGACACAGTGCAGGTGCAGATCTAATGGTCATCCGTCATTGTGCAGGTGCGAAAACGACTTGAATGCACGTACGCATGCATGTGTGCAGTTACCTGACACCACGCAGGTGCAGACCTGTGAAAATGCTAACATTGCATTCCCCTCCCCCCTTTCGGCAAAAGCCACGGCGAACACTTGTGGCCCTGGCCTTGAATACAGTCGATCATATCCGGTTTTATCCAGTTATTTTCACGCGGTGATGCAGAGATCAATGACAGTTCCCACACATTTGTCTCGGAGGTCAACAACACCCCCCCCTTCCCCTGCGGTGCCCTAACGACGTCGCCTGACGCAAGCGTGTGTTCTGACGTGCATGGTTACAATACTAGATGGCTTTATTTTCAAAAACTAAATTCTTCATTTNCGCGTACGCTTGCATGTGTGCAGTTACCTGACACCACGCAGGTGCAGACCTGTGAAAATGCTAACATTGCACTCCCCTCCCCCCTTTCGGCAAAAGCCACGGCGAACACTTGTGGCCCTGACCTTGAATACAGTCGATCATATCCGGTTTTATCCAGTTATTTTCACGCGGTGATGCAGAGATCAATGACAGTTCCCACACATTTGTCTCGGAGGTCAACAACACCCCCCCCTTCCCCTGCGGTGCCCTAACGACGTCGCCTGACGCAAGCGTGTGTTCTGACGTGCATGGTTACAATACTAGATGGCTTTATTTTCAAAAACTAAATTCTTCATTTTTCTTAAAACAGAAAGAACAAATCGAATAAATTGGATATTAAAACGATCGAACTAGTTGATTTTTTAAAACAAGGTATTAAAATTCAAATATTTGTACAGGCCTCCAGCTAGAATGCACAGTCAACTAATTTCAAATAAAAAATCTATTTTATAAGTTGAAAGTCTGATTTTGGTCTGGCCTTTGTTTGATTTCGTGAAAAATTATTAAGATAGGAAGCATTCAATATTTGATGTACCTTCTCGTGTATGGAAAATTATTCCTTTAAATTCGTAAATAAATATACACACCGGCGATCAACACTCTAACAAGGGTCGTGCGAGTGGGGGTTTCTATGCTAACGGAGGTTTTTTTCTAGGAAATTAACATACTTATTAAAAACCTATGTTTTTAAGAAATGTTTATTAAATTGGTTTTCTTATAAAATAATTTTTGATTAAAATATTTTTTATTAAAACTATTTTTAGGGTTACGGGTCACTGGAATGGACATCTGTGGGTTGGAATTGGCGAAGGGGGAGATGAACGAGGCCACCAGCCGCGCCTGTGACGTCATGGCGGATGGCACCACAGCACCACTCCCAGATCCCGTTGTGCCCGCCCGACTCATCATAACTTATCTACTCCTGGTACATAGTCCTCCCTCTCGAAAACGATTGCGCACGGTCTGGTCAGAGAGTTGTACACACTAGGCTGCTCGGAGACGATCTCGTATCTCCCTTGCTGTCGCGGTATTGTTCCGGGATGCATTAATTCTCACGTAGCGGTCCTGAGCAGGTGTTGTGACCATCGGACGACCAGATAGTGGTCGATCATTAACAGCGCCAGTCTCTATGTATCGCCTCCAGATCCTAGACACATCAGTCTGTGACACATCCACAGTTTCAGCAATCGTACGTTGTACAACACCACTTTGTACGAGAGAAACGACGCTAGTACGTCGAAACTTTGTTATTGTGCGCCGTGACATGATCCGATCACTTCTGCAGCCAAGCCCTCAATAACAGTATCCACATCGCTGAATAAAAACAAGCTGGCATTCGTCTGTCACGGGCACAGCGAACCAAAAGTGAACTACAGTCAAGTGGCGCATATACATTTCTACAAAAAACTCTAGAATAATGCGTAAAAATTATTCTAGAAGTGCATTCCGAGTAATGACATTGGAACATTCATGAATTTTCGTTTTATTCAAATTTTTTTAGCAGTTTATTTGATTATTATTAAGATTAAAGAATGAGCGAAATGTAAATAATGAAACATTTATTTTTATGTTTACCTGCACACTTTCTCTTCGCGTGTCTCAGTGGTCTCACCACTGAGCAGCCGGCCAATTATCTTATTCTCACGAGATAAGAATAGTGTAATAAATTAATAACCCCCGAGTACGATAGTAATGAAGCATTAGTAAGATATCTCTTAAAAATAATAGTCTTGAACGTAATACAATTTGAATATTTATAGTACTCCCTTTTTAACGAAATCTCCATAAAACTTTTAAGATTATAATTGTTGAGAATAAAACCAGTAATGACAACTTCCCTACGGCAGAACGGCGATTCATACTACAGTACAAACATCTAAGAAAACATATTAATGTAAACATCGGGATATTTTTACTGGTAGTCGAGTGGTTTTGACAGTTTCAATGAATAAATAGCCGTTTAGTGTTGCGATACAAATAGTGTTACTGCAAAGCCAGCATGCGCAATTTACTTAATGTTCCCTCTACGAGTAAAAACTGTCTTAGTTTTCGTTGCAGTTTCTGCTGCACTTGCGCAAGCGCAGCACGCTAAGATTGCTGCTGCTGTGACTGTTTGGAAAAGAGAAGACAATTGGCTATCGCCCTTGTAATAGAGTAGATAGGCATACAGACACGAAATGGTGTGACGGTTCCTTTGATGTGGGCGTGCTTATTTTCTGATTGGCTGAGCGAGACTCTGTGAACGGACCTCACGTTTGCCTGACTACTGCATGCTTGGAAGTTTCCCTATTGGCTGGACTACCGGCTGACAAGTATGTCACCAGGCGCTGATTGGAAAACGGCGTTCCAACATGTTGCTCACCAGTAACGCCATTTTGCTGGCGTGTGCAGCTTGAGTTCACAGTGTAGTGAGCGAGTGAAGAGAATTGGGCGGCTCTTAACATCGAGTTATTGAGAGCCGATGAGGGCAAGTTGGAGCAGCGTCGGAATGAAAAAAAAAGGGGGGGGGGAGATCCCCGAGAAAACCCGTCGACCAGCGGCATTGACCGGCTGGAGATTGAAACCGTTTCGCCTAGGTGCGAGGCGAGTAGTCTTACCACTACACCACCGCAACCTCCTGTTGCATATTTCTTCTTAACTCTTATAGGCGGGAAGTTATAAGAAATTCGTTAAACGCTTAAGAATCCTCCGAAATGGAACATGATTTCGTAAATTATGTTGCGAATTAGTACACGGGGTATTATTCTGTCGTTCCTTCGGCATACGTGATAACTTTTCAGCCAACGGTTTGGTTTTTACTTGTAAACAAACAGTTACGTGTTTCATGATTCGACGATTATGAGACGCAGCTATGAGCAAGTGTTTCTCTTACTGCACACTATTTATTTCTTCGACATATATTTTAAGTGCTAAACGGAGCCTCCTCATATAAATATTTCATCTTGGCATCATTATATTTTGTACTGCGGTAATATTTGATGACTGCTCTGTCATTTTTACAAGCAGTCACACAGTTTTCCTCCAAAATTTTACTTCACAATCGTATCTGTGAAAACATTTTCACACTGAAAAGCTTAACACAGAGTGTCGTCATATCTCAACTGAGGAGAAATGTCAAGGGTTAAATAACTATTTGTTTTTTTTAATATCAATCATCCTAACAGCATGCTGAAATACAATTTGCCAATATATTGGTTTCTTACTAACACTCCAATTTTATTCTAGAAGTCTATCGTATGAAAGTTTTCTATCAACTGAAGTAATTCAAACATAATTATTAAAACGCCAATAGTGACACTAGTGTATATTACTTTTTTAATCCATCTGCACCTCGTCTGAAGAGGACAATTAAGCAAATTCGGCAAAGGAGGTTGTCAAACCCAAGTCAAGATAATTAGAATAAAGTAAGTTACTGAGTGAACAAGCTATGTTATTGCTATATATGGTTTGTTTTTTTGAAACACCTGGTCTTCCGGAATTGTCAAAACGGTTACGCAGCAAGAGCTTGAGAAAACTTCTCAACTTGTTGGCTCGAGTTTACAACTCTTGAAGCGGTAAGTAATTAAATTACTGTCATGCTCCCAACTTGCCGCGACAGATGTACTTTTTAAAGGAAGATGACGCATTTACACAACGACAAGGGTTTAGAAACTGTCAGATGTACAGCAAGATATGAAGCGACCGGGAAACTAAAATATAGGCAAATAAAATACGCACGTATATCATTTCCCGCTTCAGTTATTTGGAAACACAAACTGTATCGGCATTTCGATGGGAAGTAAATATAAATACTGAATAATATTTCTCTGCCAGTAGAACACATTGAAATTTTTAAATTTTTTACGAATTGACAAGTTTATATTTATGTATGCATTTGCGACTGATTTATGTCATACACAGTACCTCTATAGCTCTCGTCTGCCAGAGAACAGTTTCAGTATTCATCAAACTCCACTAACTTATAGTTTACAGGATAAAATTTTGTTACTTTGATATTCGATGGACATATTAAATGTAACTCCATGAACAATTTTATGTTATTCATATGAATACATTCAGATTTCAGTAGGGCCTGCAGAATCTTTGCTTTTTTTATGTACAGTGAAATCTCAACACTAAGGAATTATTTATAAATTTATGATAAATGAAATTATATTCGTCTCCTCTTTATTATCCTTTAGTTTAATTAATTACGTAACCGAAACTATTGACAGTATATTTTATCTTCATAAGTCCTGCATTTTAACCAACTCACTAATTTTCCATGAAATACCCTTCTGTTACACAGTCTTATTTATCATCACATAATTAACTTACAAATTACCTCATTATCAATAAAAACAATACTCACTTAGAACGTACCTTTTAATAAAAATCAAAATTGTTTTGCAGTTGATCGGTAGGTACACATGGTAAGAAAACGGTACGCGGCAGCTACACTGAAGAGCAAAAAAAAAAAAAAAAAAAAAAAAAAAAAAAANCTTTGAGGTAGCAATAACATTTGGATTTTCGCGTACGGCCATTTCACAAGTGTACCGTGAATATCGGAAATCCGGTAAAACATCACATCATCGGCATCGCTGCAGACGGAAAAAGATCGCGAAATAACGGGCAAAACGACGACTGACGAGAATCATTAAACGTGATAGACGTGCAACCCTTTCTCAAATTGGTGCAGATTGAATTTGTGGACTGCCCCACAGGATTAATGGTGTGAATTGCCTCCTGCATACCTTCAAACATTAATCGAGTCCATGCCACGTCGTCTTGCTGCACTTCTGCGTACTCGGTGGGGCCCTACACGATATTAGGCAGGTGTACCAGTTTTTGTGGCTCTTCGGTGTATAACCATTAGATTAAAATATTTTAAAACATTTCTTAAGGACATAAATACTGATGAGTATATCATCTTTCTGTGTAAAAATGTAACAGGAGTGAGATGGTTTGTTCGACTAAGATTATTCCCAAATGTCATTCTACATCTAATTTTGAATCTAATTTTCTAACAAATTTTTATTCGATATTGAGAATACTGTACACACGGTGAACGCCCTCTAAAGCTCTTTTAAAAATATTTTCTTATTACAAGCCCCCATTAGTTTATTGTAATCTGGGGATTGCACAAAAACTGGAACACCCGATTCCCGCTGTATACGGGCAGGGACTGCAATTGCAAATATTAAGCCTCACTTTTTCCAGCCGTTACAAGAAACACCTTCAGACTCTAACAAACATAAACACACCTACCTTCAGTTAGAGATCATTTACATACGTCTCAATTCAATGGCAATTTTCGTTTTCCTGCAAAACTGCGCATTTGACCAGCAGAGGTCTCTGAAGACAGGAGACACTTTGAAGCATATGAATATATGAATAACGGATATACCTGATATGTAGGACTTGTCTAACTTTTCTAACCTCAATACAAATGGCCGAGTTGTGCAAGTGTCCAAATATAAATACATGTGAGAACGTCCTATAAAACAATCAAAACAGTAACCATTGACGCAAAATGCATAAGTAGTAAATGCAAAGTCGGGAGAGCACCCTCTCAAAGAAGGTTAGTGTAGAAAGTCAATGACACATTTGAAATTCTGCGTAGGTTCAGTCAGAACCAAAGTATTCAAGAGGACTCATTGAAGCCGGCTGCCGTACTAAAGGGACAGACCTGTCACCCCAGTTAGTCAAAAGAGTGGACGGGGAGGATTAAATAGGGGTGGAGCGGGCGCGGAATGAATAGGGGGAGAAAACGGGAGTGCCCCGACGATACCCATCACACCACAATCGTGTCTGCAACACCTCCGAATTAAACAATGTGTGCTCGCAGGAACCTGGGATTGAACTAGCGACCCCAGCGGAGAGATTTCGGCGCCCAGCGCAGGCGGCTCCTGGGCCGCATTCTTGGGGTTGTCCTCGGACGGCTGTAGCCGATCTCCATTTGGAGTTTGACAGCACGACGCCGAGGACTCGCGAAAGACTAAGGATCGTGCTACGCTCATTAAGCGCGGCAGAGCATCAAGCTAATGGCGCAGTTATGAACCCCAACCTGGTGTTCCGATACGTCGTCCGCTCCCCTCCTACATCATCTGAGACCCCTCACACTCACAGGCACCTGTGGTTCAACTGAGGCACTCTCCAACTTATACTGACCGTCCAGGCAAGTAACGGGACTGTGTCGCCGCACACTGGGTCGATAGTTCTCTGGCGAGGAGCTCTCCAGATGTCATCCAGCATGAGGAGTTTCAACAAGCTAACCAACACAGCGGAGGAAGCGAGACCAGCAACTAACCACATCGAAAAAAAAAAATTGTTTTAGGGACCAGATTTTTATAGCCATAACTCGTCTAGACTCGAAATAATGGGACGGCAATTGAGTGGGTTGTTGGTACCATCGAAGTATTGATAAGGTAGATAATAATAGAAGCAGAATTATCTGGTGTAGTCGTGTCTGTGATAGTACCTGTAACTGTATACAGTGAAATATTTCTCGTACGTTTTACAAACCATTTCTTTAAAAAACTAGTTACTAAAATATTTTTTAACTATACAAGTGAAATATATATAGCGTGTTTACAACACACAGTTATATATAAAACATAGTGAATTAATTAAAAAATATCATGTTTTTTATTAACATGATATATAAAGCACCTACTTGTTAAAATACCTAGTAACTTTATATCCTCACATTAAAAACCGTCGTAAAATTTGCTTTGTTAAACTTGTAATATTTCAGAAGTAATTTTGGCAACTATATTCCAAATAATCTTCTGTAAAAATACATTAAAAAAGTAAACCGTATACGTATACTTCCTAGAACATGGAAGTCTGTTCTTGTCACAGAACAGTGCATTTCTTGAAAGGAACAACTTAAGCAATAATTGGATTATTCCTGCAACAAACATAACTGCAGTGAACTAACATAACATTTCTGATGCTGGTACCAAAGTTTTGATGCTACTACCCTGGAATCAGATTACAGAACTGTTACGTTGGCATTTCTCTGCTAATTTTTTCCAGCCCACTTATTCAACCAATCGTGGAGCTTCAAACCTGGAATATCACTGACCTCGGCCACAGAGACCTGCTTGTTGGTAGGCACGTTGTTATATTTATATGTTTTTTATTAAGGATTAGAGAAGTTTCATGGCGATTGAAATGAAGTTACATAAAATACTGCACAGGGATTTAACTCAATTGTGTTAAATAATAGTTACAATAAGTGTACATTTATGGCGAGGGAGGTGCAAGACATGTTGAGTTACTCAAACAGAATATAGGACTACCTTGTATTTATCATTGCTGTAAGCTGATTGTTATGATGGGAAACGACGAACGACACGCTAACTGGAAGTTGCATCTTGAGGGCTGTGGGTTCACAGACAGACCTCGTTCAAAGTGTTGCCAAGCGTTGTACTGTTTTCTGAGGCGTAATTGTCCTCGATACTGTGTCACCGGGAAGGGAGATCAGCAAGCGTCTCATTGATAAGGTTTTCAAACTATAATTTCGTCAATGTGTTTGAATTCTTGGGGGCAGCGATGGCTGAGCGGTTAGCCTGCTCGCTTTTCACGAAGACGAACCGGGTTCAATCCCCGGCCGGGTCACTCCCAGATTTTCGCAAGTGGGAATCGTACCTTACGGTTCCGCCCGTCGGCGAGTTGTCTCGGGGATCCCCCGTTTCCCACGCCCTTGCATTCCGGCACTGCTCCATCCTCACCTCATTTTACGTCACATCGGATCTCAAGACCTCGTTGCTAAGAGTCGCCCAATTCTCTCAATTCAGCTCTTTCGGATTCTTCCACTGGCCTGGATACACGGGCGCACTTTGCTGCATTTTGCTCGGTTTGACTGATTCATAACAACTTGCACGAAATCAGTTGGTCTGCAATGGCGTCCCGCACCTCGCGACTCCATTTGCCAGCTGTGGGGGAAACGGACGTGCCCTGCTTGGCGAGCGCTCGTCGCATCTCTGCGCTCGCAGTCACAAACCTTGAATCCCAAGCTCGCTGACTGCATTTCGTCCCGCCGCTGGCTGCTTTCGCAATCGTATTTAGGAACCTATTGTTGGCGACCTGGTGCAGCACCGTCCACACCAACATGAAGAGACACAAGTGCGTAGTGCCGTCGTTAATTTCATACTTTTATTCTCTACGACAGTGTTTCAACGTCTATCTCTAGTAAAATTGTCAAAGCCACGTGATCNCTGGGCGACGGTATGCAATTACATGGTCCTATGAGCCTTCCTTAATCTGTTTATAACCATAGAGCTTACGGTAGACCGATTTTCCAACGATGACTCGTCTATCTCTAGTAAAATTGTCAAAGCCACGTGATCAATAGTGCTGACCGTTTGTTTACATTTTAATTTTCAAANCACCAACATGAAGAGACACAAGTGCGTAGTGCCGTCGTTAATTTCATACTTTTATTCTCTACGACAGTGTTTCAACGTCTATCTCTAGTAAAATTGTCAAAGCCACGTGATCAATAGTGCTGACCGTTTGTTTACATTTTAATTTTCAAANACGTCTATCTCTAGTAAAATTGTCAAAGCCACGTGATCAATAGTGCTGACCGTTTGTTTACATTTTAATTTTCAAATTACCTCGCACCCCTACTTTTTATATAAATAATAATACTTTAACCAACCTGAATATAATCTAGCTGCTTTAAAAATAGCTTAGAGAAAGTGTACAAACATCTAAAATCACCTACCTTCATAAACAGGTTCTAACCTCAAATCCTGTAAACTTTGTTATTGTCAGTGCTATTGGCAGACAAAACACTTCACACGAAGAGTGACATCTGCGCAGCTCACATGAGCACACTACCCACATTCCCACTACTTTTATAACCTCCTACATTTCTTCTCGTTATTAAGAACTGCCACATCCTTCTCTCCCTTGCGACTCCTTCCGTTTTCCTTCTGCGAGGAAATTTAAGACTATAGAGTTCATGCCCGAATCAAGACATTTTTTTTCCCCTTCCTGACTATACTCATCGAGTTTATTTTCTCTCCTACTTTCGTCAGTACTTCGTTTCTCATCACGTCAGTCGCGTTCGTACTTTCGAAACTTGGCAGGAGTTCCTTTGATCTTAGGCCTGACCAAGAGGTGAGCGGGTCCTGCTGTGTAGAAGACCGCCCATTAAGAAAAACACATTACTATTATTCTCCCCTGTGTCTTACAATCCTAAAACATGACATATATAGAGCAAGGCTCGCAATATATTATTTTGTTTTATTTGTTCGTTTATTGGTGCCACACACACACATATATACACGCTAGCTTTGTTGACACTGCATGTTAAGGTCGCTGACTACCCGGAGCGCGAACTGCGTTGCAGTGTGTTTGTAATACAGAGTTTTATAAAAAACAATTCCAAGCGTGCACACGCTGTTTGCATACGAAGCGAAATAACACTCCAGACCAGATCACCACAGCTTAAAATATCCTGGGCGAGGGCCTTGCACTGAACTTTGCTCCAGACTGTTCACCAAAAAAAATATAAGGTCACTGCTCTAAGTCTTGCAGGTACACTGCACGCCAGTTCAGAGTTCCGCGCGTAGCGGTGATGGCGCACTTGATGTGCGTGGCAATGTCGTCCTTATCACTCCCCCACTTCCAGGTAGGTGAACCATTTAAATTATGGCGTTGACTCCTGCGTCCTTGGACGGGGAACACCTACTATAGAGCATAATCACGAGTTCTTCATACATTTTAAATCCAATCTTTGAAAAATCACTCCATGTATGAAGTGTTTGTTTATTTCCTGAAATTGTCGTGTATTATAAACGATTTATGTTTCTGTTAACATAAAAGTATTCTATTTTTTGTTTAATCAAAATTTTACAAAAAAAATTTAATATATTATAATATTTAATTTATGAGGAATACGAAAAAAAAAAAAACAGGGAGATAATAGCTGTGTTGGTTATTCCTAGTAATAAATGGCTCTTATGCAAAATACTATGACACTGAGTGCGCACGAATGCGATGCATTGTCCTTTTGGTGTAATTTTCTAGACTCGGTTAAAGTGGAAAGATTTGGGCGGCTCTGAACATAGATGTCTTGAGAGCCGATGAGGGTTAAGTGAGGTGAGAATGGAGCAGCGACGGAATGCTAGGGTGGGGGAAACGGGAGATTCCCGAGAAACTACGGATGAAATGCTCCTGTGTTTACTTCGTGCAGTAATAACCAAGAATGTTTGTTATGGACAAGAGTGTCTCATCATACATTTCTGGAAGGCATGTTTTCGAATCTAGTGGACGTTACTGAGGACGATTTTTTTACAAAGTGGTTTTCCATACTTATACCAGTCAAGTTCCATTGCAGTTCCTTATTCCTCTTTATCAGAGAACTGATATGTAAATGACCTAGAGCAGTCAGCAGATATTTTAATTCCATTATATTATTTTGGTTGCTGCTTCATTTAAAACCAATTTAATGGGTTATCTACGCCTTTTGTGCATTTACAGTGGCGTACATACAACGTTAAAATACGCTTGCAAATAGCAAAAGTTTTTGTAGACATATACTTATCTGGAATTCATTTTTCTTTATTTAACTACACGCATGTACCTAACAATAATATTATTCCATAACCCCNATATACTTATCTGGAATTCATTTTTCTTTATTTAACTACACGCATGTACCTAACAATAATATTATTCCATAACCCCGTACTACAGTAGATAAAAACTAATTTTTCTGAATTTTGTTTATGAATATGCCCAATTTTATGTTTAAATTACAAAAAACATACGATATCAAAGTTTTTTTTGTTTATTCATAGTGTTTGAGTATGTCTTCTCATGTCAGTACAGCTTACAATATTCCGCATTGGCAGGTGTTTTCTCAGGGTAGTTATTAATAATTTCGCACTTAATGTATATATATTAAGTGCGAATATATATTCAATTTAACGATTTTATAATTATTTTTTAACATATCTTTGTTGCAAAAAATATTTTTAAAAAAACGAGGTGCTATTTTCAATATTGTAGAGTACTGTGCAGTAATTGTTTCAGATTTAAACGTCAATAACTTGAAATATTTAAGTTGAGTTTATATACCTTAGGGAAAGGTAATCAATCACTCAAGAGTAGAAAAATCAACCTTTGAAGAAAACGCACTGCTCATAATCACATGTATGCTACAGTTCAAACTCACATGTGCACTCCTAGTTAATTTCCCATGTATACTCCTCGTTAATTTGGCAGAAATTTATTAAATGTAGTCCGAAGATTTGAAGTTGTACTGAGTGCGTATAGTCCATTCACGGTTTCTTCACACTTTTTGAATCAAACCTTTGGAGAATTCCCCCATGTATTATGTGTTTGGTTGTTTTATATAATTATGTTATGTACCACAATAGTTTTATACTTGTGTTAAAATAACACAATAGTACCCTAGTTTTGTTTTAAAAATTAATATTAATATTTTATTTATAATTTATGATAATTAATTAATGATTAATAGTAATAAACACAGTGAAGAAATTGGTGTGTTGATAATACCTGGTAAGAAATAGTTCTTATGCGAAATATTATGGAACCGAGTGCGCACGAATGCGGTGCGTTGTCCGTCTGGTGAAATTTTCTATACTTGGTTAAGCTTTGTTTGCATGAAGCGGAGGAATATCGTAGAAGTAGAACTTTAGCGGGGCTTTAGAAAAGTTGTAAGTAGCCGCGAATGGACTAAAATATTTACATTTATGGATACGAATGTTCGCGTTTATTTTTTTATACATATAAGGGCCCCGAATTGATTATTATTATTATTATTTTATTTACATTCCTAAAAATCCCAGGGTGAGATGGCGGATAGCGACGGACAGATACAAAACCGGAATAAAAAATAGATCTTAAGCAGTGCTTTGAGAAGTGCTCAACCAACCGTGAGCAGACTGTGACCAACTTATCCGACGAAATGGACGGTGTAGTTTCCGACGAGGTGATGGGCGGTGGAGTCGAGAAGTCGCGATGTAACGAAGACTGGAGGGAGGCCGGCCCGTCAGTTCTCCGCCTCTCGGCTGGAAGAGGGAGGGAGAGTTTCCAAAAGTGGAGCTGGAGCGGCATGTCTGGCCCACCTGGCACATTGAGATGGTGATGGATGGTTCTCGAACCCCCTGCCGCCTTCCGACACACCCTTCAGGCCAGCAACAAGCCCACCACACAACCCGACCCTGCGAGGATTGCACGCGAGTTACCCGTGCTAGGTAGGATGTCAGCCTACAACTCCTGGTCCGCATTAAAAAGAACTAGGGGGTTCTAGCAAGTGATGTGGAGGAACTTTTAAAATTGCTTCTTTAGACTCCCTAAAGGAAAACAGCCACTGTACAAGAAGTTAAGTTACATTAAACAACTAATCTAGTAAATTAGGTTTTATTCACATAAAACATTTAACATTTGTGTAAGTATCTTGGAACAGTCAGATGACGGAAGCTTAAGGAGAAATGCCGAGTGGTTCCGATCGCCTGCCTTCTGCGTGGTCGCGAATGTGTGCACGCGTGTGTCGAGTGTTTCGTGACAGTTCCAGAGTGATTGATGGCCAATATCTTTCCCGCCCTCGACCCTTCCGCGCAGGGGGGTGGGAGGGTGGCTCACGATGCATGCCACGGGCGGTCGCTTGCTGGCACCGCCGTCGAACCCAGGAAT
>NQII01004296.1:61493-88841 GCA_002778355.1 Clitarchus hookeri | reverse complement strand
GCCAGCCCTATATCCACCCAATCGATTGTTACGTGGCAGGCGCCGTGCCTATACGTCTCGAAGGCCAGCTGCCTTTTTTTTTTTACTCCTAGCCGTCTTATTTTCCCACCCCTCCTGCGGCGAGGCTTTACTATATTACCCCTTAGCTTGGTGCGCGGAGGCATGCATCACACCGGTGGCGCCCCCGAGAGGCCGCCCTTACGTATAAAGTAGGCCAGGTTAAGGCGGACGATTTGTATCGAAACCGCAGCAGATGGCTGGCGCAGAATTCTCTGCGTGTTGCTGTGCCAACATATACACTTCTGCAGAATTAATGCTTATTAAAAATGTACCGAACACCTTGCTTTTTTTCTTTTCATGCACCAGGTAACTTCTTTCCTTTCTTAACACAAATATGTATAACGAAGCAAGACTGGCTAAATATGAGTGCTGGCTCAGAAACGTATTTAAGTAGTTTGTGATATTTAAAAAAAGTATGAAAAGAGATTTTATTTAACAAGGTATGAAATACTTTAAATTTTGTTTTACCAAATTTATTTTAAACAAAGTGGGTTGGCAGTATATCTCAAAGCTCATGATTCGGGACGTTAAAGTTTTCGCTACAATCCTTTCTATGAGCTAAAAATCGTCTGAACCTGCAATTTATGACAGTACGTAATTCGTAAGCGATTTTATTGTGCGACGTATTCAATGTTCGAAGCGAGATGGGTGGCGCATTGGTAACTTACCTGACTCAAATTCGAGAGTACCCAGGTTCGATTCCCGGTCCGGCCATCCTGACTTAGGCTTTCCATGTGCGCCGTCGCACATTTTAATACAAATATGATGTCACTTTCAAGATCTGTAATTTCAGAATATTTTACAAGTTAACGACCACAACTCACCGTTTTGCAAGCTCCAGCATAATCAGCCGCTCTCGCAACTACATTACTTAAACGGCGTCTCATAGCACCCTCGTCCAAGTACGGGTAAACTGACAATTTTAACTCGTATTACAATTTAAATTAGCTCAAGCAGGCGTCAACCCAACGATATTCTTCACGGGCGTAGTAGAATGAGGCGTAGAAAGAATGCTGCACAAGGCGTGTAACAACTTATACAAACTAGCCCCTGAATTAAAGAAAGTTGACGCACAAGGAGGGGTAATCAAAGGGAGGGAAATGAGGGGAGAAAACAGCAGGGGAGCCGAGTCGGCCAAGGAGCAGGCCGCCTTACAGAGTAGCGAATCCAAAAACGATGCCCACGGCGGCGCCACCGTCGCACGTGTTTTCCCGAAGTCACTTCAAGCGAACGATGGGATGGGTCCTTAAGAAAGGCCACGGCCGACAACCTTCACATTCCTTTCCCACTCCCTCTTCTCTGAGCAACTTAATCCATAGCTAAAGACATCGCTGTCGACGAGGCGTTAAGCCCAATTACCTACCTATCTACCTCGAAGTTCAAGATGGCACCTAATAGAGAAACAATTATAATTTTCTTCACGACTATATGGCGTCACATTCCTATCTTCTTGCTCCTCTCTGCTCAAAGCTACTCACCCAAGTGCTCATTTACGCTCCACATTAACTTCTAGACGTCACAACAGTGCCTCGGTTTCATTCGGCGATTCTCGCACCAAGGAAAAATGGCGTTCGCTAGAAGGTCAAGTGGTTTCCGGAAAGAAACTAAAAATTAATCCTGTATTATCTTATTTTCTGCGCATATCCTCAATATTTGTTTACGAAAATGCCAGCAGAATTGTCTAAATCATGAAATCAAGCAGTGGCGCGTCTGTTTATGTTTACAGCAAGCGCATACTTTTAATGAAGACAGTTATTTTAGTGCTTATTTTACATTTTAATTAGCGGAAGTATACAACAGAGTGAAAGCGCGTATCCAAATAATTAGCATGGGGGCCACGGTGGCTGAGCGGTTGAACTGCTCGCCTCCCACCGAGGTGAACCGGATTTTCGCACCTGGGAATCGTGCCGGACGATGCTACTGGTCAGCGGGTTATCTCGGGGATCATCCGTTTACCCATCCCCTTCATTCCGGCACTGCTCCATGCTAACATCACTTCACCATCATCGGCTCTCAAGACCTCGTTGTTAAGAGCCGCCCAAATCTCTTCACTTCAACTCTCTTCACCTATTATGAATTAAACCTTTGAAAAATCACGCCATATGTGGCGTGTAAGCGTTTCATTCTTATATAATAAAATGAAAGTATCTTATTTTAGGTTAAATTAAACTTTTATTTTATTTTTTTTATAAATTATAATATTGCATTTATAATTTATTTGAATAAAACAGAGATACAGTAGGTGTAATGGTAATGGTAATGGCAATGTCTAGTAGGAAATAGTTCCTATGTAAAATATTATTAAACTGAGTTGTCAATTTGTTGTAATTTTCTAGACTTTGTTATGGTTTAATCTACTCAGGTTGGGAACAAAATTCCTTATGGGAGAGTTTGGCATAGGAAAAATGGCCGCCGCATGGTGCACTGGTGTTCCAAAGTAGTCGCTTTTAAGCTGGCGATAAGTGAAGAAATTCTATTTAAATGTGCGCATAGGCTTGTGTCAGGCTTGAACTGTGATATATTATTTGGCATAGCCAAAATTTTAGTATTGACTTTATTTCGTAACTGTTATTCAGCCCTCCTATAATGTTTACAAAAGCAAAAAAGTAGAAGTATAACTGTGTTTGGAATAGGAACTTCAAAAGCAAACCTATTTCAATGGAAAAACAACACGAATTTAAGTGCGAAATAAATAAATCCGGCATTAAAATAAACCCTGTATTTTTCTAATTTTCCTTGAGGAAACTGCGCAGGAAAGCCCTAAAGATAATGTTTTTAAGAATTCCACTATTTTTTTTTATCGAACCAGTTGTTATATTTAAATAAAATGATTGTGTAAGCCAACGTTTTTCTAAAGTCACGTTACTGCATAATATTAACCAACATGTTAACATATTTCGTTATATTTCCATTCTCGTGTGAAGAACAAAGTTTATCTTTACATAGGTTCTAACATATTGAGATTTTACACAATTATACCTATTTGATGAAAACTGCAATTATTCCGTTTACATAAATACAAAACGAAAAAAAAAAAATCAGGTACACGAGCGACACCAGTGCTACCTGGCGACGAAAATTCTTATTTGCCCAACTAAATGCGACGTGCTTCCCAACCTGGGTAAAACAAAACCTTAACTTGTTTAAGCTTTGATTGAACGAGGCGGTGGAATGGCTTGGAAGTAGAAATTCAGCAGGGCTTCAGAAACGTTGGAAGTAACCATGAAGGCACCACGAGTCCAAGTCACGTGGTTTCGTCAAGGGCACAGGCGTGCGTGGGTGCAAATCGCAAAATGAAGGTAAGCTATTAAGGGATTAAATATTCAAAGTAATAATATATTTAAACATATTTATTACAAATAGTCTGTATAACATTAAACTTATTTTTAATTTAGTGGTCGTTTCAAACACTCAGACTGCCAAGTAAAAATAAGAAATGGGCAAGATTCTTTAACATTTTCCTAACGACATGATGCAATCCTGCCACCCCTGCACGCCCTCTGCGCGCGACTCGTTACAAGAAGGGGTGAAATGGTGGTGGGGGGGGGGGGTGAAGCAGTTCGCTGCCAGGACTCGGGGAAATGGTTTCCCGCGCAGCTGGCGTGCGGCTCTCTTTCCCGCATTACCTCTGCGCTCTTGTGCTCGAGGAGGCTGGGGGATACGAAATAGGATGAAGGCAGTGGGAGGAAGGGAGTGGATAAACGCAGGGGAAGACAGGCTAGACTGACGAAACGACGGCGCGGGGTCGTAAACATCCGTCACGCCGCGAGACGCCATCAGCCTTTGGGTTCCGTCGCTAGGCGAGTGCATTTCCCTACTTTGCTGCTTGAAACAGGATGTTATAGCCCAGTCCCGTTTCCTTCCAACTTCTATGAAGCCCTGCTGAAGTTCTACTTCCAGGTTATACCTCCGCCTCATGCTAACGAAGCTCAAACGAGTCTAGAAAACTACACCAAAATGTCACCGCATTCGTGCGNGTTATACCTCCGCCTCATGCTAACGAAGCTCAAACGAGTCTAGAAAACTACACCAAAATGTCACCGCATTCGTGCGCACTCAGTGTAACGATATGTTGCGTGAGAACTATTTCGTATTAGGTATTACCTACAAACACATTTTTTCCCTATTTTTTAGCCTAATTTCCGAAATAAAGAAAGACTTATGAGATCACTTGCTGGTCTGTGAGTCTGTAGGTGTATGTGTGTGTGCCTGTGAGATGAAAAAATAAAGCTTTTCCATTATATCTCGAAAACCACTCAACCTATTTTCGCTAAATTTGGCAAGTAAGTAATACAATAATTAGCTAAGTAAATGTAATGAATTGAACTTGATTAGACACTTATTTAAAAAATGGTGGCCATAAAAATATTTTACGTTTATTTTGTATAACTGCCATGCCATTTAACATATTTCAACCAAATTTTTTACGCTGAAAGTATACATTACAAGAATCATATAAACCAAAAAACAACTTTTTCCCGCAATTTTGTAAGATAGTGTCACATGAAAAAATAAAGCTTTTATGTAATATCTCAAAAATTACTGAACCAATTTTCTTCAAATTCGGTAAGTAAATAATAATATGATAGGACAAGTAAATATAAATAAATACATTTTTTTAGGCACTTATTTTCAAAATCGCGCTAATACAAATATTTTAGGTTTATTTGGTATAACTACCATACAATTTGACCAATTTCAACCAAATTTTGTATGCTGACAGTATCAATTTCAATCATCAAATAAACCAAAAGAAAACTGTTGTCCGCCATTTTGTAAGATATCATTACATTAATTAATTAAGTTTTTGTGTAATTTCTCGTGAAACAATTGGTAGATTCGTACCAAATATGGCATACAAGCAGTACTGCGGTAGGTAATGTTAACTGATACTTTTTAGGTATGTCAGACTCTTATTTTCAAAATTAAGACCATACAGCTATTTTAGTTTTGTATGTAATATCGTCAAAACCATGTAATTAATTCCAATGAAACTTTGTATGATAGCTGTCTATATTACAACAATCAAATGTGTACACACAAAATCTCTTTTGTGTGCCATTTTGTATAATAGTATCAATTGACAAATTAAAATTGTGTGATCTCCGAAAAAACAACTAATTTCTACCAAATTTGGCAAACAATTAGCACTATGGCAGGCTATGTAAACTAATAAATTTTGAGAGGGTCACACACATATTTTTTTAAATGGCGTCTGTATAAACATTTTAGCTAAGAATTTTTATCTACGAAACTGCAAAACAAATTTCAACTTAACTTTGTATGCTATCAGTACCAGTTATATCCATCAAAATTGTATATGGAAAGTCTTATTTCTCCGCCATTTTGTGAGATATTCTTACATGAAATAATACAGTTTTTATGTCGTATCTTGGGAAACAATAAATCGATTTATTTTAAATTTGGCGAAGAAATTGTACTGTGGTAGGCTATATTAATATATATATTTTCTGAATGGTGCGTATGCAAAAATTTTACCTCAGTGAGCTATATCTACGAAACCATGTAACAGATTNATATATATTTTCTGAATGGTGCGTATGCAAAAATTTTACCTCAGTGAGCTATATCTACGAAACCATGTAACAGATTTAAATTTAACTATGTATATTGTATTTATGGTAATAATCGAAAATACAAATATATAAACGTTTGGACCTCCATTCATCAATATCGTCACATGAACAATGGAGGTTTTATGCCATTTCTCGAGGACGAATCAACCGATGTGCATACAGAGCTCCTCCTTTGCCTAATTTTTTGCAAAGTTGTGTCAGGTGAGTAAACTGAATATTTTTTCATATTTGCGGAATAATTCGATTAATTTCCACAAAATTTTGCACCCCTACACGCCATTTAAAGTTACATAGCTTAAATGGGGTCAGACAATAATTTAAAAATGGCGGCCAGATAAATATTTTTATACGTTTTGCATATTTATTTAACAACAATATCAATTTCAATTAAACTTTTATGCTGACATTATCTATTACAAACATCGAGTACAAAGCCTTTTTTTAAGCAATTTTGTATGATAGCTTCATTTAAGAAAATAAGGTTTTTGGGCCATATCTCAGAGACCAATCAATCGATTTCCATCAAATTTTTCACACAATTAGCGTTATGGTAGGTTATCTAAACTGATGTGTTTTAGTGCTAGTGGTTCAGACAATTATTTTCTAAATAATGGTCAAGTAAATATTTTAGGTTGGTGAACACTATCATTCAGAACATTACACTGATTACATCCGAAGTTGATGCTCCGAATCCTACTTCCTTGAATCAGTTGACTGCAAGCTAGCCTAATTTTACGAGTTTTTCTGAATTTGAATCTCGGGTAAGTCACTCGTGTATTTTAATTGTCTTGGTACTGTTTCACATGTTTCTGGTTTTTATCTCTAATGATATTGCTGTCGATGAGACGTCAATGCCTACCTACCATCTAAGCTTTCAAGAACTTCACTAAAATTTATTTGCACCCATGCAGAGGAAAGTAGGCTCGTTAGTTATCAGTAACATCTTGTTATTTAAATTAGTTTTAAATTAACTATTATAATTCATATATAAAATGTAAGTAAAAGTTCAATGTATCCGAAAATAAAGTACTTTTCTGTTAACACAGGTATAAAACGCTTTGATACATGAAGTATTCAGGAAACAGCCAAAAAGTCATACTTGGGGTGTTTTTTCAAAAGTTTGTTCCAAAAAGAGCGAAGAAACCGCTAATAGACTATAAAGGAGTTGCGTGTGCTCTCCCCCCCGCCCTCACCCTTTAAAAACCTTTCTGGCATTTCTGCGTACTCTGCACTCGGCTCGAGTGCAAAACTGTGTGCGTTGGGGGAAACAACACGTTGATACAGACGCACTAAAACCACAGGGCGGCGTTCCATAACGTTACTCTGAGAGTAAAGTAAACTAAAATGGAGGAACAGCTGAGGAAAGCAAGAGTAAACATGGCATTTGAACGAGTATGATGTAAATAGCATTCTGTGTTTACAAAACATGTACATACTGATTAACCAACCTATGTCAATTCCAAAAGATATTTGTAACTCTCCTCAAATTTATTCTTTTAGAAAAAAATTATTATATACATGAACGGCTTTGCTTGTCACAAGTTAATCGTAAACATTATGTCTAAAATGCAACTTTTTTNAAAATTATTATATACATGAACGGCTTTGCTTGTCACAAGTTAATCGTAAACATTATGTCTAAAATGCAACTTTTTTTACATGTTAACTTTTAAATAATTATAATAATTTTATAACTCGTAACTTCTAATTTTCCCGCGTGTGTCTGNCTTTTTTACATGTTAACTTTTAAATAATTATAATAATTTTATAACTCGTAACTTCTAATTTTCCCGCGTGTGTCTGCTACCAGATCGTCCGCATTTCCTTTCAGATTTATTTAGTTCTACTAAACTTCTCGCTAAATTAAATTTTTACCCTTTGTTACTCGCTGAAATAGTGCGTGCAAAAGTTTTACTCTGCAGTTTTTGGACACTGCCGTGAGAAATTAAAACATTTACTCAATGGGTTTTGANGTGCGTGCAAAAGTTTTACTCTGCAGTTTTTGGACACTGCCGTGAGAAATTAAAACATTTACTCAATGGGTTTTGAGACAGTCAAAGAAAAGTTTACTCGCAGAGTAACTTTTCGGAACGCTGCCCAGAGTATTTTTTCTTTTTAAGTAGCAAGGTAAGGCCGGTCACACTTTCTTATCACCCTCGCACCAATGACCTTTCTAGGTAAAGCGGGGGTATAAGCGATTCCCTTTGATTTACTCTGTTTCCTCTCGATCATTTGTGACATTTTGGCTTCCTGTCGAGACTACGTAAATTTGCCATTTCCTCTTTGCCTGGTTACAGGCAGTCTCTTTAATTTTATTTTATGTTTTAGTAACTGTATTAATCTCACATTCTTGGAGAATTGTCCTACATTCGTCCATTTATTAATTTTATTATTTCCATACAAGGGAGGGGTTCTGGGGTTCAAATCCTTCCCTTGCCAACCCAGTGACATTTTAAATTTTCACACTTTTATCAAAAATATTTAATAGTGCAGAAAAGGAAGACTTCGTTAGGGCAAAGTTATTGTTCGTTTCTTTGCACCCACAGACTCTACTGCAGTGAAAATTATTTACCAACTTTCTAGCGAAACTATGTAATTTTTTTTATTTTTGAGGTGTAAGAGCACACTGATAAGAATCATGATGACTTTGAGAATTCAATAGATTATACCAGACCAGTTTTATATCTTTGAAACGCAGCATTTTAAACTGAAGTAGATTTACTGAAGTTTGACAGCGAGTTGATTAATTTGTTTTATTAGTTCATTTTTTAAAGATTTTTTTTAAGTTACAGATTGTTTTTTCAAAACATTGCAAATTCTTTAAGAATGTATTTAATAGTTTAAAGCCGCCACAGTCTTAACACAAACAAATACAACTGCCTGTTTTATTATAGAGTTCAGTCCCCCCCCCCCTTTTTTTTACGAAACTTTACATACGAGCCTGTTTGCATCTGGTATTACCTCCTGGGAGTCTATAGGATATTGGAATAATACAATTGACCTTGCCGTATATCTCGTTCCCCACGCTTCCTGACACTTCTATAACCACTGTTACGTCTTATACAGCGGTACTATATGCTGATCACTTTAATAACACATTTCTTCGTTCGTTCCCTCAGTTGTGACGCCCATCGGAGAGACGAGCCTTTCGACCTATGCATATAGTATACAAGTACATAGAAATGAAAGGACGTGGCAGTTCCTTTGATGTGGACGTGCCGTTGGCTGCGCGACGCTCTAGAAACGGGCCTTGCGTCTGATTGGCTACTGTGCTCTGTTCTGCGAAAGGTTTCACTTTGGCTGGTCCGCCGGCTGGCGAGTCAGCTACCAGGCGCTGATTGGCGGACGGCGTTCCAATACTTTGCCGGCCAGTGTCGCCATTTCGTTGACGTGGGCGGCTGGAGTTATTGGTATAAGCAGTTTCACTTCTGTATTCTTAATAACTCTAAGAAGGCACCTTTGCTTCGGACGCACCGAGACTATGGCACTCATACCACATTATTCTTCTACAAATACCAGACATTTACAACACATTGTGCCAAGTTAGTATTCTGAGATTCACACTTTATAAATAATTGACTATTAACCTTCGCGTGATATGCCAACAAATAAACGTTTTGTTGTTAAGAAAAAATTATGTGCGCGTCATTGCTCGCGTCGTTTAAAAAACTGAGTTAATGAGCAAAAGTTATAAATTGGACGTAGTTATACAAAACAAAACAAAACTCATGTGATCGAATCTGAGATATTTATATTAAATGATTTTCCGTACATTCTTCATATTTTTATTGAAAATTATTGATTTAATTAAACTTTTATAGTTTTATATTGTGACTTAAGTTTTAATGGATAAATTTGTTTTGTGCGGGTGAAAAGTGTCACATAGAAATTCTTAGCAAAATTGTTTAGCAGAAATTTTTTTCTAACATTGGCTTGTTCATAGGCCGTATTTCACCACGATGCCAACCTTCCGTGGCGCAGTCGGTTGGTGCGTCACCGGTCTGGGGTGCGAGAGGCTCTGGGTTCGAATCCCAAGTAAGTCATGGGTGTTAGTTTAAGCTAGGTTATAAGTTTGTTAGTAAGTCGTCCCCTGATAAGCCCTCAGGCATAACACCGAGAGACGTTAATAAGCGGTCTAAAATACAATTCACCTTGGAAATAAAAAAAAACTAGGTTGATTTCCTTCTGTAATAATTAGAACTAACTCTTACAAAAAAAATAACCCAAGGTACATAAAAATTATAAATTTTGTGGGTTGGTTCCTTTCTGCTTGATGACGTCCAGTTTGTGAATAATATATATTANGTACATAAAAATTATAAATTTTGTGGGTTGGTTCCTTTCTGCTTGATGACGTCCAGTTTGTGAATAATATATATTATTTACTGCCTGGTTTACCTGATGCAAATAAACACTTATTTTTCCAGTTAAAAATAACAATAGATGAAAATGTTGTTCGGTTGTGAAATCTATGCGACGCGTCATAGTTAAGGTCTTCAACGAAAATGGGTGTGAAGTAAGGTGGAGATCTGGTAGTGACAAAAATACAAATGTGGTGGGAGATGAGGTTACCCAGAGGAAGTCCTCCGGTTGACGGCAACGTCCGCCACGTTCCAGAACATGCCAAAGATTCTGAAATCCGGGTTCAAACCCGTTGGTAGTAGACATCGGTTCGCCGCGTCGAGAGGCGGGTGGTCCGCGCGCTAAGCCACAAACACCCNCCACCCAACCATAAACCAACGGACTCGAGTGAATACTAGAGACCCGGATATTCCGCGGATTCTCAGAGGACAAGTTAAACTTCGACCACATGTACACCGGGGTTCCTGCTTCCATTAGACCACAATTCGTTAGACGCGCTCCAGGCGACTTCCTGCCAACAACGAAGCGGTAAGGTAAACGAGGACCGAATCCCGTGCTACGAGGTCAGCGGTTAAACTGGAGCGACAGCCAATGAACAACTAACTGAGGCTCGAGTACTCAACGGAATGGCGGAGTATAGCTTGTTGCCGAATGAATCTGCGAAATTTCCGGGTGTCTAGTAACTACGTACTAAATTTGAATCAGTGGAACGTCACTTATTCGCATTCGAATTCAACAGCTCTAATCAGTGGAAATGACTCCACCCTAGAATCGGTGGGAAATCGCCGGTTGTTTCAGGGAAGCATATCACTGGTTGAGTGTCACAGCCATCTGCAAGCGGTGAATTAAATATCGTTTTTAATGAACCTAGTAAAATCGTTACGAAAAATAAACATATTTCCGACAGTCACTGTTGATGTGCAATTCAGTGTAATTTAAAAGCAAAAGTACAAAAATTCCCGCTCTCAAGGTGTTGAATCCACAACATTCTGTCTCCTGACTTCGACTTACCGATAGAGTTACTAAGGTGACGTCGACTTTTACAGAGAATATATATNGTTTTGAAACAGTCAAAGAAAAGTTTACTCGCAGAGTAACTTTTCGGAACGCTGCCCAGAGTATTTTTTCTTTTTACGTAGCAAGGTAAGGCCGGTCACACTTTCTTATCACCCTCGCACCAATGACCTTTCTAGGTAAAGCGGGGGTAAAAGCGATTCCCTTTGATTTACTCTGTTTCCTCTCGATCATTTGTGACATTTTGGCTTCCTGTCGAGACTACGTAAATTTGCCATTTCCTCTTTGCCTGGTTACAGGCAGTCTCTTTAATTTTATTTTATGTTTTAGTAACTGTATTAATCTCACATTCTTGGAGAATTGTNCCTGGTTACAGGCAGTCTCTTTAATTTTATTTTATGTTTTAGTAACTGTATTAATCTCACATTCTTGGAGAATTGTCCTACATTCGTCCATTTATTAATTTTATTATTTCCATACAAGGGAGGGGTTCTGGGGTTCAAATCCTTCCCTTGCCAACCCAGTGACATTTTAAATTTTCACACTTTTATCAAAAATATTTAATAGTGCAGAAAAGGAAGACTTCGTTAGGGCAAAGTTATTGTTCGTTTCTTTGCACCCACAGACTCTACTGCAGTGAAAATTATTTACCAACTTTCTAGCGAAACTATGTAATTTTTTTTATTTTTGAGGTGTAAGAGCACACTGATAAGAATCATGATGACTTTGAGAATTCAATAGATTATACCAGACCAGTTTTATATCTTTGAAACGCAGCATTTTAAACTGAAGTAGATTTACTGAAGTTTGACAGCGAGTTGATTAATTTGTTTTATTAGTTCATTTTTTAAAGATTTTTTTTAAGTTACAGATTGTTTTTTCAAAACATTGCAAATTCTTTAAGAATGTATTTAATAGTTTAAAGCCGCCACAGTCTTAACACAAACAAATACAACTGCCTGTTTTATTATAGAGTTCAGTCACCCCCCCCCTTTTTTTTACGAAACTTTACATACGAGCCTGTTTGCATCTGGTATTACCTCCTGGGAGTCTATAGGATATTGGAATAATACAATTGACCTTGCCGTATATCTCGTTCCCCACGCTTCCTGACACTTCTATAACCACTGTTACGTCTTATACAGCGGTACTATATGCTGATCACTTTAATAACACATTTCTTCGTTCGTTCCCTCAGTTGTGACGCCCATCGGAGAGACGAGCCTTTCGACCTATGCATATAGTATACAAGTACATAGAAATGAAAGGACGTGGCAGTTCCTTTGATGTGGACGTGCCGTTGGCTGCGCGACGCTCTAGAAACGGGCCTTGCGTCTGATTGGCTACTGTGCTCTGTTCTGCGAAAGGTTTCACTTTGGCTGGTCCGCCGGCTGGCGAGTCAGCTACCAGGCGCTGATTGGCGGACGGCGTTCCAATACTTTGCCGGCCAGTGTCGCCATTTCGTTGACGTGGGCGGCTGGAGTTATTGGTATAAGCAGTTTCACTTCTGTATTCTTAATAACTCTAAGAAGGCACCTTTGCTTCGGACGCACCGAGACTATGGCACTCATACCACATTATTCTTCTACAAATACCAGACATTTACAACACATTGTGCCACGTTAGTATTCTGAGATTCACACTTTATAAATAATTGACTATTAACCTTCGCGTGATATGCCAACAAATAAACGTTTTGTTGTTAAGAAAAAATTATGTGCGCGTCATTGNTTGACTATTAACCTTCGCGTGATATGCCAACAAATAAACGTTTTGTTGTTAAGAAAAAATTATGTGCGCGTCATTGTTCGCGTCGTTTAAAAAACTGAGTTAATGAGCAAAAGTTATAAATTGGACGTAGTTATACAAAACAAAACAAAACTCATGTGATCGAATCTGAGATATTTATATTAAATGATTTTCCGTATATTCTTCATATTTTTATTGAAAATTATTGATTTAATTAAACTTTTATAGTTTTATATTGTGACTTAAGTTTTAATGGATAAATTTGTTTTGTGCGGGTGAAAAGTGTCACATAAAAATTCTTAGCAAAATTGTTTAGCAGAAATTTTTTTCTAACATTGGCTTGTTCATAGGCCGTATTTANTCTAACATTGGCTTGTTCATAGGCCGTATTTAACCACGATGCCAACCTTCCGTGGCGCAGTCGGTTGGTGCGTCACCGGTCTGGGGTGCGAGAGGCTCTGGGTTCGAATCCCAAGTAAGTCATGGGTGTTAGTTTAAGCTAGGTTATAAGTTTGTTAGTAAGTCGTCCCCTGATAAGCCCTCAGGCATAACACCGAGAGACGTTAATAAGCGGTCTAAAATACAATTCACCTTGGAAATAAAAAAAAATAGGTTGATTTCCTTCTGTAATACTTAGAACTAACTCTTACAAAAAAAATAACCCAAGATACATAAAAATTATAAATTTTGTGGGTTGGTTCCTTTCTGCTTGATGACGTCCAGTTTGTGAATAATATATATTATCAACATTCTGTCTCCTGACTTCGACTTACCGATAGAGTTACTAAGGTGACGTCGACTTTTACAGAGAATATATATGTAATGAATTTATTTAACGAAAACACGCAGCTTTAATTTTTTTTTGGCAATATCTTTCATTTTTAGTTAAATTGGCAACATTGGGGTTGTTGATACAAATAGTACGCATGAATGCACTCACTTCACCGCATTTCATGCAGTTTAAACGTCCAAACCGAGTGCTATGATTACTACGTGTAAACGAAATGAAAGACTGAGTGTTCATTTCACCTTGTAAAGTGGTATTATTGAAAACTAAGCCCAAATTAAAAAAAGTGATTACACTTATTTAATTTGATACACTTGATTTAACTTATCGATCATTCAAAAAGCAAAGCGCGGGAAAAAAGCGAGTGAAATGGTTGATGAATAAGTGAAGAAAAACGGCCATTTCTGCACTAATTCGTCAGTCAAATTGATTGATATCGCTTTTGAATAAATCAGGCACTTTTAACTGATTTCAACAGTTAAATTCTCACTGATTCAGATCTGGTGCATAAGGAATAAAGACCAGCGCGTCTCTCTCATATTCTCGTCAGACTATAAACGGACACAGAACAGTTCAAGGTGAANATAAGGAATAAAGACCAGCGCGTCTCTCTCATATTCTCGTCAGACTATAAACGGACACAGAACAGTTCAAGGTGAAGAAGCCAAACCGGCCCCTGCCCTCCTCTCGGTCAAAATTGTAAATTATTCCAGATGTCAGCGAAGTGGCATAAATACGTTTACTGTCGGCGATTCGAGTTTTAAAAGTTTCCTCACACGTAGTTTTTATGTTCGTATCAAACAACACCACAAAATCTCTTTACAGAACAAAGGAAGCCCATTCGTAATCGAAAAAGAAAAATATTATAAAACCAACATTGGTTAGTTACTTTCGTTCACTAATAAACTGTGCACTGTGTGAATACATATATGTTTTCAATATCGTTTGAACTGTTGAAAATTGTCAATTTTCTATACTGTATATAACACAGAAGAAAAAAAACAGCCTAGCATTGTTAAGAATTAAATACATTTGTTTGTTTCACGTTACCCTCTTATCACTATCCGTGGATCATAATTTAACATCAAATATTGTTATATTGATTCCATGCAGTCTATAACAAGGCAAAACATATTCTCTGCAACGAAATAAAATGGGGGTTTTTTTTTCCTTAGCAAAGACCCAAATGAAACAGTTTTTCGGTTTTGTAGAGCGGGATTAAACGCCACGAATTACCAAAACGCAAAACTGATGAAAAATATAAACCGACAATGATAGAAAGGAAGTAATATTTATTGGAAATTAAATTCCGGGTCTGCTGCAGAGTGCCGAGTGTTGAATGGGGCATGTCGATCAGGGCGTTTGTGTTCGGTGTTTTGTTAGGGTGGGATGAGGGATGTCGGGTATTTTTCGAAGAGGAGGAGGGTGGGATAGGGCGGATGTCGATACAATCAGCGAATACAAAAATCTGGAATGCCCTTTCCTCGTTCCCGCCGAGCGCAGAGATGAACAGGGAAAGCGCTCGGGGTTTTCAGGTGTAATTGGACGACGCGCGTCGCTGATTTCGCATCCGAAACCACCCCATTTTCCGTATATCCACGGCGCCGAGGGGGTAGCAAAGGGTGGTGGTGTCTGTAAATGAAGCAATGCCCGTGGCCTCTCCCGGGCGACTGCCGTCATATTGGTCCCCCGCGTGTTTTCCATCGCTCGTCCTTGGTTAGCCGACCCCACGCACGAGTAGACTGCGGCGCTCCAGCGAAAATCGATTACTCGTTCGTATGCTCCGGAGAACGTAGAGTAGAGCAAGGGATAGCCTTGTCTGTGGACGAGCATGATAGAACGATGAAGCCGGAAATTAGTGCAAATCTGTAATTAAGAAATCGTTACTTGAAGAAAAACCTAAACTTACTAAGTTTTCTATCAGATATTAAGACAAAATACGAAAAATATTTCGTAACACGAACTACAAAATTTGAACTTGAAAGAAAATAATTTAATGCAATATTATTGTAAAGAGAAATGCGATTCTTTAAACGTACATAATCTTCGTGTTCAAAAATGTATCCGCATTTGTTAAGAATTGTCTTTCTTAGCTTTTTTTTTTTTGTAAAAATTGTCTTGAAAAACCGCATGGACTGTAAAGCTATAGATTCTTACGGAATGTTGAGTTTCCGAGGTTCTACTGTATACACGTACTGTTATGCAGATGAGGTTAGTTTATGATGTAAAAACACGAGATAGCTTACTTAATATTCTAGGTTAGTTTAAATTGCAAGAGCACATTTGAACCGGCAATCTTACAATCGCTTCGGTCACGTGCAGTTGCCCCGTCGTACCGCTGGAACTATTGGTCTTCAAGCGGTGACCCTATAATTTTATTTGACGCACTGTTACTAAGTCCAATGCACTCCTCCATCGCACTTGCCGACCTCCCGTGGCACAGTCGGTTGGTGCGCCACCGGTATCGGTATCGGGACATCCTGGGTTCGAATCCTAGATAAGGCTGGGTGTTAGTTTAAGTTAGGTAATAAGTTACTTTATAAGACATCCCCTGATAAGCCTTCAGGCATAACACTAGGGGACCTTAACAAGCTCTTTACAATTCCAATTCTATCGTAGTTTCTCATTATACCGATTCGTATACTATTTTGAGAAACGGCAGTCTGAAAAAGTAGTTTTTATCAATGTTGGAGTGCATTAAAATAATGTTTCCAACGTGCGTGATGTAATCGTACCATAAACGACTAGTCTGTAGGGTGTTATTTGTTCATGGATAATCATTTTGGGTGCTAAAAAGATCTGGATTTAAAATAAATTACAATGCAGTTCAAGCACCAGGTAGGTGACCGTCATAGGCTAATTTCTGAGTTTAAGAGCTGCAGTCACGTAAATTTTGTTTTAATGCGCTGTACGTGTGTTGTGTTGTAACGAGTGAGCAACGCGCTTTGGCTTTCCTCCATCCGTTGAGTTCGTCCTTTTGCTGGCATGCTGGGAAAGGCTTCGGATAATTCATTCGGAAAACTCACGTCAGACGTCTTCGTATGAAACGTCGAATTGCACACCCAACTACGTGTTAAGTTTGTACCCATTCAGCACATAAACAAAAACAGGGGCGCAACCTCAGATAGGGCGTAAAGGGGTTATCTCCCCCCTCCCCCCGAAACGTTTTAGAAGGGGCAAAGGGAGCAACGAAGTATATTTGGTGAAAAAATTTATCCAGTGATAGAAATACTCTCTGACATGCAGTCCATATAATAGAAATGAAAACAAAGTAACGCGTACAAATTATTCTCTACCCAGTTCTTTTTTTAAAGTGGGCCAATCACGAGGTAGCTTAGTTGTAGTTACAGGTATGACGTCATTGCGCTAATAGTGGCATTTTGTGGTGACAGTCGGGAGCACTGATTTAATTCAACAAGCCGGTGNGGTATGACGTCATTGCGCTAATAGTGGCATTTTGTGGTGACAGTCGGGAGCACTGATTTAATTCAACAAGCCGGTGACAGTAAGCAAGTGTTTAAGCGGCGAGTGTTGTCCTCAATATGTCTTTTTATCCTTTATTGGCTAATTCAATAGCATTTTCCACCACTCCCATTGTCGTCGTAAACTATAACGAGTTCTCAGCGAGCACATGCAGGACGGCAGTGGAATTATTGTTTGTCCCGCTTCTCCCTTGGAAATCTCAGCCGTTGCTCCTGTGAAACAATAACACGCAACAGAATATCTCCGTGAGCCACGACGAAAAAGTGTACATTTACGATCACAAGATACCTGGTTCGAACCCCACACATTACATAAGTGGGGTTTGCCATTTTTCATAAGTAATATGTGTTCTGTGCTATATTCGCAAGAGGACGCCTTAAATATTAAATGTGTAAATTATAAGTGGAATTATTTAATTTACTTGTGTTTATGGCCATTTTAAAGTTACTGTTTCTGAAGAAGAATGATATATGGTGCGAATTTACGTATGACATTGGTGGTACAAATAATACACATTATTATTTGGTTATGTCATCTAAACTGAAGCGTTGGTTATTTTCTTTATGGATAATGGTTAAAAATTTTATTTGCTTCATGATACACTGCTTTTGTGCAATAAATCGTCTCGCATACTTTGGCGTGACATTTCTGAATTGCTCGCCTTTTTTACGTTCTCCTGTATGCTAGAAGAAAGGAAAAAAGTTACTATGATTTCTATTTTTGGCAAGTTTTAACTTGCAAAACCTTTTTTGACATACTGACAGTTGTACGATGCAGGTATTTATGTGACATTAAAACATAGCCTACGTCAGTTTTCTTTTACGATATGACAGTAATGTTTTTCTTATCTTTATTGGGACATCTCGTTTTGACTTAAGTATCACTTAAGAGTCATCTTTACCTTGTTGGCTAGCATGTTTAGAAATCGGTGACTGGTTAAGAAGACAGACTCCCTTANGGTATGACGTCATTGCGCTAATAGTGGCATTTTGTGGTGACAGTCGGGAGCACTGATTTAATTCAACAAGCCGGTGGCAGTAAGCAAGAGTTTAAGCGGCGAGTGTTGTCCTCAATCTGTCTTTTTATCCTTTATTGGCTAATTCAATAGCATTTTCCACCACTCCCATTGTCGTCGTAAACTATAACGAGTTCTCAGCGAGCACATCCAGGACGGCAGTGGAATTATTGTTTGTCCCGCTTCTCCCTTGGAAATCTCAGCCATTGCTCCTGTGAAACAATAACACGCAACAGAATATCTCCGTGAACCACGACGAAAAAGTGTACATTTACGATCACAAGATACCTGGTTCGAAACCCCCCACATTACATAAGTGGGGTTTACCATTTTTCATAAGTAATATGTGTTATGTGCTATATTCGCAAGATGACGCCTTAAATATTAAATGTGTAAATTATAAGTGGAATATTTAATTTACTTGTGTTCATGGCCAATTTAAAGTTACTGTTTCTGAATAAGAATGATATGTGGTGCGAATTCACGTATGACATTGGTGGCACAAATAATACACATTATTATTAGGTTAGGTTATCTAAACTGAAGTGGCGAACGTTTAGTATTGGTTATTTTCTTTATGGAGAATGGTTACCATTTTTATTTGCTTCATAATACACAGCTTCTGTGCAATAAATTGTCTCGCATACTTTGGCGTGAGATTTCTGAATTGATCGCCTTTTTTACGGTCTCCTGTATGCTACAAGAAAGGAAAAATGTTACTATGATTTCTATTTTTGGCAAGTTTTAACTTGCAAAGCCTTTTTTGACATACTGACAGCTGTACGATGCAGGTATTTATGTGACATTAAAACATAGCCTACTTTAGTTTTCTTTTACGATATGACAGTAATGGTTCTCTTATCTTTATTGGGGCATCTCGTTTTGACTAAAGTATCACTTTAGACGGTATGTAAATATACATATGTATGCACTGTAAACATTTTTTCAAAGTTTTCTGGACATCAAAGGAAACCATTTTTTTGAGGTTGTTTTCTTTACTTTAACTCGACATTGCTTTAATTCAAAAATAAGTTTACATAAAATCGGCTTGCAGTTAATAAATATTTTATTTAAGTATTTTTGTTTCACACTAATACTGCCCTCCTTTATAGGAAAGAAATAAACATTCATTGAGGATATTTTTTCATAATAAAGAAATGTTACTTCGTACCAAAGGTAATGGTTTTGCTATATTAAAGATTTTTCTGTCGTACATTGTGTTTTTTCGGTACGTAGCTGTTGTACCGGTTCAGCCATTTATAAGCCATTATATTGTACAGTTTCGAAACTGCAAATGAGGAAAGTCACAATCCTTCTCCGTATGTTTAATATGATTCTGATGTGCGGTAATTTTCTAAGTCACTAAACGCAATTCTTCCCAAGATGTGGCATAACTCGGTCAATGCTACTACCTGACATAACCTACTGATCAGAAGTAATCTTAACACAATCAGACAAGTAGTCGNGGGGGGGGGGGTAGGGAGTAGCGTGGGTTTGAGTCTCGGAGTTGGTTCAGTTATTTCTTCAGTGAGTACGATTTTTGAAGCGTTTGTAACTTCTCTCTTATTTATTAATCTTGTTAGTTTTTCAAGCCACAAATTTTCTCTACAGTGTAAATGTACTACCACAAAGACGTCTGGTGAACAACTGTAACGACATTGCAAGATCATCATAGTAATTACTATACCTATAGATGAAACAGCAATTATGTTTGTGGTAAGCCTACTTTGTAGTGGTTCATATTAAAACTACTTTTTCTTTGCGGCAACAAATCATGTGTTGCTGCAAAGAAAGCGTTTTTACAGTGCATATGTATGTGTGTGTATTCATTTCATACATGGATGAAGACAACCTTAAAGCCAAGAGTTAAAAGCAAAATTATCACACCAAAACGTGAAATGTAATTAAGAAATGTACTTTTATCCAGAAAAAAATAAAGCGAATATAAAATAAAACTAGTAATTTCCTTCGTGTAAGTTCATCAGAGTAGGACAGCAGAAGTACGAATGTCACCTCACGACGCTACTGTTTAAAAGGGAGACACAAAAACTTGCCGCGTTGGTGTATTCCCCAAACAAAAAACATGTGCGTAATGTGTCACAGGGCTAAACCTTCTGGAATTTCTAATCGGTTAGACAAATTATACGCGTTATCTTGCACATACAGGCTTACTCAGCACCAAAAGTATGACACACACATTTTTACTTTGATTTTATGTATTATAATAGCATGAAAGTATAAAAGACTTGTTTGGTCTTTATCGACTTTCATTCTTAACAAATCTCGTTCATGCGAAGAGGACGTGAAGGTTCTAACACACTTTTCGGCCAAATTCAATTTACGAGCACCGATGAATGTGGTGTTTCGTGATCCGAAGCCGACTACTGTATGATGGTTCTGTGTTATATAGCTTTCCCGTTTATAGCCGTAGGACATAACACAACATTTATTTATTCCGGGAAAGTGCGAATGCGTACAACAAAGCAATATCGTAAGATCAATGACTTGCTCGTATACGAGTGTATCAGTAAATAAATAAAGACATATTTTTAAGAGAAAATGTTATAAAGGCATTTGCCTATGTTTGCTAATTATTACTTTTTTCCTATCAAGTAAAACAAAAAATTGAAATCATTGACGAAAACTGCTAAAAAAATCGCATATTGAATGTGTAGCAGAGAAGTTTCTTTAATAACAATAACATTACAAAGTGGAATCGGTCCGTTGGCGTTCATCGCATTTAATAATATTCACCTGTTCTGATTTTATACGCAAGGAATTCCCATCCACCGATTGATGGAGGTCGCATGCTGGTTTCGTAACTGTCTAGCGGGACCTAGTGAGTATTACAATTATTTACAAGGAAGTCCATTCAAAGAGCACCGACATTTGCGTGGCATGGAGATGTAAGCTCACAAGGGAAAATCTACCTTTCATTGCAATCAGTTGGTATCAAACCAACGAGCTTCCGGAATGTGATTCCGGTACGCACGTCAAGTAGTTGTTTATTCACAGAACAATTGTTTAGTCACCGTCGAAGACTTAGGGTTTTGAAAATGAGATGGAAATATATGAAAAGNTTTTATTCACAGAACAATTGTTTAGTCACCGTCGAAGACTTAGGGTTTTGAAAATGAGATGGAAATATATGAAAAGAGCCCTTAAGCATAAATGTAGTATTGCACACAATCTAATTTGTTAAAGGAAAATGCCTAAATTTAAGTAATCGGGAAGCAATAAATTAATTTCACTTATTTAGCTGATTTTGATTAAAGTTCTGAAGAAATTGTATTGGTTGGGATGCTAATATGTGCTTATATGAGTTAGTCCATTTGCGGCAGATTGCGGCACAATTAGAGTCCGTTTACTTCGTGTCCGCTGTTAATATCTATGTATGTAACAAGAGTATGTTTTCGCTACGCAAAATACATAAATATAAGTTTCCCTAGTAAAATACGAGCGCATTTCCCAGTCCGCTATGTTCCAAGTTGGAAACGCAAGTAATTAGTGAATTCCACGGTGAGTACCGATGGAATCAGATTCAGTTGCACAGAGTAAACAAACTGGAGATGCCCGAGTGCATAAAACAGATGTCTAATCAGTGCTCGGGATTTCAGTCTTCAGAAGGTCTTTGATGATATTTATCACGTGGGCTGGTGCTCCACTCTCTGTCCTCGTTCCCCATCGCTACATGCTATTTCCCCCAGCAATCAGTTACAAGTAACGATTTAAGGCGGTTGTCTATCTTGGGCTATTTTCGCGTTCGAGGCTCAGAAGCGCGGGTATGATAAGTGCGACATTACCCCACGCATCAAATGCGCAATCGTCGCTTCGTCCGAGGCTCTGTACTGGAGTGCAGTGTTAAAGTTGGGCTGCGTGTATTTACGGGAATTTCAGCGGTGACCCTGCCGTTTTATTGGTGGAAACTCTTTACGAGGATTCAAAGCAGGCTTCTATCGTAGTTTCTCTCGTGTGCGTGTAGTATGCTTTAAGATACAGCAGTCTGAAAAATCCGTTTTCAACNAGGCTTCTATCGTAGTTTCTCTCGTGTGCGTGTAGTATGCTTTAAGATACAGCAGTCTGAAAAATCCGTTTTCAACTATGTTAGAGGGCTTCAAAATAAAGCCTATAGCATGTGCGATATCTTGATAGTGCAATTCAGTCCTCGTCTGGGGGTATGTTTTCTTTTCGTATATAAATACGAGAAAAAAGATTGTTGTAGGAACCAAATGTTTGTAACACAACCCATCTAGACTGTTAATACAGATACAGCAATCAGACTGGTTGTCGGTACCGTCATTCGTTGGTTCCTACAGCAGAGCATTACGTTATTCCTACAGAACAGATAGAGTATTTACTGTAACAACTAAAACAATATTTTGATCGTTCCCGTAACAAACAGTATTGAAATAAAACAAACAGAACATTCTGTTGTTCGTGAAGAAGTTTGATTACTGGTACCCTGAAGCCCGTTCACGAAACTGTTTTATTCTCACTCGTCTGTTGCTGTTGTTTTTACCAATAAAAACGTTTAATATTTTCGTTAAAATAAACACGTTTGTCGAACATGCTGCGACGCATTTCGGGCATCGGGCAGTCAAGCGCCTTAATGAGAGGCGCGTCGCCAAGTACAGTCGGTGGCTGCTAACCTCCGAGTTGGTTTCACGCTCACTTATCCAGAGAATGACGCAGTCACTTCATTGCCGTGGCAAGCCACCTGAGAAATTGCCTCTCCCGGTTATCTTAAACGGACGCTCCAACCACACGAGGAATTGGATGCGAATCAGTTGGTATGAGGGGACCGCGTTCCCGTCGTGCATTCTCCTTCAGTCCCTACTCCGTAAACTGTGCATTTTTTTTTCTTTCACAAACTGTTTTCTGGGATCTGGTTGCCAAGATTATTTCTTGAACACTACAATCAAATAACAGCAAATCTTACAATGCACTACTGTCGAGTTTGTAAAACTAAAGTCTGATATTGAAAATCAAGCTTTGTCAAATTAATTTGTTATTATAACCAACGAGATATAAACTATTATTTATGTTTCACTAAACAATGCACTGTAAAGATGTAACATTTTGTAGAAAAGAAACAAGAATAATTTTGGCAACTAGTTTTCAAATTTGTTTATAAAATATACAAGAATTTTTTTACGGTGTACTCAGGCGAACGGGTACATTTTTAATGGGTGCCATGCTTCTGAATCCAGTGTAAGTATGTATGGGCTTATTACTGTTATTTCAGTACTTTCTTGTCGTATGCATATTGTGTACACATCCACCATATGTAAAATTAACATTTTTATGGACGTCATCACTTTGTCCATGCGTCGGTGAAGTAAAACCATAAAATTGTTAAAAAATTTAACAAATTAACAAATTAGCAAATTAAAACTNTGTCCATGCGTCGGTGAAGTAAAACCATAAAATTGTTAAAAAATTTAACAAATTAACAAATTAGCAAATTAAAACTGATATGCATTAAAAAAACAAAAACAAAAATTAATTACTTTATTAATTACAAATGTTTACCAAACACATTAAATTCAACAAAGAGATGTTGAACTACGCATTGTGGNTAAAACTGATATGCATTAAAAAAACAAAAACAAAAATTAATTACTTTATTAATTACAAATGTTTACCAAACACATTAAATTCAACAAAGAGATGTTGAACTACGCATTGTGGTGGTCTATGCACATAAAAAATTCGCCTAAATTCACCTCACTTTGGATTGCTGTTTCTACTTGAGGGTCGTGGACAATGGCTTACCTTTGGTGCGATGGGGCCCCTTTAACTGACCATCTCACTGCCGTTGCCGGCATGAATGCTGGAGGGCAAATGGCACGTGACACTCTAGTGTGCTGCTTCGAAGCTTTACCTGAAATCCATTCCCCCTTACCTATGCGCGTCTCCATGACAACGTGACGCTGGCAAGCCATGAAGTCACCAGGGGGCTTTTCCGCTCCGTGAACGTCGGAAATCGTTCGAGAAGATTACGAGAAAATTGCATAAAAGGCTCGTGATCTCCCCTGCTCGGGGAGATAGGCCAGAGACTTTACTTGGAAAGGAACAGCTGTTCTTCGGTTTTAAATAATGGGGAGGTGGTTTGGAAAAGGGGGGGGAAGTTGCTTTGCATAACTATTAAAATATATGCAATCTCCAATACTAATTATTTGGCCTAAAAATAAAAATCTATATTAATTAATATATGTTTGTAGGGGATTTGAAGTCATGGGATTTTAGCAAAGATTTTTAATCGATTTTGTAATCCCATATTGGGAATTTATATTTTTGTATTTCAAGAAAGGGGAAAATATATCAGAATTTTGTAACTACTATTTTTGAAATGTGAAAACCCAAAGTAAACTTTGTGATACCCTTTGATGACACACTAACGAGGGGTCTATATTCGTTGAAAAAAGAACATATTCCTGAGGAAACAGAAACAGAGTCCTATTTGCACGTGTCAGCTGAAACCGTCACAATGTGTAGCGGTTATTGTTCAGATTGCTCACAATACGTAGGAGCCGAGATCACATGTTGTATCCAATGGCAACCCAAACCATCCCACTTGGCGTTTGTCAGCTTTGCCGCTCCACAATACAGGCTGCCAAATTGCGGTTACCACGGTAGCGTCTAACACGTATGCGGCTATAACTGTAGGACAGGTTGAAGCGAGACTAGTTCGAAGACAATACATTTTGCCACTCAGCACGCCAGCGACGGCGTTCACGTGCCTAGTGCAGTTTGAGGCGTTTGTGGTTTCTGGACAGTGGAAGCCGACGCAAAGGGAATGAGTGCCACCAATCCAGCCCGCAGCAGACGGCATCGAACCGTCGACGCAGACAGGTCCACACCCGTTGCAGTGCTCCAGTGTCGAGCCAACACTGTGGACGAGACTGTACAGTCCGTTACGGCCATGTGGACAAAATGGTGGTCATCCCATGCTGTGGTCACATTGCATGGTCCAGTACCCGCTTTTTACTGCGTACGACCCTCTTCTATACACTGGTACTACACACGCATCACTGTCGTAGCAGCATGCCCTGTACGAGCCGAGATGTCACGGTATGACAAACCCGTTTCCCGGAGACCTATCATTCTGCGCAGTTCGAACTCATTCGCATACTTATATGACGGCCTTTGACGTCAACGAGGCATACTGGTACTTGCTTTCACTTCATTTGACGGCTCTTCACTGACTGAGCTTGGTGTAACACGGACCTTTCCCGTCACACAAGGGAGGGCGCTGCTGGGCCTACGTGTACGCCATCTCTTTGCAATCGTAAATACTTATTGCTGGTATACTGTTCTACACATCCTCCAAGTTTGGATTCATTCAGGCTGTCATTCTGGGTGTTGCAATTTTCACAAACAATACTGTACTTTGTCTCTGCCGTTACCAACTTTACTGAGCGCAGAACAGCCAATATACCTGTTAAAATATGTGCAGGTATGGGCCATACATTTTTCAAAATTTATTTCAAAAGTGCTTAATTAACCACAAACAGCTTGTATATAACTTCAAATAAACCGTTTTTGAATAACTCTACGGCGTTTTTAACTTCCATGTGGAGCAAAAAGGGCCACAGCAGCGACAATGATTTAATAAACTTTAGAAAGTGCGGAGCTATTTAGAAATTCTCCGCGTTCTTGGATGAGAGTCTAATGGGCTGCCGAGGCTGTAGTTACTGTGAATGCGTTGTACGTGGTCATCATTATTGTGCATGCGCGTGCGGCCATCACTACTGCTATACGCTGTTCACGGTAAAGTGTGCACTTTTGAGGTCCTATTTATTTTATCCTTTCAGCCATTTTTTATCTTTTAACCACCTTTTTTTTTTAAAAATAAATATTGCCATTGAAGTAATAAACACAGCGTGTATATTCCACCTCATTCGGAAGTCAACGTCTAAGGCTAAAATAAAATATATTTATTGACTATTATTTCAAATGAGAGGGCTTTCAAGCGTGTCCTCACTTTTCCGTGAATAGCCTATAAGGTTACTTGTACTACAGGTTGGGAAGATCAGTGTTAAAAGTTCGGCAAAGGAAAAACTTCGTCACTATGTAAGCGCTAGTATCGGCAAGGTACCAGATTTTCTCTATTATCGACGTTAAAAAACAGGATAATTGCAATAATCATTAATCAAATACAAAATAAACTCGTAACTAAGAAAAATCTTTCTATTTTATTATTCACGTAGCTAAAAAATTTTAACTACATGTTACCTTTCGGAACACTGCGCACCTAGCGGTGGAGATTTTCCCTGTACCAAACTCTCCCATACGAAATCTCGTTTCGTTCCTAATCCGAGTGGAATAAACATTACTACTGCGTATGAGCATTTCCACCCATTAGTTCTTCACTGTATTACACCAACCTGCTAGGGCTCCCTAAAATNATTACTACTGCGTATGAGCATTTCCACCCATTAGTTCTTCACTGTATTACACCAACCTGCTAGGGCTCCCTAAAATTACCTAGGGCAGTGGGCGAGTACTACGTAATCTATAGGCTGTTCACGGTAAAGTGAACTCTTTTAAAATCATCACAAGAAAAAAATATCACTACCCGTTACTGCAGGCACCACATGTGCTGGCGGCTCGCCTCTCTAGTGGACTGCGCTTAGTCGTCCGGCACGGCCCGGCCGGCGGCAGCTGATATTAGTGACGGCCCGGCTGCGTACTAACTGTTAAAAGCTGTTCACGATNACGGCCCGGCTGCGTACTAACTGTTAAAAGCTGTTCACGATAAGGGGTGAGCACTTTTGAAATCAACCTTAGAAAACTGCCACTGCCCCTGACAGAATATATTTTAACGGGCGCTCTGAGTGACATGCACCCAATACAGTTCGTAACGATGGCGGGAAATTAGTTCCATATCTTAACGTCGAATAAAAAGTATTAGGTAATCATTTGTGGTAACTTAAAAAACTTAAATTATTTATTTATTATTCTGTTTTTTTATAATGCATTGAAGTGTAAAACTGAGCAGATTTGTAAAATATTTACTTTTCTAATTACTTCACAATTTTACTTAACCGACGTATGAATAAAGTGACGAGGCCCTTGGCAATGTTAACTTTACTTAAGGCGGAAGAATATAAAAAGTGCATACAAGCAGATCTTAAGAAGGGCTTCGAAAAGTGCTCAGTTTACCGTAAACAGCCTATACAGAAATATTCGGCGCGCATCGGCAAACGCGCATCTGACTATACGGAGACCTATGTCTTTATCACGGCATCAGGATGCGCGCGCAGCTACGTGTCCCC